>JAKSZT010053764.1:12230452-12679535 GCA_026826555.1 Tolypeutes matacus | reverse complement strand
CTGCAACTCCTACCCTACAGCTCAATGGACTCATCCAAGTCACCTGGTGAGGAGACAACGATGGGAAATGGCCATCCCAGGGAATGGAGAGGGCCTGCATCTGCAGGCAGGATCATCCCACCCACCATATCCATGGGATATAAGCCCTCTCTCACTTGGAGTTGGAGTGGACATCACCATCCCAGTCGCCTCTGGATTGGGGGAAGAACTATGGACTAGAGTGGACTTGATGGTATTCTCTTGCTCACATATGGTGATTCTTGCAATGCAAGAAATTATAACAATGAGGTGGAGCCAGTGGCCACTTGACAGTTTTTGGGTAGGGAGGGGATGAGCAGTTGAAATACAGGGGCTTCTTTGGGAGTTGGAGGTTGTCCTGAGTACTGTTGTGGCAATGGATGTAGGCCATTTTAAATCAGCACACACCACTCAGAACTGAGTGGGAGAGAGTGTGGTCTACAGTGTGAACTGTGGTCTGTGGTTGGTGGCAAGGCTCCAGGATGTGTGGGTTCATTGAGGTTGGTGGGCCACACTGTGGGAGATGTTTGTGTGGGATGTGGTGGGAGGTGTGGGAGGTGGGCAACATGGGAATCCCAGTGGGTTCCGTGTAATATTTTAGGTAATCTAAGCACCTCTTAAAATATATGTATATATATATATAAATAACATTTTTGTAAGCAAATCCACATATATGCACATATATTTATATATCATTATGCAAATGTTTGTATGTATTGTGAGAATTTTGATTTTTACCCATAATAAAAAAAAAAAAAAAAAAAAACAGGTGGACTTAAGAAGAGTTTTTCCAAATTGATATTGTTTAAAATCGATACTTCTCTGTTAATAAAAGCACAAACAAAGCCAGTATAGGAGCATTTACTCTTACCTGCCAACCCCCAAAAATGTTTCTCTTCACAAATAGGAAGACAGGTTCAGTTTAAAATAAATTTGGCTTTTGCTAATAGCGATAATGAAAGAATTAAAGAATAAGTCACAGTATAGAAAAAAGTAATATATATATGTTTTAAAAAATGGTAACCACACCAGGCTTCTAGATTAAAAACCAAAACAGAAAATAGCTATAAACATTACAATGCCTGAGCTGCAAAAATAAGAACTGAAAATGACAGTAGCCAATATGACACAAGGCTGAAGCATGTAATTTACATCTTAGTGAAATTAAACATACCATAATAGCTTAGCTTCCAGGCAACAATACTATTAAATTTGTAGTAGCAGATTATGACATCATCTGCAACCCCAGGATACACATTTAAAGCTGGCTATTATTGTTTGTAATTTGTATTGCTGTTCTGGTTAGTTTTTCATTTAATTCAGCTCAGGCTGCTATTAAAAAAAAAAAAAAAAAAAGACAAATAACAGCAGTAGAGGATGCTGCTTTTAGCAAAAGCTCTTAAGCCTCCGCTGCAGTGATGTCATATCTTAGAATCAGTAATGATAGGTTATATTTGAGGAACATTAAGAGGTCAGAACTGTATTGAAAAGATAATAATTTAAGCAGTTTTTTATGGTCTGTAAGTATAGTTTTGGGAGGTTTTCTAACTCACCTTTCTTTTCCAAAATATTTCTTAGCTGAGAAAGAATGTGCAGTGGTAGAAAAACAGTACAACCTCATGCTTTTAGTAGAGGGCTTATTTATTCAACAGCGATCTCCTCAAAGTATATTGAAAACATTAAATATTCAGATTCTTGGGGTGTGGGGTGATTAGACAGTTGTGAACTTCTAAAGATGTTTCCAGTAGTCTGGTGTTTATGAATTTCTCTGGAGAAGGAATTTATAACTCACATCTAATTTTTCAAAAGGGTCCATTTTCCAAAAAGTTTATGGGCCTCGTTCATTGTAAGAGTGATTGCAACGTTTTGGGAAGCCTTATTAGAATTTCTTATAGTGAGTTTGAGAAGGGAAAATATAGGTTGGAAAATGTTCTTTCCCTTCTACAGATGATTCTAATATTCTTGTTTAAGGGATTTGAGCCCATGCTACCCAATCCTCAATATTGAACTAATAAAAATTCCTAATTTATTGCAAGAGGAAACTTGAGGATCAGGGAGATGAAACTGACTTGTGAAAAATACTTCAACAAATGATTGGCAGATCTGGGACTAGAACCCAGGTTTCTTGTCTCATAGCCCACGTTCTTTCTATTACAAGAAGTTATGTGAGATTCAACTATTTGATAAACCTGAAGCAGCTAATGCCTGCTTCTCAGGTTTCCACTATAGATAGAAGAAAAATGATGCTTGTAATTTCTGTCTGTCTGATTGTGGCAGTGAAATTGAATTGGGGAAATACAGGAAGTACTAAAAACATGAAGAGGAGACAAAGTTTGCAACTCAGAAGTAAACTTGTAAAGAGTGGGGAAAATAAAAAGGAAGATATGTGAGGAATAATAAGACCTAGAGAGGCAATTCAATTAGACATTGTGGGAAAAGGCATCTGCTACATGAAAATACAAGGCAGAGGGCTACCCACCTCTGGCAAAAAGATGATTTAGACATAGTGTGACAATTTTCCGTAGATTCTTTGCTATGTTTTTTATTTTTTATTTTTACCCCTCACTCTGTGGATTTATCTACATGTATGTTGGAGATTGAATAATGCCCACCACAAAAGACATGTTCAAGTCTATCTGCATTCCTTTGACTATAAACCCATTTGTAAATAGGACCCTTGAAGATGCTATTGTTAGTTAAGGTATGGCCCCATATGTGAATAGGCTCTTCAAGAATCCTATTTAGATGAGGCCACATTGAATCGGAGTGGGCCTTGATCCTATATGACTGGAATATAAGCAAAGTAAAATCTGATGTTGAGTCTGTACAAGCTATAAGTCAGCAGAAATCAGAGGAGCAGACACAGGGGAGAGCGATACCCACAAGCTGGAGATTTGGCAGAAAGTTACAGCCTCTGGGAGAAAACAAGCCCTGCCAATACCTTGATGTTAGACTACTAGCCTCAAAAACTGTGAGACAGTAAATTCTTATTGAGCCAATCAGCTCATGGTATTTGTCAGGGCAGACCTGACCAACTAAGACAATGTATATGTGTGAACCCTTAGAAAACTGGAAGTTCACATGGAGTCACTTGGATCAAATGTTTAAAGTTAGTCTGACTTGAAGTAAGTGACCCCTTACATGACTGAGTTGAAAGGAGTCCACATGACCCCCACTAACACACTGAACAATATGAGAGCTCCAAGGACCTTAGAGAGGTAGTATCTTCATTAGCCTTCTAGAAAACTTGAAGGTCCCACCATTAGAGCTTTCCTGTTTGAATAAAAGTACAAACTCACAGTACAAACTCCAGAAGATTATCACCAATAAGCACCCAGTAATAGAAAATTCAGATCAGATGGAGAAAAGAAGAAAAATTCGGAGACCTGCAAACATGGGCATTTGGGGGACAGATCTCTGGGCATATTGTCCCAAGGGAGAGCAGTCAGTCAAAATTTACTGAGCATCTTAGAGAGATTTATAAGAGTGATGTGATGAGAATTTAGGAAAAAATTTCATCATCCTTGCAGCCTTGCCTAGGTCACACTTTAGTGACTTGAAGAGTTAAGTTTGTCGTAAGTCACAATGGACTCTTGATACTTGCCAGCAAGATTCAGAATGTAATAGTCATGGAATGAAGGGACTACCAGAGAAGTTTTAGTTTTTTGAGAGAAACTATTTTCTGAGTTTCAGATGACATTGTAAAATGTATTTTATATAAATGCTATAAAGCAAATTAGAGAAATAGATGACCATCTGCCTAGTAAAAAGTGAATAAGAAATCAGCAAGTTAATCCAGAACACTGGGCTGAATAAAAGCAGCCTCCATCAGAGAAACCCCTGGGCTTGAAATACGGAAACATTAAGAACATCAGAGTGAGGCATGTGATTCTAGAGACTGTTGAAAAGGGAAGATATTGAAAGTCATGATTCAACCAGAAAAAGAAAATCATGTTTACTAAAATTGCCTATTTCTTCCTCTAGGAATACTACTTCTTCCATCTCTTGTTTAAGTGAAAAAGCAGTTTAGGACAGTATTAGCAAAAAAAAAAAAAAAAAGCCAATATGTACAATAGTACTTTTGTGAAAAAACTCTTGTTGAAAAATAACGTTTCTATTTTTAGGCTAGTTTCACTCTTTTCCTTCTCATGATCTCCCCCTGTCCCCTTTTTCTTTTTTTTTTTTTCACATTATTCTTGTTTCTTTAGTTGTATTTGAGAATTGGGGTGAGGTAGGATGCAAGAATGTTTTAAGAACTGGGAAGGACTTAGTTTTATGGCATTGTGAGGTATTGACCTAAATTTCACGGTTTCAAAAGATGATAGACAAAGGAAAATTTACTGTAAACTTCAACTAATAGAGTAGACTGCCATGGGTGAAACTGGGTGGTAGACTACCCCTTTCCCATCCTTGCTAGTAGACCCAATTTCCACTTTCTCCTTACTGTGTCTAGGACAGAGAAGAAATACCCCACATCATGGTCATAAGCTTGGGACTAAAGCAATGATTCTACTGCTACATGCTTCAATCAACAGAAACTCAGAAGCAGCTCACAGATGAATCACTTAGATAATTCTTTGGTATTTTCTCATAGTTCTCTTTTTCATTGCAGAATTTATTCTTTAACAGCCATCAGTACTGAAACTCATGTTTGCAAAAGCAAGTGAGTTGATTAATAGGTATTTTATACATCTGGTATCTTCTCACAAGAGACTGGAAAACTTATTTCAATTATCATACCACCAACAAGGATGCAATCTGTTCACAAGGTCTGTTTACGAGTGGCTGCTTTGGGTAATGGCTGTTTTCTTAGCACGGGAAATGAAATATAATATTATTAAACAGAGATATGCAGAATGAGGTGTCAACGTATCCATCTTCCTGATGTTTATAGGCTTCATTTTTAAGAATGTTTATTTTATGAGCCCACATGTTAAAATATCTCCTATTTGAAAGGATTTAATTTCTTTTACTCTGGTTTTAATGTCCTTGAATAATAACATTCTGAAACATGTAGGCAATCAGCTAAGGAAACCTGTGGTAGGTACTTTATTAATTTCTTTTAGATAAATGTGCTATAATGAGAGAGATAATAAAAGTGAGCAGTTTCTCTTTGTATGAGGAAAGAACTGGTCTTTGCCAGAAGGATAAATTATTTTCATTTTTAGAGGCCACCTGTGATAAAAAGGGGGAGAGGTGTTAGGGAAGACAAACTTCAAACAACAATGAGCTATTGTGTGAATGTATGTCCTTGTGCACGCATGCCATGCTTCTATAGACGTGTGTTTTTTAGGGAATGGGAGGGGAACATAAGTCAAGATACTGTAATGGAACAAATGCAACTCAATTTTAAAGAGCTTTCACAAAATCATCTAAACAGTCTAGATAGATCTGGTTTCAGCTAAATGTGGCTCTTTCAGCATTTAAGTAACTTTCATGATCTCTCTGAGGGGTGGAAATGAGAAATAATGCAATTTTTCAGAAGGTAAATATTGTTGCTCATTTAATTTTGATCATTTCTATTATTTTCACAGGGAGATATGTTACTGAGGGGAGCTACACTGTAGATAAAGGAAAGCAAATCGTATACAAAAGGAAAATAACTTCAAACACTGCAGACTGCAGAATGTACAAAGGCTTCTCACAGAAGATATGAAATCCCCTCACACGAGGAAAAGGAATATTAAAACTGACAAGAGATGTATTGTGGCATCTCATAGTATGATTCCTTTATGATGATTTAATGGATACTCAAGTAATGACTGGGCCATGAAAATAATTTTAGAATAAGAAAAGCCTGTTTCTTAAGATATCCTCTTGATCAGTGCTGTCTAATAGACATATAGTGAGAGCCACAGATGAAATCTGAAATTTCCTAGCAGCCTTATTAAAAAGAATTTAAAAACCTGGAAATTAAATTTAATAGTATACTTTATTTAACCCAATATACCAAAAAGTAGAATCATTTTAGCATGCAATCAACACAAAAATTATTAACATAACATTTTACGTTATTTTTTTTTATACTAAGTCGTTAAAATATGGTTTCTATTTTATACTTACAGCACATCTCAATTTGGACCAGTCACATTTCAGGTACTCAATGGTAACATGTAGCTAGTGACTACTGTATTGGGCAATGCAGTTCTAGATGATCTAAAATATGTCTTTTTGTAGAGTAATGAGCTATGAAATGTAACTCAATATAAATCAGTAAATATAGCCCTAGTGTAGAAATCAGTGAATCCTTGGTATCATCACTCAATTGGTTACTGAGTTATAGAGCTAGGTACTTCTGAAACAGAATCTAAAAATGTATATGCATGTTTTTAATGGCATATTTTACTGCAATCTTATTTCCTATAGGAATACACAAAATATTCATTTTCAGCATTGACCTCTATAGGTAGTCTTAGAAAATACTGAATCATTGAAATGAAATCTGTCCATTGATTAATTTTTGTCTTCTGTATTGAGATGGCTCTGCTTTAAAAAATTATTCTTTTTAGAGTTTTGCAGTTTTTTGTTTTTTTTAAACAATTTTGGTATCATAAACTTAAAACCATTTATTATTTCCCCTGAAATATACAAATGCACATGATACATATAAAATTTTATATGTAATTTCAGTTTCATATAATTTCACAGGGTTCACAGAAACCCTGAAACTCTGGTCTAAAGATTTGATTTATCATGTAGTACAGGTGAAGGAAAAATGCATTGCTTATATGTTGAAGGCTGAACTTAGGTAAAATATAGTCAAAAATTCTGATGCTCTAATATATTTGGAAGGACTCATGGAATCATATTGCTTTAAAAGACCTCAAGATATCAGTCAATGAATGAGCACTGGAATTCACTCTCCTTTATAGTATACTTTGATTATGTTTCATAGGTACATATTATTTTCTGTCTTTCTTCCTAGTTGCTTTTAGCATGTGTATCTCCAGTAAGAGATAGTCACAGGAAGAAAGTTACTTGAGAAGGGACCCTGTCTTATTCTTTTTTGAGTCACTTAAAAGCCACAACAACATCTTATTAACTTAGGTCCACTGAATGAATGAATGAATGAATGAATGAATATGTCTTCAATCAATAGTGTACCATAAATATATTGAACAGATCATTGCATATTCCATTCCCAATTAACCCTAAGAAAGCCTTTGTGCATTTTAAAATATACTATAGCTTCAAGAAAGAATTATATTCTTTGTATCTAGCATAGAACCTGACTCATGGTAATTATGCAGTTTTTATTGAATTAATGAGTATACACTGATCTTCAAATAATACCCATTATAATGTAAAGTTATTATACTGAATTTCTCATCTACCATTACAATTCTGTAACTGCGGTTTATTTGCCCCAAGGATTTTCTCTAGAATCCTTTGTTTATCAATCATTAATTCAACTAATAAAAACTCATTAAATACCATTTTTCAATCTTTGTTTGGGTATTAGATATACAACTGAATCTATTAGTTAAGGTTCATGCTCTAAAGGTATTTATATTCCAGATGAAGAAACATGTAGTAAACAAGTAAATAAACAAGATAACTACAAGTTGTTATCTGATGGAGATAATCATTTATGAGACAGGGAGTAACCAGGGAGAGGAAAGTAAAAATACTTTAAGTAAGGATGTCAGGGAAGAGCCCTCTGAAAAGGTAAATTTAAGCAGAAGGCATGAGATAAGAAGAAGCTAGTGATAGAAAGAACTGTAGGAAGAGTGTTCCAGGTGGCTAGATGAGCAAATGCAAAAATTCTGAGGTGGTGAAGAGCTTGGAAAGTGCTGAAGTTGGAGAGTTGGAGGGCTAGATCAGGGTAAGGCCTGAAGGAAGAATTTGACTCTAAAAGCAAAGATAAGCCGTAGAAAGGATTTAGGCAAGGGAATGGCACAGTCTAATAATGTCATAAAAAATCTCATTGGCCACTGGGTATAGAATGGAATGTAGAAAGACAAGCGGATTCAAAGACACTGGTACTAGTTAGAAGGCAATTGGTGAGAATACTGGGGTCTTGGTCTAGGTTGGTGGTAGAAAATATGGAGAGATGTTAACAGATTTGAGATATATTTTGAAGGTAAAAATCAACAGAACTTATTAATGAACTAGATATAGCGGGAAGGTAAGAATAAAAACATACTCTTGGATTGTTTGCTTGAGTACTTGCTTGGGCAGTAGAACGAATTTCCTGACATAAGAAACACTGCGAGATAAATGCTTTGAGGACTTGAGGATAAAGATTCCATTTTGACCATGCTAGATTTAAGGTGCTAATGAGATTTCCAGTTGGAGATATAAAGAGGAAGGGAACTGGCTACTATTGAATGCTGCTGACATGAAGCCAGGAATACAAAACACTATGCATTATAAACACATAAGAAGATCAAGGAAAGCCAGACCTCAAACATTAATCATGCCTCTCAAATTATAGTAACTTCCTTAGTACTTTACAAGAGCAACTTTCAAAAATTTTTTTAAATTACAAAGGATTGTAATAAAATTACAAAGGAATATTTTCTCTTTCAAATTTATTTTCCTCATCTTACCAAAAAAGAAAAAGAAAGAAAACCCCATCTGTGAACTTTCTCATTTTTCTGAACATGGTGTAATTTGAAAAAGCATGTCCATCTTCTCCACATTTTTAATTAACTCTTTCTTATCCAGATCTGAAAATGAGTTATATCTAATAGGAAAATATTTTCTCTCCTCTATGTTACATTTGAATAGAAGATAAATATGGTTCGTATTCTGAGTTGCACAGCAACGTGAAACATACCTTTTAAAACATGCAGTGAATTGAATTCATTGAATCTATTGGGTATAGCAATTTAATGAAGCAAAAAAGCACTAATTAAATTATTAAAATCTGGATAGCAAGCAGTAATTAAAAAGACCGTTGCTATGCAACTCAGAAGATTTCTATAAACATTCTGAAAAATGTATTGGTTAAATATGTTGGTATTTTGCCTTGACCTTTTGTAATCAAACACCTTCTAAATCTGTGAAAATGTGTTTCAGAGACTAAAATGAAAGAGAATTTGTGGATTTAAAAAAAGGGAAATTTATTATTTGAATGGGTTACATCTTTTTATTATCTTCAAAGGGTAGGTGTGAGGAGTCCAAAATTACAAAAATAAGAATTGTAGTATATATATGGAAGATTAGCAGCAGTTTCTTAAAGGCCTCTTCAAGATTAAATATAGTGATATAAATCAGATATTTTGTTTAATTATTCATTTCATGATTTTTGTAGCATGTTATGATACAGGCAGGTTAACACAGCTGATTGTTATACACAGGTAAAGGATATAATTTTTCTAAAGTCCAAACTTATTTTAATGATAAATCTGTTTTCCCAAATTGTCAGAGAATAGAAAGTTGGTCACAGGTTTCAAAAGTTTGCAAAGTACCCAGGAAAACTGTATTTGAAACTATACATACCCCAGAGAAAGGCTTTATAAATGGAAGAAATGACTCTAATAGATGGGTTTTAAAAATCATTTCTTTAGACAGACACTGGAGGCAATCACTGAGGGGCTGGTATGCAGGCACACATTAATTCCAAATGTCTGAGCAAGGATTAAAAGGAAATTTACCTCACATAGGAAAAATAAAGTTGAGGGTTAAAAATCTTCTCTTGTACAACCCAGAATAATCCCAATATTTCAAAACTGTTATTTAAATACAAGCAGTAATGTTCTGGTACTGACTTACTGTGAATGGAAATTTACAAATGTCTCTTAAAGATGTCCCAATCCTGGTCACAGAATCAGATAAAAATTTGGTTGGGTAAGAAAAGAATTTAAGGGTAAACTTAAATGGGAGTGACGAATGGCCATTATTTTGTTAATTGAGGTCAGGGTGCAGGGGGTATAGTATGTGCTTGTATATGAGCAGCAAATCTTTTTAGCAGGCTGTTTCCTTTTATCACTATTTGTTCAGAAGTCAATTTTCTATTCCTTGAAACACACATTATTCCACCTATTCCTACCCTTCCACCTGTTCCCACCGGCCAACTTCATATCGTGACCATGTATTCTAAAGAAAGCACTATGGCCATGGTTTCCAAACTGCCTGCCAAGGCACCCTGTTGGGTACTGCAGTGAGCTCACAGGAGTGTCCCAAAATATTTTATATTTTCAAGGAAAACAGAGACACCCATTTGATACTGTGCAGTCTAGCAAGTAGGAGGGAATTCAATATTAATTTCAACATTAGATAGCACTACATGCCTTTGGATAATGTCAATATCTTTGCAAAACTAGGTTTTCTTTGATTTCCCCGATAAAAAGCAAGTACTGCAGGAAAATCAATGTGGAACAAGAAATAAGAAAGGCAGTGTCTCAACTGAGTCCAAGTCTTGAAAGATATGCAATATCCAACAGGTGCACACATCCCATTGGTAAGTGATTATCCTTATTCAAGAATGAAATAAAATTATTATTTATTCTTTCATCATATGGGTATTATTTTTGCAAATAGAGTACAAATTGATAGCAAGTAAATACTTACTAATTTGTTGGGACCAAATTACTTAATAAATGGAATTGTTAGGTATTTCTTTTGGCCTAGGGACACTATGAAACAATTACTGAATCATTAAAGACCAAAGATAGTTTGGGATCCTCTGCCCTATGGTATGGCAAAAAGAATAGTTATTGAAATAGTGTAGCTCTCTGCACAATAACAGGCAGATATTATGTATGCATATATTTGCCAAAACTTAAAAAAAAAGATAAATAGTATTTTATTTAGTGTCCATTGACTATAGAAGATAAACTTGGAGTCTGTTTACTAAGCCAAAGCAATTTTCTTTGAAAACACAGAACTGTAAAGTCACTTTAATGTTTTCATCAGTGCAGATATCAGAGTTCTCAAAATGTGTAGTATGTTAACAAGACTGTCTACACAGACTGGTTTGGATCCATAATATATAAATCATTTCTACATAATTCAGTGGATCAACACATCTCTGATTTACCCAACATGATTCATGGGAAGAAGAAAGAGTTTTTAATATGGTCTCATACTTTACTCTTAACCATTCCCTTATCAGAAGCTTTGACCTATTCCTGTTAATCTCCTCCCAAATTTTCCTTATTATATTCCATAGAGCAACACTCCCCAAACCTTCAGAAGTTTTTCAATGCCTATAAAATAAATTTCATACCCTTCAATTTGGTTTCCAAGATCTACTCTGATCTGATACCAACTTGTTTTCCCTACCTTATATTTTGATACAACCTGCTATGATCCCACATTCCAAAAAGATAAATTACCTCTTTTCTGCACCTTCTTCCATAGATACTATTTTTTTTGAATTGTCTTTTCCATATAGGAGGCCCTTCTCCTATCATTATTTTTCTGCTTTTTCAAAGCTGTGCTCACATTCTACTTCTTCCACAAAGCCTTTATGCTTTCTCCCTGCCAGGTTCTAAATCTCCTTCTTATCCTTATCCTTTGCACATGGTACAGTACATACACAGTCTGTTTTTTATTATGGCTGCTTCACCATATGACTTTCTCCACACTACTCTTTTGATGCTTTATGTTAGATATATCTTTTCAAACCTCTCCAAAGCTAGTATAGCATGAACTCATACCCTACACCTCCCCCAACTTTAAATCATTCATGAAAAATGTCTACATAGTGTATATGCCCAATCAGTTCTTCTTAAATATAATTGCAACAGATTATGTTATAACTAAAATGATAATGTGTAAAGAACTAATGGGTTACATCTTTCAGGATGTTTCTCAGTTAACAGGGACCCAATGGAGCTTATCTCTTCATCCCAAAACTTGACACTATTATCCTTTTCCTTCCCCAGAGTTTTTCAAGATCCTCCTCAAGATGTCCTTGTCCAACTGTTCTGTCCTTCCCCTCCAACCCCACTTGAAAAAACCTGAATAAATTATTTAGACAGAGAGGTTGTCCATGGTTTAGATCCATAGTTTGGGCAATCAGAATAGTTGATGTATGTCTTAAAATATATATGCCCAGGACTCACTCAAGAATTATTGAATCCAAAAAGAGATGATTGTTGTTATTATTATTAAGCCAGCACTTCTCAATCTGCAGAACACCAGTCTTCAGAGAAATGTTACTACAGGTTCATAGAAAAAAGTGTTTTTCTGTAAAATAACTTGGGAAATATGACACTATTATATGTCTTTATTTCGAGATTAAAGGCTTTGAGAAGTCCTGCAATCTGACTTATTAAATTTGTTTAACTCAGCCTTTTTCAAACTGAATGAACTATGGAAGCCCCTTTGTTTCCCTAGAAATACCTATTCACATTTCATGCTCTGCAAAGTTCAATTGGGGATCTATTTACTTGTGTCCCTTCTTAATCATCAGATTTTGCCAAAATGTATCCCTTTACAAATAATGAGGGAGAATTACTTATACGGGACTCTCAGGAGAAAACTTCTATTGTAAAATGTGGTGTGTGTGTGTGCTACCCTGGTGTATGACAGAGTCCCCTGTGTTCAGTGGCAAAGGGGCTATGAAATTGAAAATATCTTTGGACTCATCCTGAAGAGGGTGAAACACTTCTTCTAACCCTAGGTGTCTCAGCCTTGGAACTCATGTCTGTCTGTAGGCTAATAGAACCTAGGAACCTAGCTTAACTTTACCAGGCTGGGGGTCTATCTCATCAGCTCAAATCCACTGGATGGATTTGGTTCCCAAGACAAGAAATGCTGCTCAAGGGAAAATTGTCTTCCTACCTCTGAGCATGCTTCCATTTGAAGGTCAATCCTAATATGTAATCAAATAACCCATCTGTGTCCTCTCTAAAGTGTGAATTAGTACAGGCACTCATTACTCACCTCCCTCCCTTTAGAACAAATTGCTTCTGACAACAGAGAATGAAACAGCTGTGTGCGTGTGTGTGTGTTTCTATAAAAGAAGGATTCTTCTACTAAACCAGAATGTCCCCAGGCCGTGAAGGAGATTGAGCTATGTAAACCAACCGTGCCTTATGCTCTGTGGGCAAAAAGAGGAATGGAGGAGAACACCTTAACTGAATTTATTATAACAAATTTTTTTTTTTGATAATAAAATACATCAGCTGAGCCCCAGAAGGAAAGCAGGTTATAGCTCAGCTAAACATCCTGTCTAATGTTGCTTGACCCTCGCTAACATTTCAAGCCTAAGTAAAGTCCTGTCAGTGGCACATATCTGCCTGTTTAATAATTTCATCTAGGGCATTGATTTAAATGTATTTTTGAACTTATTAGAGGAATACTCACATCAGTCATGTTCAGATCAAATGCCCCTAATGTGCTGATCTCTTCTTTAAGGCATGTTCTCTTCCATGGTTTAAGGGGGCTATAATGTGTTTATTTTAAACCCCCAATTCAATATTTCTATAACCTGGTTGGAGAAAATCAGTCAAACCAATATTTTATTGACTTTGTAAAGAAAAAAAGAAATTGCTTGCAAGTCTTTGGATGTGTTATGCTTTGTGTCCCTGCCCATGCAGTTCTTTTTGCCTGGGTGGTTTTTCCTTCATGAAGCCCAAAGAGTGCTTTAAGGGTACCGGCATCTGTGGAGTTTTCATAATATTCAAGGAGATTTGAACATACCTGCTTTGGGCCACCGCTGTAACTAGTACATGCTTCTTTTACCTCACTCCTCAAACGATATTGTTATCCCTTGCCTGTGTTTTATTTCCCATCCTAAACTCTTTTTTTTTTTTCTTTAATGTTTTACATAATATGTATTTATTTTAAGATCTATGGCAATGCCTGGCTCACTAGCTATTCAAAAATATTTGTCACATTTAATTGAACAAATGTCCAAATAATTGATTCTATATGTTTATGAATGTTTTCTAGCTCTACCAGTTAATTCAACACGACTGTCTTAAAATGCCAATTTTTAAGAATTTAACATCTTTAGAAAGCTTTATATATTATGTTCAGGATATTACATCTCACTACCCGGTGTTGATGGAACTGTCAAAGTGAAAGGAAAGATGGTAAAATTAAAAAAAATGTACAACTACACTTTTTACTAGTTGAAATGGAAAAAACCCCAGCTATTTTTGAATCATAATAGAATATATTTACATATAGGAAGCTACTTCAGGTATGCCATATTATCTTCACATAGATAAATTTGGATTTGTGAGTTTGGAAGTTTAGATTTTAAAGTTTGATTATTGTCCTTAAATGTTATGAATAGTAATTAGATTAAGGCAAAATAATAATAAATAATGATAAAAATTAGGCTTTGCAAATAGAAGGAAAAATCTGTTACCTAACAGAAATACGATGTTCCTTAATTTTTTATATGTGGTTATACAGAAGGATCTCTTGAATGAATATTAAACAACTGTGTTGCTTTATTTATTGTACACATCTATCTGCAAACCTTCCCAAATAAAACTATACCTATAATAAACCATGAAAAATGATGGGCGGTAATGAAAGTTTCCCATCTGGAAAAGACCCCAGTCCAGATGGATTTGCTAATGAATTTTATAAGATGTTTAACCAACCTTTGAAGAATATCCCAGACATGTTTGATTACTTTAAATTACCAACATTTTTGGAACTACTGCTCTGGGTTCTCAAACTAATCTTTATAAACTGCCAAGAAATGCTAAAATCTAGAAATCTGTGTTTCTTCAGAACTTACATCTTTCACAAAAATGCTAATAACACATTTCTTCCAAGCTTCTCCTCAATAATAAAATGCTTTCTCATTGAAAGGATATTTTTAGGTCAACCAGGCAGGGGAATATCTTAGTCCAGACTCATAAAATGAATTTGCAGTGTTTCCTGAGAGTGTTAATAAGTGACTTCTAAACACTTACTAAGCCTATGTCAACAAAGGTGGTTTATGCTTTTTATGATTTGCCATAGAATCAGGTGTTTCATAGGGATAATAGACAGGTAATAACCAATATACTATGATTCAAGGGCAGCCAAGTAAGATATTGTGTCCTAAGGTATTTATCCAATCAATTTGCTCTTATGTCTTACATCTTACAATTAGTTATTTATTCCTTTGAACAAGACTTTGGCATCTTTAGCATATTTTGCTATTATTATGGCCATGAATAGCTGGATAAACTAATTTTAAGGATGAAGCCTCATTATATTCTTACACTAGGTGGGAAATTTTTCTAAACTGCCTCTTCAAATTTTGAGATTTTATGAAAAATAAAATAATCAGAGAATGACAGCATATAACGAACGTGTGATTTGTAAACCGTTTCTGCAGTTCACTTGATTAGTACCTGTATTAGTCAGGGTTCTCTCGGGAAACAGAATCAGCAGGAGATATCTGTCAATAATATGAAATTTTAAAAGAGTCTCTCACGCGACCGTGGGGATGCACAAGTCCAGGTTCCGCAGGCAGGCTGCAAACCAGTGGCTCCGATGAAAGTCCGATGAAAGGTCATTGATGAGTTTCTGGGAGAAGTTGCCTGTGCAACGAGGAGCTGGGAAATTCTCTCTGAATGTTGAAATCACTTCCGCTTTTAAGTCATTCAACTGATTGATATATCATTGATGATATAATCTCCCTGATTGATGCAGATGTAATCAGCTATCCACGCAGTAAACTCACTGGTGATTGAAGTCCATAAATGCTCTTGTATTACAATTAGCCCAGTGCTTGCTGGAACAAACACCTGGACACAGTTACCTGGCCGAGTTGACACATTAGCCTAACCATCACAGTACCTGACAGAATGTTATACCAAATCAGGGCTATAAATGTTTTAATATAGGCTGATGGATCTGGGAAAAGTCAGGAGCATGGATGTAGAATAAGTAAGACCCCCACAAGGGCTGGTCCCCACAAGAGGTGGGACTTCAGCAGATAGAGGCAGCATAGAGTAAGTAGTTGCTTTGGAGAGGGCTGCTGATACAAATGGGTGTTGTGAAAGGTCCAGGCATTTTAGTGTCAATCAGACCCAGCGCTTCTCTGAATTTCCATTTACCTGTTTCCTCATTTATAAAATGAAGATGATAACATTTACCTTGATGTGTTATTGGGGGGATTAAATAACTGCCTGGGATGTAGAACATATGTCTAATTCCCCAACCCTCCACTCTTAAACGCACACACGCACACACACACATACACATATACACACAGTTTTGATTAGGGCAGAGAAGGGTTTTCCAAAAATAATCTGCCAGGCCAGATGACCTTTGTTACATATCTGCTTTGTTCATTGTTATCTTGTGTGCCACAAAATGAACTCCAGTTTTTACTTGAACTACAACATGACAGAAAAAATATACATCCACTCATTTTAAAGTCAAGGGTATACACCATGCCAGATGCTTTTCTAAGAAGTTAATGTTTAAGGTAAAAGCTGCCTCATGATCATAAGGGCACTGGAAATTTCCATTTTCATAAATAGGCTGGTATTTTTTTTTCTTTAAAAAAAAAAACCATTTATTACCAGACATATAACAAGACCAATTTTATATTGTACATATATATATATGGATGTATATGTGTATATGTGTATGCATATCTGTGTGTATTTTCCCTTTATTATAGCTTTAAGAACAAAAACAATTTAAAAGGAAAATGTTTAAATTGAACATGAACTTCATTCAAAGATTCTTTCAGTTACTTTCCTTCTGTGAAATTCAGTACTTTTGTTGAAGAATACACAACATTACAAAGAATGGGGTTGTAAATGTCACTAAATTGAAAATGGAAGAACCATTAACCATTTTTTCTATTTACAAGAAGAGTATGCTAATCAATCAAATCATTACCTTTTTATATAACAGTGAAAAGTCCCCTCATCTCTTCATTTGCCCTCTGCCCACTCCTAACTATGTCTTAAGTAATCACATTCAATAGCATCTATATTACTCTCCAGATTTTTTTCTATATAGGTTAATATATATTAATGTATTATTTTTTCTTTTTAAAATGTGTTCATACTACAAATTCTGTATGAGTTAAAATTTACTCTTGTCACTTCACTTTTACATAATATATAGAATATATAGATTTGTCTCATTCTTTTTTAACAATTACAGTTTTTTTTCATCATGTGAATGCACAAGGTTCGATATTGAGGGACTTTTGGATTGTTTCCCATGTGCTACACGAACAGTGCTTTAACATGGTGGGAACCCTTTAAGGTAGGGCAGTGCTTATAAGAAGCTGTGTGAATAGGGGCAGGTTACTTTCTCCTCAAGTTGGAGGAAATTTGCTATGGGAAACATTCTCACAAATGTGAGTGTCACTTATTTCAGTAGCAATGAGGCTGGTCCTTAAGTACCCAATCCGTATTGTGGGGCATGCACTGAGAGGGTGACTTGCAGAGAATGTGATCCTGGGACCCAACAAGCTACTTTCTAACATTGATTGAACTGTATAAAGGAGAGATATAAAGAATAGGGAAAGATATAGATAAAACTGAATGATGAAAAATGATAATTCAAATTTATAAAATTCAGAAATTATTCTATTAGATACTAAGACTTCGATATTCAGATGGTTTATATTTTTATGTTTTTATGTGACTATTTGAATTTGTGTAACTTCAGTTCTAGCTTTGATTCTTACTGTATAAATAACCCCACAGTTTTTTTTCCTATATAGAAGGTAGTGATTATATGAAGTTATAACTTTCCCTTTAAACCCAACTGACTCTAGCATTTTGATTAAACTGACTTGCTATTTAGCAGTTCACAAAGGGAATAAAAATGGTCAATTGTTTGCTTCATATAGGAAATAGCTGAAGGCAAAATGAAGAGGCTGAATTTTGCAGTCTTGAGATAGTCAATAAATATGGTTAAAGCCCCAAAAACCGTCCAAGATGTAATGGCATACAAATTCAACCAAGGTGGTTCTTTGCTTGATTTTGTTAGGAAAAATGTTATAATTATTTGTTATTTTAGCAAAAACAATTAAGCATACCTTTCAATATTTTGAACCCCACTATTCCATTCCAAATCTTGGTTTGAGGAAACATTCTTCCAGGGCACAATATCTCCTCTTATCTTATTCTTATCTTGAGGTCAGAATAAATGGAGTGAAGTTTTCTCAACTCTTCCTCTAAACTTGGTGTGATAACCAAAAAAATTCATATCATGGAGGAATACGTAGGAAAGCTGTTCCATCTTTGCTTCACTTCCTCTTTATAATTGGACCTTTGGGCAGTGAAATAAGACAGGATGGCTTGATCTATGCTTTCAATGTGAAGATGAGTTTCAAAACTTGACTTTCTGCTAAGGTTATGCTAATTTTACTTCCAAGACCCTGATAATTCAGTTGTACAATTCATCTTCTATAGTGAGCAATGTGGTAGATAACCCATATTCAGAATTAATTACCATAAATCAGAAGTATATTCATTGTATTGCTGTAAGACCTTTCATTTCCTAGGAAGAAATGTCCTATCTACAAATGAACCCTTTACAGGTTCAATTATATTTTCTAATTTCTTTTCTTTCTCAGGCTTGGCATAACGTCTGTAATTTAGTTTTATATTTTCTCTTATTCAGAAAGTATCCAACTGCTAGAAAGTAAGCCCAATTATCACTAGTGATAGTACAAACAGAAAAAATGACAGTGTTCCTCAAAACTATCTGCTTAGGTACAAGTCTGCAGCTGGCTTTTTCTCATGACCATTTGGTTCAATTGAGTGAACTCCATTTGGAACTCATTATTGAACAAAGAAAAAAGTTAGACTGAGGCTGAAAACAATAAAAAAAACACAACAGCCATTTCTCTCTACCATAAATGAGTCGTGCCTCTGCCTACATATATCTTTCTAATTGTACAGCATTAATCATAGTGAATAAACTAGAAGTATATTGACCTGGTGTGATAAATAGTCTGTACCAAAGAATTCTGAGTACTTCCTGTTTCCTTGTTCAATCTACTTAGATAGAGAGAAACTAATAAGCAAGCAATAATTATAATTTCCTTTACTATATTCCATCTTTCAGGTTTCTTAGGTCTTGCAGCAGGCAAAATAACTCAAAGATGATACAATCTTAATGGCATATTCTCCCAGATAATTTGGTATTGAAAATTAAAAGTTTTTGATTAAATTAGATTAAAAATAATACCAGTAATTAACCTAAACATTGTTGGCATTCTTAGTTATTCAGGTACTGTCCAGGATTAGTCAGATGAACTGAATATTCAGTAAAATTAAACCCAAATAATCTGTCCTCTTGGGTTCCTTCTTAACGTTCAGATCTTGCATCTTCCGGTTCTCTACAGCTGGGGCTGCACTTGATCTATAGGTTCAGTTTAGTCACAACACCACAGCTGAGTTAAGAAAGGTTTATGGATTCTCATCTGCTCTGCTCTGAACTTCAAGGCAGCTTTGATAAGAAACTTTTTGACCCTAATGTGACTCTAGAGTCATAAATAGTCTCCTGCTGTGGTTACAAGTTTCATTTTTGTCCTCACCTTTAATACCTTAGTTGTTTTGTAGTCAAAATGGCTCTAGAACTGTTTGAGAACACAAAACATTACATAAACAACCCAAATTTGCTGGCTCCTACCTCCTGAAGAAAGATCTCAGTTTCATTCCTCCAACATCTTCAATCAGTTTTTCTTCAGCTCACATACACTTTTTGAAGATAAAAATCTTGAAGTAATACTTTTAATTATTTCTCATAAAGAAAATTTTTAGAAATTTCACTTAAAGTTAGTATTGAAAATGCTGACAGCCCTGTAGAGGGAGGCACCCTGCTATAAAGGAAAGCGCATAGATTCTTGTGTTAGAATCTTGGTTCCATTATTAACTAGTTATGTGGTCACTTAACCACTCTGATCCTTGGTTTTAATTTCTACTATATCTGGATAATTATGGTTTTATAAAGGGACTTTTGGAAAACCTTCTAAACAGTATCTGACTCAGAGTAGAAGCTCAGTAAATATTGTTTCTTTACTGGTTTTTATAACTAATATTCAATAACTCAATCTAACATAAAACAATATCTGTCAAATCTTATTGCTATCATCCTTCAGCAGATGAGAGCCTACATTTCCATTGATGACCATAAAAATAATATTCCACTTCCATTTCTTCCCACTAAAAAGGCAACATGAAACCTCACATATTTGCCATGAATGGTCTTGAATTCGTTTAGAGAATGACACAAATCATTGTTGAACTGTCTTCTTTTATAACAGAAATCCTTCAGTGTTTTAATCTTCTTTCCTTTCTTTCTCTATGAGCTCTGAAAATAGTAACTGTCTTATCACCTTCCCTCCAGTATTAAAGAAAGACATGTATCACCTTTCCTCAAAGCTAAATCCCATCACACTTGCCTCAGATATTGTTCCATCAAATTTCTATTTCCTATAATGCTAATAATTTCTTCTCCTCTGACTTCCTTGCTTCAGTCTACAAAGAACAATCAAGTGTCTCCTATTCTAAAAATAATTTTTCTCAATATGCCACACCACATTTCTTCTTTTCTTCATTACTAACTAGTTGGAAGAACAATTCTTGATTGCTGCACTCTATAGCTATCAGCTGGCATTCCTCAATGTCAGTACAGTCTGACTTCTGCCCCAACCCCGCAATTGCATCTGCCCTTGCAGTAACCTTCTAAGTGCTAAATCCAGTGGTCACTTTTATTCAGAATTTCTTTGATCTCTCTGTGCCTAGCACAGTGTCTGGCAATCAAACACTCAATAAATTCTGAATGGCTCTGAACAAATGGAGTTAACACAGTCTTGCAGGTACTAAAAGTTTTCTTTTCTTTTTTTTTCTTTTTTTTTAGGTACTAGAGATTGAACCCAGGACCTTGTACATGGGAAGCAGGAGCTCAACCACTCGAGCTACATCTGCTCCCCTCTTATGTTTTAAAAGTGTTTTTTTTAAATTCATAGCTGTTTTGACAGAAATGTTTGTGTGCCAGTTGCATTAAAAAATGACATAGTTGCCATGTGTCTTATTATTACTCAGCACTACTATTTCCTCTTCAGAAATTGCTATAATTAGCAATTAAAATTAGCACTATAAAATTTTAATGTTAAGTTATATAAAAAGGTCTCAACTTTGAGACTTACTAGATTGTAGGCTACTTGATAATTTCTCTATCTAGGCAATTCAATGATGATTAGTTATGTGGGATACATAAGAATAAAGTATTAAGTATACTATTACTATCATTGTGGCAGAATTATGTTCAAAATTCATGGCCTTGCAAATTTTCTCAGTAATTTTGTAAATCTAAATGATTATGGACAGATATGGTGGTAAAGCATAAATTATATTAATGAAACACATAATCAAAGAGTTTATTGTGAAACAAAAGTATATCTAAAAGGAGTATGATTTACAGTGATTTTGAGACATCAATAATATAAGATGTAGTGTTAAAGATATTCCTGAGAAATATACTTGTATAAATCTATTTTTTTTAAATCCAGATGTGACTGAAATAAGTACTTCATATTCAACAAGTAAGTAAACTACAGATTTTCAACAACTCTGACACATCTTTCCAGTAAGAGGGTGTTAGGACACCTATGAAAATGAGTCCATTTATTTGTTCTCAAGATGCCTTTGAAAGTATGAAAATTTGTTTATATGTTCCATTTGAACCATCTCTTCCATTGGTTGGTATGTTCTCTAAAGAAAAAATAATAATCAAAATTTACCTTATAAAACTACCTTTTCCAAATGTAAGGGAATGTTCCTTCTTTGAGAAAATTTTTACATTTAATGATTTTTACGATATTTCTCTGAGCTTTTATCTTTTTTACTTTCCCACTGGAAAAATTAAAGGGAACTTTATACACATGTATATATACAAAATCACTCTATCCTTCCTAGACCTTCTCCACTCATGATATTTCTATTGTTATGTTTTGTTAAACATTATTGTATAAACTTTCCCAATAAACTACCATAATTGATACTTCAAGACCACATACAAACCTGGGTGTTCCCACAGCCATTAGCCAAAATTTGGTCTTTACCATTGTCTGTCTGGGTGTGTAGCCACAATATAATTAACTAAAGATCATTTAAGTCAATTAAAATTAGCAGTGGAAGTGTGAACATCTTACTGTTTGATAATTTCCTAATTATTGTCTGACATTAAATTTCATAGGTAATTTAAATGGATGCTTTGTATTTCTTGTTAATTATTGTCACAGAAGTAGAGTTCACTGAAAAGTATAGTGAGATAATAAATAGTTACCCTCTAGAAGACAAATTGAATGGGGTTTTAATTATTTTTTACATGGTAGATGTAGTAGTTTGGCATTATTTATGAATTCCAAAAACAGATATTAGATTATGTTTGTAAACTGGTCTGTTCCTCTGGGTGTGATTAAATTATGATTAGGGCTTTGATTGGGCCACATCAGTAGGGCGTTGAGTCCCCACCTCTTGGCGGTTGGGGACTCAGAGATAAAAGACATGGCAAAGGACAGAATTGGAGTGTTGATGTGGAGTCTTGAGCTGGAGCCCTGGGAAGTAAGCACACAGAGGAGCTTGGTCATGAGGAAAGAGAGAAGGTCCCGGGAAGAGAAACAAGCTGTTAGCCAAATAGTCCACAGCTGGCCTTATGGAGCTAACAGAACAGCTGAGCTGGGAGAGAAGCAAGCCCTGGAAATAGAGGAACCCAGGAAGCCTGAACCCTTACAGACATCGGCAGCCATCTTGCTCTAACATGTGGCAATAAACTTTGGTGAGGGAGGTAACTTGTGCTTTATGGCCTGGTAACTGTAAGCTTCTACCCCAAATAAATACCCTTTATAAAAACCAACCGATTTCTGGTTGTATCAGCACCCCTTTGGCTGAGTAATACAGTAGATATTGACAGTTATTGATTAGTCTAACACTTTCCTGCAGCACTTTATAAAATTGTCTTGTAAATATATACCCAGATACACTTGCATGGCAAAAATAACTTGGTTGATAGCAGAGGTTAAACAGTTAAAAATTTATTTTTTTGTGTCAAGCAGTACAACTACTAGATTTTTATTAACCATTTACAAATAGTTAACCTTTATTAACCACTTACATTTCATAATTATGCTTTATCACTGCAAGTTTTAAGTTTCATTCTAAGGTCCCAAATTCAATTAATAATTTTGTGAAAAAAAAACTCCTTCAAACAAAGCATAATGATTAGCATGAACAATAAAAGTTTTCATTTGGAAATGATTTACAAACATGGGAGATTACTTTGCTAACTTGTTTTCCATGGATGAACACTATATCATCATTCATCCAGTTAGTCAAGACATATTTATTTTGTTTGCCAAGATCTGCTATGTGATATTGCTACAAGACATAGTAGTCATTACCATCAGTGACTTTACATCATAATGTTTAAAAATACAAATTGGTCTTAGAAGTCATTTGACACACTTGTTGTATTTCATAGCACAGAAAATTGAAGACAAAGAGTTTTAATTACCTAAGATCACACAAATAGTAGCCAAGATGACTCAGTATAATATGTTAGTTAATGTACTCTTCAATTGCAAAATATATATTTCTTCTTGAAATTTCATTAGTACCAATTTCTTAAGAAATTTAGCAGGTAATATAAAAAGGTGATATACACAAGACCTCTGCCAATAAGTTTCTGAGGCATACGTATTCACTTTTGTATATCAATGATCACCTCTCATAACAGTGTCACCAAATAAAGAGTAGTGATAATTTTTTATTTTATAAAAACAGCCTTTAGAGGAGAAATTGAACATTTTTCTTCAAAAGTAGAGCCATTTATATTACATGACTGTCCTTTTAAATGGGAAATTTGAATGACTGTTCTTTTCATACAATTAAATGCATACATAAAGAAATATCAGGATTTCATGTCCTTGAAGATGTTACCAACAGAAGTGCAATTAATTTGGTTCCTTGTGCAATTACTGCAAAACATCTCAATCTAACTCTGGAAATTCATTAGAGATTTTGATGACATTTTGGTATACTAATAGCTGTTTAAAACACTATTCCCAAATGGTATTCCTTGAAAAACCTGATTTTGCAGCATGCTATTAATTTGTTAATATTATATTATAAAGTTTGGGATACCCTATACTAAGCAACTAATTTTCTTTCTTTCTGTCTGTCTGTCTGTCTATCTATCTATCTAAAGCATAGCCATATATCATAAATTTCTTGATTTTAAATTCATTTACTTACCCTAATCTATGCTTTATGATTACTTTCTGTATTAATACTTTCCTTTTCTGTAGAAGTTTCCTAATCTATCAGGAAAAGTGAATAAAATGAAATGTGTAACTAATATCCCTACTTCCTAGACAGCTCATGTAACTTTGCATTATTAATGAGATGAGGGGCCTAATCCTAGGCCAGAATAGATTGAAGGAATTTGATGATATGACGAGTTTTTTAAAAAAAATTTCCTTCTGCTTATATACCCAGTAATGGTCACATAATGTTTTCCTCTCTTTTCTACATCGTACTTTTCTCACTAAACATTATCCCATTCACTTGACATCCCTCCAAATAAACTGAGACATAACATGTTATTTATCTCTACTCTGTAGTAAAAACCTTCAAGGTCAAGAAATTAAAACTATTATTTGTCCAGGGTCAACTCTGCCACTTTTCCCAGAATGCAGGAAGATTTACAACTTACTGTTAGGTGACTGAGGAAAAGTAATGTAACACGTTTTTCTTCCCCCTTGTAGTTTTCTGAGGAGGTATTTTTGAAAATAAACTTTTCAAAAACAGTTTTAGAATAGTTTTAGATTTAAGGAGAAATTGTGAAGACAGTATAAAAAGTTCACACATACCCACACCTATTTCCCCCTATTATTAACATCTTACCTCAGTATGACACATTTGTCACAATTAATGAACTAGTATTGATTCATTATTATTAACAAAAGTCCATATTTATTCACATTGCCTTATTGTTAGTATTTTTTACCTCATGTCCTTTTTCTGTTCCAGGATACCACATTAAATTTAGTTGTCCTGTTTCCTTAGACTCCTCTTGGCTGTGACTGTTTCTCAGACTATCCTTGTTTCTATGACCCTAACAGTTTTGAGGAGTACTGACCAGATGTATTGTAGGATGCCTGTCTATTGGAATTTGTCTGATGTTTTTCTCGTGATTAGACTGGGGTACTAGGTTTTGGCAGGAAGACCACAGAGGTAAATTACCTTTCTCATCACAGACTATCATCATGGTTTATCATTGTAGAGGCTGATCCTGATCTCCTGGTTGAGGTAGTTAGTCAGGTTTCTCCACTGTGAAGTTAGCCTGTTTCCCCCTTTGCTGTTCTGTACTCTTTTGAAAGAATTTACTAGGCCCAGCCTAAACTTATGTAGTGAGGAATTATGCTCCACCTCTTTGAGGGTGAAGTACATACATAAATTAGTTGGAATTCCTCTCTATAGTGATTTATCTCTTTTACCCCTATTTATTTTATTTATTTAATCATTTATTTAAATCAGCAAGAATTCATGGATATTTATTTTATACTTTGTGCTATAAACTAATACTACCTTATCTATTTTGTTAAACAAATTATTCCAGTTTTGGCTATCGGGAGCTCTTTCAGTTGTTTCCTGTCCTTTTGCCATATCACCCATCACTGTGCAGTTTTTTTTTTAGCACTTCTTTACATTTTGGCACTACAACATGCCCCAGGCTTATCTTGAATATTTCATGCCCCATTCCTAGAATTAGCCATTTCACCAAAGAGCTTGGATATTTTCACTGGAGAAGTGTAATAGAAACAGAAACCAGAATGCATGCTAGGTGTACTTGTTGATACTGGAGTTTGTTGCTTTTAGTCTCTCTCAGCCATCAGAGCAAGAAATATATGTGTGTATGTGAACCTATATATATACACATATCTACAAATATTTCTATATGTAACCATCACTATATTAAACTAAACATGAGTTCATATTTGAGGAGGTAATTTTTATATATCTTCTTATAATCTATTGGGTAATTATGAGGTAACAATTAGGGTAAAATAAGGCAATTCATGAGTCTAAAACTCATTTTTTCAGATTCACCAACATTTTAAATAAATATTAGTTAATAAAGAAATTAATGTCTAATTAGTAAACACTTTTATCAGTGAGCTTTAAGCCGGTAAGTAGTTTATTATTCAAATTAAATGTGGCTTCTTTGTTTTCCTGGAAAAAACCACAGTGCTTAAAAATTTAATTTTCTAAATATGAATTTTGTGGTTCACAATGTAACACTGGGTGAGCAGGAAACGAAAATATGTCTTTTCAAGCAAATATTAGTGGGAAGCTTCCAAATTTGTCTAAACAAATAAGGTAAAAATTGCCTTTATTCTAATGAACACCTCTTATTGAAAAATACAAATATTTCTTTCATATTTATAAAGCTGGAGGGGAAATTTTGTCAGAACACGAATGTATATTAAAATCAACAACATAAAATGAGTAAAATGAGTAAACTTTCAAGCTCATTTCACTTTTTCTGTACTATTTTTTCCTGAAAAGGACTTGTAATTGTCACTTCTCTCAAACAAGAATTTACTCTATTTCTGTTACTAAAAGAAATATACAATGTAGTGGCAGGTATATTAAAATGGCAGTTGTTGAGGAGAAAACGGTTGTTTTAGAATTACATGTACAAACAAATAACTATTTGAGATATATACTTTATTAAAATAATAGCTATACTCAAAGAGCAAAGTTAGATTTCAAAAGGCTGTTGTAGCACTCTATTTCCTGGACTTCTTATGGAGGTGAAAACAGCTTTTCTCTCAGGAGTGTTTATATTTTCCTTTATAATCATGTAGTATTATAAGTTGTGAAATGAAACCTAGAAAAACACTGGGTTTACTTCAGTTTGGAACACCCAAGCTGGTCTCTGCCTCTTGTTTATCATAGAACTTTGCTCCTGGCTCTAGAGGGCAATTCAGAGGTAATGCTCCTCTGTAGGCCCTGCCTATGGCATCATTTTCATGTTGTGAAGCCTCTATTGTTAGCATATTCACGTTTATGGCTTTACTACTCAAGAGATTGGATTAAGATTCTCAAAATTAAATTTAAAAAAGCTTCTTAACATTATATGGCGCCTCAATTTTTGTTTTGTTTTTTTCAGTAATGGCAACTCAGATGATCTCATCAGATACATTCTCAGCTTTGAGTTCAATACCCAGATTATTAGACTACCCATCATTGTTGGTTAATGGGGTTTAGAGTTATGAAACAGAATAAATTCTATGATTAACACAAGAGCTATAAAAATCTCTAGACTGTTGGTTCTGCACCATGAACTTGTACTCTTATTAGACTTCAGGTGTATATTCTGAGTTTACCATTTTGACTTTATGTCTCCTTGTCTCCTTGGGACAAATGTTCTCTCATGACCTTTAATTATTGTACCACCAATGGAACCTAGGAAACAGACATCATTAGCAGTCTTGCCTGGATAATTAAGAAATAAGTTCAGAGGCATAATTGCCCCATCATTATTTCTCTTTCCCTTTTGACAAATTAGAATTTTTTATAATTGAGTTGACCATATGCTCAAACCTATGCAATTAACAATGCATTATTTTAATTCAGAAATTTATACACATGCACAAACTATAGTCCTTTCCTCCTCCTCCTATACCTTGGGCAGGCAGTGGGGTTGAAATGAGGATAGACTTCTGATTATTTGAAAAAGTTTCAGATCAGCGTTTAAGATCTATTTTGTATTCATCTCCTGGGATTTATGCCTATGAAAGTAAATAGACAGAAAGTAGAATGGAGAGGACCAAAGCTTTGCAAATGTGGTTCTGATAGCTTTTGACATTTTAAATAAAGAAGAACGTTTTTGTGTTATCCTACTGCTTCTTAATGGATCCATGTAAATGAATCACGAATGCAGAAATGAATTTAAGCAAATTTTACATTGTTTATGATTTTCCAAGCAGCAGTACTAAAGCAAAGCCTGGAGTAAGTGAAGTGGGAGGTTCCAGAAAACATTAAAGTGTAGAATGAAACAACTCCATCTAGAGTAATTAGTGTTAAGATCTTAAATTGGTGGCAGGCTTTAAGACTTTCATAACAGTTCAAACATCTGTAACTTTAAGCATACTGATTTTGAGAAAGTATTTCTTTCTGAAATAGTTATGCAACACTTAAAATTCACTTCATGTTAGTAATTCCTTCTGGTTTTGTCTATAATGACATGAGCTGCTATAACCCCTCCAATTCCTCCAGAAGCTGTCTCTTCACCTGCAGAACTCCTTGGTCTCTTATCCAAGATTCAGAAAGTCACTCTTGATTGCAAGCCTGAAATCAGATTAGAATTTCTTAAGAAGAGAAATGAATCTTAGATCAGAGTAGAGCGACTAAAGCTGAGTGCTTGAAAGCTATTGTATTAATTCCCTATTGGTGCTATAACAGATTATCACTAATTTAGTGGATTAAACCAACACAATTTATTACCTTATAATCCTAGAGTTCAGAAGTCTGATATAGGTCTTACAGAGTTAAATTTTAAGTGTTGGCAGACTTGCGTTCCTTCTGGAGGCTGGGGGGAGAGAATCCTTCCTTGTTCTTCCATCATTCCTTGACGTGTAGCTCTATCACTCTGCACTTTGTTTTATCCTCATATCTCCTTTTCTGACTCTGACACTCCTGCCTCCCTATTTACCATAAAAAGACCCTTGTGAATACACTGGCCCATCCAGTGATCCAAGATAATCTCCTTATTGCAAAATCCTAAAGTTTTTCACATGTGCAAAGCCCCTTTGGTCATGTAAAGTAGCATATTCATAAATTCTAGGGATTTGGACATGGACATATCTGGGGAGCCATTATTCTGCCCTATCACAACCGTACGTAAGAGCTTTTCCCAGTCTTTGCCATCTTTCTGTTCTCCTTAATCTCTTCTTTCATTCACTTATACTGAGTTGCCTCCAGCATCAGCAGAAGGGAAATAGTGGGACATGATAGAAAGCCATAAAAAAGGGATGTTTCTGGTTCAAAGATACTAGTTACAAAAGGATGTCCATGGAGTCAAACATGGAACTTTAAATTGTTTTTACTTCTCGTTGGAATTAATTCCTATAGAATTATACTGACCAATGTAGTAGCCACTAGCCACATATGGCGATTTAAATTTTAATAACTAAATTTAATTCATTAATAAAAAATTAGTTCTTCAGTTGCTCTAACCATATTTTCAGTACATCAATTGTTATATGTAGCTAGGGGCTACCATATTAAACAGCACAGATTGGACAATTCTTTTGTAGAATGATGGCAATGTGGGAGAGTACCAATTCTTAGGCATAGCAATACCACTGCTAGGCTTGGCCAAAAAAGAAAAAAAGAAAGAGGGGTAGGAACAGGGCCAGCTTCATAATGTGTGATCTATACAGTCATATAGGGCCCCATGCCCAGAAAGACCCCATGGTTGATTTAATGTTTTGCTCTTGCCATCTTGAAATTCTTAATTTTTACAAAGGGCCCCACATTTTCATTTTTCACTGGGCCCTGTGAATTATATAGTTGGTCCTGAATGTCAAGTAATCTGAATTACTATGTCTCAATCTGCCGAATGTTATTATGAAGATTAATTTTTTGGGTCAATTTAGCTAGACTATGGAACCCAGTTGTTTGGTCATACTGCTATGATGCTCTGAAAATATTTTGTAGATATGATTAACACCTATAATGTTATCATTAAGTAAAGGAGAGTATGCTCAATAATGTGGGTAGGGCTCATCTAATCAATTGAAGGCCTTAATAACAAAAACTGAGATTTCTCAGGGAACAAGAAATTCTAATTCAAGATTACAACATCAACTCCTAGAGAGTTTCTAACGTGCTGACTTGCCCTACAAGTTTTGGACTTGTAATCTGTGATGGTTAGGCTAATGTGTCAACTCGGCCAAGTAGTTGTGTCCAGGTGTTTGTTCCAGCAAGCACTGGGCTAATTGTAATACAAGAGCATTTATGGACTTCAATCACCAGTGAGTTTACTGCGTGGATGGCTGATTACATCTGCATCAGTCAGGGAGATTACATTATCAATGGGTGGTGCTTTTACCCAATCAGTTGAATGACTTAAAAGTGGAAGTGATTTCAACATTCAGAGAGAATTTCTCAGCTCCTCGTTGCACAGGCAACTTCTCCCAGAGACTCATCAACGACCTTTCATCGGGCTTTCATCGGAGCCACTGGTTTGCAGCCTGCCTGCGGAACCTGGACTTGTGCATCCCCACGGTCGCGTGAGAGACTCTTTTAAAATTTCATATTATTGATAGATATCTCCTGCTGATTCTGTTTCCCGAGAGAACCCTGACTAATACATAATCCTTCACATGAGCCAATTCCTTAAAATATATCTGTGTGTGTGTGTGCGTGTGTGTGTGTATTTCCTACTGGTTCTGTTTCTTGGAAGAACCCTGATTAATACAGTCTTATATGGGACTAACATCTTATGTCACATATACATCACTATGTATGGTGTTCCTAACTTTGAGTTCACCAGGAAGAACAAGAAACTAACCTAAAAGGAATTTCAATTTGGCTGTCAATCAATCTTTATCATGTATAACTTGATCATCCTTTGAACAAGTACTGTTTCTACCACCTTGTCAGTCATTTGATAAGAGTTTAATAAATGTTTGTTGAATTAATGAATGAAAAGGTAAAACAATGAATAAATGTTATTAGGTATTTAGAAGACACATTAAAAAATCTTAATATCATACTTTCTTTAGAAAACAACAACAATGAATCCTTAAGGAGTAGGATCCTTCACTTGAACATAAAGTGGAAATAACCAACTACCTAGCTCCTTGCTTGGTCTCAATGTATCTGTGCAAATTCCCAAATTCCATAGTTACATAATTTTATTTTATTTTCACTCAATTTCTTAATTAGAGAAGTTGTAGCTTTACAGAAAAAAAGACAGAAAAATCATACAGAAAATAGAGAGTTCCCATAAACCTCCCCCTACCCATTAATACTTTGCATTAGTGTGGTATATTTATTAGAATTGATGAAAGAATATTATTATATTTTCACTATTAACTATAGTTCATGGTCATACAACCCCTTCCCTTCTTATCATATCCTGGGGCCCATCTAGGCACTAGAAAGAAAAAAACATAAGAAATCTAGATCCTTTCCTAGGAAGCCTTCCTTAAGTCATTTCGCAAGCATTAATTCTCCTGGACACACAGTAGGACAAGTGTACTGCCCTAACTCAATCCTTTATGTTGGTTTTCTTTGGGGTTAGAATTGTGTCTAAGTTTTAACCCCTATCATTATGCTTCTATTAGTACCCAGACCCATCTAATTTGGCAGCCTGCTTGGGATCCATCAGTCCATGCTATATTGAGTTGCTGTAACCTCCTGGATAATGATGGCCAAATTCCTAGTGGTTTTCTCTGATACTTTCCTAAAAGCATTTCTCACCTGCCAAATAGATTTACCCACCGCTGAGCTCCTCATAGCATCTGTCCCACCCTAGGAGATCTGTCTAGTTCTGAGTACTAGCCCTGGGCACTGGCCTTTCCCCATCATAAACACCCACTATTGAACAACCCACAGTTGAGAATGGTCCAGGTTACGTGGTGAGATTCGAATGATAGGCATATACTCTTAGATGTGACAATAGGGAGACAGTATATTCTTGAGCAGGGACAACACATTAAAATCAGAATTTTAGAAAGTTTTGTTATTAGTAAGTAGAATGGAAAGTAATATTAGAAAATTTACATTGGAGCAATAGGTGGAAAGATAGAATAAAGGATTAATTTAAGAGTTATATGCTTAAGGTTAGTTTAGGGTTTTTGCAGTGCAAAATTATATAGAGTTTACTATGCACCAGATGCAGTTTTAAGAACTTTACATATATTAAGTCATATAATCCTGACAGCTCTATAGGTACTTTTATTATTACCACTTTACAGGATTAAGGAGCTATTTTAACATAAGTATGGATATATCTAGCACAATGCTTGGTACTTAGTGGATGCTCAGTGAGTGTGTTTAAATAAATTAGTGACTTAGAGTGTGAGAGTCAGTTGATGAGTAAAAGACAACTCCAAGTTTTTAATGGGGAACTGAGAGATTAGTAGTGTGACCAATAGATAGAAAAATCAGTATAAGAAAAGGAAGAAAGTTTCAACCCGGGCAATTGATAAACTTGGTATTAAACATTTTATTATCCTAAAGTGTGCAGAAGTAGAATTGAAAGAAAACAAAATGTGAACAAGATTTTACCTTTAATTCTTTTGGTCCTCCAAGGCACCTCACAAAATATTAAACATCTCTCACAGATGAGAAGATTGGGATATATGCTGATTATTTGGAATGCTTCTTTCTGATCACTTTTTCTTCATAACCTTTTTTTTTCTTCCAAACTAAATTTAATTTCATTTTAACTTCTGTGGTAGATATCATATGCATAGAAAGAATCAAAAGTTGTAAAAGGACAAGATATTGGCTAGTATTTAACTTTCTGGCCCATTTTAGGGCCAGAAAGTTAAAGGAAATTTTAATTATAAGATGTCTAGGAGCCAATTTCATTGACTTTTTTGGAAGGTTGCAGAGGGAACTTGAAGTGTTTTGTAACGCTGCAAAGATTATGATAACTAAATCAGGAGGGGAGCAATAGGGAAGTTGAAGCAGGAGGGAACGATAAGGATTATTGAAGCAAAGATAAGAGCCTACAGGAAAAAATTCCATTAGCATTGGGCTGTCTATATTTAATTCCTCTTTCTCCAAATTGTCTTGAATTATTTACATACTGAATAATCAGAAGCCAAGCCAATACCTGTTCAATAGAAGTTCATTATAAATTTGTGTATTAAAAAACCTATAAAATATGATGAGATAACAGTTATTAATCCTGCCAGCAATACCAACTTAAAAATGTTCCCATTGTAGTGAGCATGGAATAGAAAGGAGTCTATTTTTCTTAATATAAAAGACTTAAATGTGTTTGCTAATTAATATGCTTTGACTAAGCTTCACATTTTCTGTGCCAATTTCATTATTTCCCTAATCATTTCAGGTTCTATAATTATGATGTAGATCGTGACTATTGGCAGATGAAGATTATGGATGGTGAGAAAAACTAATTGTGCCTCCAGCAAATATAGAGGGGGAAGTGAGCAGTAAATCCAATTAGAATAGCAAAATTGATTGATCAACTATTTAGTGTATTATACACACTTAAAGTTCAATTGTTTCAATATTAATGAGCAAAAAGGAAAAATTGCCAAAAAGTAGATTTACAGCAGGGATTCTCAACCAATGGTGATTTTGTCCCCCAGAGGACAGTTGACAATGGGTACGTTTTTGATGATTATTATGACTTAGGGGAAAAGGTGCATTTAGTGGGTAGAGATCAGCCTACAATGCACTGGTCAACTCCCCTCAACAAAGAATTATATAGTTTATGATGTCAGTATAAACTATATATCTGATTTATAGCATAAAGTTTTTATGGCTGTTTGGCCTTAATTTTTTCTAATTTGGGACCATTCTTATATTGCCATGGACTTCAAAGGATCTATAACAACACTTAAAAGGAAACCCGTTTCCTACTAAAGGTCACAGGGGCAAGACCACCCTTACATGACAATGATTATAAAAATATGACATAATTGATTTGATGTCCAAAATATTTTGCTTAAAGGTGGATCTCCATCAGTTGACGTAATGATTTTCTCCATTTTGTGTTTACTATAAGACAGATGGTATCTTGGGAAGACACATATATGTGGTGAAGAAAACCAATGTCTTCATGTCCTTGAACAAATACTGTTTATTTATTAACCTAACTCAAAAACTCAAATCTGAACCCATTCATATGAATTTATTTTATTTGTCAGCTATTTGACTAAATACTCCTATACAATATATATAGAGTTCACTAATGATGTTTTCTACATGTAGTTCAATGCATACATAGTAAGAAGTTTCTTTTCCCTATGAAAACATGATTTTTTAAACCTAGCACTGTTAATGTATGGACCAGTCTCATTCTGTTCATCTGTATGGCCATTGTGCAGTGTCTCTCCATCTAGACTTGTTTTGTCTCTTGCCTTCTTCCCATTCATGAGCCACAGAACATTTAGAATGACTTATTAAAAAATGTACATCTGAGTATGCCACTCTCTGCTTAAATTCTTCAAGTGATTCTCCTTGCCGTTGGGATAAAATTCAAGATATGTAAAATTGCCTACAGGGTGTCTAAATGATCTGTTCCCTGATTCTCTAGCATTATTTTGTGTCTTGAGCTCCTCTGCCCAGATCAATACTTTATGATGACACTAACTTTGCTTTCACCTTTAGATGCTTTGAGCACACTGAGTTTTCTCTCCAGATAGCTCTTATTCATTGGTATGATCTCTGTCTATACATTGCTTTCTCATACAACTCTTTCCTGACTCTGCCCACTTAAAAATAGATCATTTTATCATTCATAGTCCTTTGTCATAATATTTAATTATTCATCTATTTCTGTATTTTAATAATAATCTCCCACACTACTGTAAATTCATTAAGGCATCAACATCATATTAATATTGTCCATTCATGTCTCAACAGAGCCTAATACAGTATCTGGTACAAAGCAGCCACTCAATAAACACAAAATTCTTTGGTATAATTCAAAGTATTGTGATTAATTAACTTTTTAGCATTCACAATAGCTAACACAATTGTCTAAAATTATCATAAGCCTAATTTTCTAACAGTGTTTAGAACTATTTTCTTAAAAATTATTTTCATTCAGACCTCACAACATACAGTGTTTGATGTTGTATTGCTATGGATAAAATAACCAGCAACTGTCAGAGTAGAAATTAGACCTACTTTTAGACAGAGACTGGGTGACAGTCAGGATGTATTCTACCTTAAAGAATCATACTTACAGTCTGAAGATTGTAAAAGAGAAAACATACCCAGTGATTCTCTTATAATAAGTTCTATTGTCAAAATAGTGGCATAGAACTAGATTGAATATTTACTTACATCAGTGAGAAATATAGCAGTAGAGATGCGTTTTGTTTTACAGGGAATTTTCTGGGTGGGAGTGTATCAAACTAATTCACATGCACTTATAGTTTATGTTCCATATTTACATAACTTGTTACTTTGAATTTTATATTCATCATTTTATTTCTCCCTTGAAAATGCCCTTCTTTAAGCCTTTCTCTTGATAGAACACTAATCTGTATCAGCTGCTTAAATGCATTGAGGAAAGGTGAGAAATAGTGTTTGCTACAGATAGAACTTCTTTCTAGCTATAAATTATACTTTTCTAACCATGAGATTATCAATCAGTTAGAAGAAAGGCAGTGCTATTATAAGGTCAGCAGACACTCTTCATTGTAAGATATATGTCCCAAGAGCTTTCCTGAATCTCTAAATTTGAGACAACAACAAAGCAATAACAGTAGAAGCCAACTTTGAGATACATATTTGTTTGCTCATTTGCTATGTTGTTTCACTCACTATTTAAGTTCTATGTACTTTATACCAGTCTGCATGGTCAATAACTCAAAATCCAGCATTAGAAAATTGATAATTATTAAATATCCTGGCTTTTTTTGTAATTACTCATGCATGGCTTATGAATGTCAAGGTCATCTATATGGTTATTACTTTAGGGCAGTGGTATGGGATCTAGAAGTCATCAAATTCAGATATAGGGCTTTCATGTCAATTATTAACAATTTTTTTCTTTAATATCATTTTTTTTCTTGAAAATATGCTATGGTATTTTCTTCTGACAGTACTTGCCAGAAATGATCTCTTAGGACTTTTTGGCAAGCTTGGGAGAGTCTTGGAATACAGATGTTCCTCCTGTTACACACCTTGCCCTGGTCGTTGATATGCCATTCTCTGCCACAGAGATGATCTCTTACTTTTGTCCTTCCACAATCACTTGTGTAAAGCCATATATGAAAGTGAATGTGGCATACAGGACAAAGTTTATGCATCTTATTAGTATCCAAGGACTACTCTAAATTGATTCCTGCCTATTTTTCCAGTTTCATTCTTACCAACTCTCTAAATTTCATTTTATGATTTAGTAATATTTGCCACATCATATTGATTTGTACCTTGGTGTCTGTTTGTATTCTGCCTTTGCCTAAGTATTATTCCCCTGACATCCATTATTTTTGTCAACTGGTTATCTCCTACGCACCCTTTATGGCTCAGCTCTGGCATCACATTTTTTTGGAAACCATCCCTAAATTCTTGTAGCAGTGTGGAACTCTGGGAATCTCTAGCACCTTGTGCATTCACTACCCCTGAACTTGGTACACTGGATTAGCACTTTTAGTTTTACACACCTCTTCCTCTCTTTAGATTATATGCTATTCAAGGATATGTCCTACTATACTGTTCTGCAGTAAACATTCATTGCCTTGATAAGAGAAGAACTTGGTTTTTTTCCCCTTCTATTTTAAAAGTCTAATTACAAAGACAATTAGCAAAAAGACTACCCCTAAAACAATGAGGGAGATAACCTGGAAATAAATTCTGAAAGAAGCCAAACTACAAACTATTCTTAGGAGAAATAGACACTCCTTGTCTTCAATCCAGGGCCCTGTTTTCCCACTTTTATATGCCAAATCCTACTACTACTACTTCATCACAACTACAATTAAAGAGTTTAAAAGTTGGTTTTGTTGTCATTCTGAAATCCTCCAAAACACAAAATTGGTGTCAATGAGACAAGAAATTTTAAGAACCATTAATAGGGAAAACTCACATAGGTCTGATAATAGTAGGATACTATGATCACTAAAATAGCCGATATGTATGCTTAATATACATGTTCTGTGTTTCTTATTTTTAAAATTAATTCTTGTCACAAAGTTATGCAGCAATAACAATGACGCTTCAGTAACTCAATATGTTGCTCACCATTTAGAAAGTCATCTTACAAAATGAGGAAAGCCTGCCAAGAAGTGCTTATGTGGATTTTACTGACTGTTTTGAATAAGTTTACCATTTGCAATAAGAGTTTAGAAAAATGAGTATTAAATGGATTGGAATTAAGAAGTAAATGCAGACAGAATAATGGAAAGTTGGACATACATATCCATGTTTCCTTGGCACATGGCACCTTGAGGGAATCCCCTAGTAAATCAAAGATACCAGCATCACTCCTGTGGTCTTAGAGAGAAAATGAGAATGCTGTCTACAAATAAACAAACAGACTAACATTGACAACTTCATTGTCCTTATTTATAGGTTATCTACTAAACATAAAATTCAACTCTTCTGATCGAATGATTCAATTTAATTTTCCTATAAGGATTGCTTGTAAATAGTTAAAAAGACAAATAGTACTAAAGGGCTCATGGCATTAAAATTAACTCCCCACCCCCAGTTTGGCTCAAGGAGGCAAACCTTTCAAATTTTTTACCTATTGCTAGATATTTACCTCCATATTTCTAAATTAATTAATTCAATTCATTTACTCAACAAATTTATTTAATATCTTCAGTGTTCCAGGCACTAGTCAAGGCACTAGATAAATCAGTGAACCAAAAAGGAATCTTGTCCTCATGGCTATTACAATCTAAAGGGAAGGGCTGTAAAAAAATAAAATTCATAGATTAGTATGTCATAATAAAGTATATAGTATAGTATAGAATGATTGCTATGGAAAAAGAAAAAGAATAGGGTAAAGTGAATGGTGAGTTCTGGAGGGGAAAAGCAGTTTATAATTTTAAATAAAATAAATAGGGTGACCTTAGAATATGACATCTGAGCAAATATTTGAAGTTGAGAGCAGAGCCATTTGGATGTTTCCTTAGGGTTCTTCTTGTACAATATGCATTTGCTAGTTTTGTTTTCTGTTTTTTCTATTTTAGGTTTTTCTTAAAAATATTTTGGTCCTTGATGATTCATTACATTTTAAGAGTAAGGAACTAAAACCATTTGTGTGCTTGGAGTGAGGTACTTAAATCATTTTGGGAAGGGCTTGTTGATTGGTAGAGTTCCTTTTAGAGTGATAAGGCCTCAAATCATCATTTCTATTGAAGAACCCCAAATATTATTATCTTATTTATTTTCTTATGGAAGTTCAGTTTCTTTAGGAAAAGAAACTTTGCCTAAAGTTTCCCTTGCCTTGGAGGACAATGCCTTGGAGGAGAAGCATGGCTTCTGGTTTTCTAGTGGATGAGGGTACAGAGCTGGAATTCTTATTGTTTATCTGCAGACTTTTATTAAATCTCTACCCTTCAATGATCCCAGTGTCTTTGCATTCAGAGACTTTCTCAGTAATCTGTCCACAGGGGGAGGGAAGAATCTACTGTCATCTGCAGATCTGCGTAGGGGTAGTCATTGGCTGCATGGGATAGGAGTGTGCATCCTAGAAGTCCAACTGTGCCTCAAATAGAAATTTCCACTGGTGCTCCTATTTTCAGGTCCTTACTTCACTCCTACCTTCCAGGGTCCCTGGTACCTTCAAATGCTGAGCCTTTCTGGGAATCTCTTTGAAAACAGATGAGATGCTTCTCATCTTTATCTTTTTTTCTTACTTTTCAGCTTTCTTTGTTCCACTAATTCAGTTAACATTTCTCTGAGTGTTAACATTTCTTCCAAAATTACGTTCATTTCTTTCATCCAGCTGCAGTTTCATTTTTTGATCTGTCATTATAAATATTTATATTTTTTTATTCCTTTAGTAATGTGGGTGGGATTCTCAGAGGGAGCAGCAATAACCAGTAGTCAATCTGCCATGTTTAACTAGAAATTAGCACAATTCAATTATTTAACTTTTAGTGGGGATCTATTTAGTGGACTGTGCAAGGTGTTATTGGGAATACAAAATTATTAAGACAAGTTATCTACTCTGTGGAGGCACAGACTTTAGTGTGGGAGAAAGACACACCTTCACACAACTCTAGCTCACACCAAATTGTCAAGATTGTCAAATGCTTTAACAGCAGGAAAAAGTCTAATAGGAGAACATAAATAGAACATACTTAAGGACACATAAACACAGGAAACATGAAAACTTCTGCACTTATCCATAGTGAAGTAGAAATTCTCTAAATGCAAAGGTGTTTGACATCATTAAACTTTATTGCAGAAGCTCTTGATTATTTAAGTACTGATTTTCCAGTAATAATTACTAAAATGAAGATTTGACCACAACCACATGTTTACATTTTAAAATCAAATGTTTGTCAAATATCATTTGGGAAAATAAAAAGCACACAGTTTTAACATCATGTGATCATTATTTCTGAAATAAAACTGAATGCTACTACAGGGCTGTCTTGGCCCATGAATTTTTTTCATATCAATACAAATCTTCATTATTTTTCAACCGACTTTTAACTTAATTAGCATTGAGAGTAACTTTTAAAAGAAGTACTCTATTATACTATTATAATTCAAATCATTGCCAAGATAAAAAAAGAAGTAATGGATTTTGTCATACATATTTGAATGTCTTAGAAGTGGAGATGAATATTTAAGAAACTGAGATCTAGGAAGAGACAAACCTTGTTTGACAAATTCTAAAGATATTCTCAAGAAAATGAAAAGTGCTGGTGATGTAAGATTCACATTGTTAACATTCCATCAGCAATTAGATATGCATTAGCAATCCCATCGATATAGAATGGATGTTCCTGAGACATTTTAAGTAAGCTTTGCAGTCTGATTTTTTAAAGTTAACCAAAAGATTTAGGGAAGCAAAACTGGTGAAACAAGCTCTGGTTACAAACACATGCCAGTTAACTGAAAATTGTTTGGATAGAGGGGAAAACATCTTCATTCATTACTTGTAAGATAAAAAATTTCCACCTGAGTGGAAATTTCCATAATATATAATTTCCACAATATATAATAAAACAGGTTGGTTCAAGTCTTCCCTTGCAGGCTAGATATGGACTAGCAATACTTTCTCTAAAGCCTAGAAAGTAAAGAGTCTTTCCTTTATTTTCTGCTAAAAATCCTTTAGCTTCACCCAAAACTAAATTTTAGCTTACCTCCAAAGATGTGCCTTCTAATGCATCCCTTCATTAATAAACTGAACTGCTACTTTCATGCAATTGCCAAGATAGAAAATCAGTCTTCCTTTAGCCATTATTCATCCCCAACATCCAATGAGTCCCTGAATCCTTAAGTCACTCATCTCATGCCTTTGCCTTTTCTTCATTCCAACAACTACTAATGTAGGTAGAATTTCGTCATTTCTTGACTGAATTCCCACAGTGGCCTCCCTAGTGATCCCTCTTAGACAATTCTCTCACTCCGGCCAGAGTGATCATTGTGAATAACAAGCTGGCCAAGTTAATCCTTGCTTGAAAATTTTCAGTGTAAAATTCAGAATAAAATTCATACTCTTTAGCCTAGCACAAAAAGCCATTTCCGATCTATTGCTTGTAAATAGTCCAGCTCCGCTTCCCAAGACCTCACCACACTCCCTCTTTGCTCTAGCTACACTAAACTACCAGGACAAAACCCCGGGGATATTTAAGTGGGTGGGGGATACCCCTCCCCACTTAAAACTGGCTAAGTTTAAATTATTACATTCAAATGTCATTTCCTAGGTGGCTTTGTTAGCTTTTTACTTTTAGTCTAGTCAGTTACCAGTTTAATATTTGAGGTTTTAGTCTAGGAACATATTGAGAAAATAGGGAACTCATGACTATGATATTTTTAAGCAAATTTTATTCTTCTGTATGATCTGATTTGTGCAAAACTATTTTTCATTCAATCCCTATTGCATAGTAGCTAAGCATAATGTTTAAGAGCATGGACTATAAAACCAGAATTCCTGGGTTCAAATCAAATTACCATTTGCTAGCTTTGTCATCTTGAACAATATATTTCTCTAAGCCTCAGATTAGAATGAAGTAATACCAACAACTGATGCCACAGAGCTCACACTCATTTTTAGAGCATTTCATGATTTCATGGTACAAATCCTTGAACTCTAACAAAGTTAAAGGAAGTAGGTTTACAGATATTTGTAGATAACCTAGATCACAGATGATGAGAATTGAGAGAATACTGCTGTAGCAGGTTAAATATGTGCTAACAATATTCTTTGGATGGCTAAAATACTAATAGGACTCAGCATTTTGTAAATACATAATGCTTATTGAAGCACTATTTCTTGAGATTAAATCATTGGAAAGCAAGGCAAGAGATGGACATTGTAGTGGGAATCTCTTTTTGTGATTCTTCACCTGCTCCCATGAGGAAAACAGCCAAGCTACTAGATTTGCTAGTAGATTTGCTACTTAGGTTGCTGTTTTTGTCTTAGCTTTATCAGCGGAAGGAATCCGAAGAATGTATTGAGAATAGCTTTATCTTCTATTTACCTGCATCTGATTAAAATACACACTTAATTAGAAATTTATTTTTGTAGATTAAAGTTATTAAAATGAATTTAATGTAATTTAAATATAGTCTACAGATGAAATAATACTTTTGTGTTGATTTTTTTTTAATCACAAGAATTTATTTAAACCACAAAATTCTGAAAGACTGTGAAGCATGCTGAGTTAATTAGCATTAGAGAGCAAAAATATCATTACATGTTATTTAAAGTGGTGTCTTCAAACTATTTTAGTGAGATTTATGCACTAGCACATTTCCCAGAAATACCATTTAAATAGTGCAACAAAATATATGATATAAGTCAAACCAAATCATAAAATAAGGCACTATTTTTTCTTCTCAGCCTTACTGAAAAGCATGCCAAAAGAAAGAAACAGTTAATTTATTTGAAAGTTTTTTCTCTCTCTCACTCTTGCTCTCACTCTTTTTCTATTTTTAAAGTAAAATGTATTATTTTCTCATGAAGTTCATGTTTTTAAGGTGTAGTCCAAGGATGACTTGGTGACTTGTTCCTGATTGATCTATGTTTTGTGCCTCTGCTGTAGTTTTCCCTGCTATCATCCATTCCCAAACCCATCATAAATACTATGCTGTCATAAAACATATAGAACTCTCATCATTTAAACCAGTGGTAACAATGTTTTTATTTTCAACATACAAAACAAGAACAACCAAAAAACCTGTAGTAGAATATCACCTTTCCGGAGAATGTCACAAGTCAATATTAGGTGGTTGCAATGAAGCAAAAACTACCCAGCTGCTAGAATTGTCTACCTGCTTCATAGACTCATGTATCTGTCTCTTAGCACATCTTCTAATCTCAATAGTTCTCAGGTCCTTAAACCAAATATTCCCTCTTAACTGGTCTCATAGAGTCTGGAAACTTTTTTTTGAGGCTAAAGAATTTTCTTAGCATTTCAAAGAGGGTCTCTGAGAGCATACTACTGCACCTCTAAGAGTAGAATCTCTCAGGTTTCATGTGTTTATGTTGTTCCATAAGTTTGTTTTTTTTTTCAACCAAGAAGCTTTGAAGACACAAGATGGCGCAGTATTATTCAGTTTATCTACCCGCTCATCAGTAATGCCACGTTATCTTACATAATAAGTACTAAAAATGTTGCTTAACTGGGGCCCCTCCCCTTAACAATAGCAAGGGGAGGAATAATTAATAGTTTAAAGGTAAACACATGTTAGAGCTGTCTCTTTCTGCTTAGAGGGGCCTGTACCAAATCTCGGTGCATATTTCCATACTTTCTCTCCCATTTCTCAGCAAGCTCTGTCCTTTCCCCTTTTTCCAAATGAATTCTTTTTACTGGCCTAACCAAAAAAAAAGTTTGCTTAAATGATTAATTGAATGAATTTCAGTAGTATATTTGCAAAATGTAGAATTTCCCTACTTATTCTTTTTCTCCAATCTGGGACTAGTGACTTCTATTCTTAATCCAGCTTGTTCTTAATATGGAGAAATTTAAAAAAGAATCTGTCTGCTTGAGCTAGATCATGTATAACCCCTTTACAATGGCCATGAAGATGATTTCTTTCCTCCATAGGACATACTTTCAAATCTTGTTATAAAGTTTGGATGCTTATCTGGAAACTATCTCTACTCTTCTAGCACTATACAAATTGATTGGGGTAAAATATTATTCTAAAAAGAAACTGTCATCCAGGATTCCCTGTGGGTCTCGTTTTTTTCCAACCTCGATACACTCAGACAATTTTCTCACACAGGCGGTTACTGTTTTGGTTCTGCTGATGTTTGTGAAGTGGTGCTTGGACAGGAAGGTAGGAGGACAGAAAAAGCTTCCAGAGATTTAATGAAGAAGCATGGTGGGAGGTGCCCTAGTGTGGGCAGGTTTCAAAACAGGCATGACTGCAGACACACATCTTGCAGTACTGAGACTTTTATCTAGTTTCCACACCTGCCCTATCATAGAGCTGCAGAATCTCAGCATGAGGCCCCGCTTGTTTCTTCTCTCCTTGCTCCTTTCCCATTCTACCTTCAATGGCCTGTTTTATCTGCAAATGAAATGTACTAAAGGTAACTGATCCTCTGTCTAATAAAATCATGGCCCAGTTCCTTTAAAAAAAAAAAAAATCCTGATTTGACAACCATTTCTTTTCTAGAAAAAACAGAAACAATACTCTAATTTGAAATCTATTATAATCAGCAGTAATTATATACACACTGTACGTAAAGCACTTTCAAATCTGGTATCACACTTAAGTCTGGTCCATGTCTGATAGAAATGAATATTCCAAGAAGGTAAATAATTTAGAATCTTAGCAAAAAATTGTTAGTACTGGAAGTCAAAGCCTTTTGAGTTTGAGTCCAAGTTGGCCCAGGGCAAAATAGGAAAAGGTAAATACCAACAATTAGTAACATTTATACCTGCTATCATTAAATTATCTTAAAAGAACTCTGTTAAGTGGAGGTTTCCATTTCCAATTCCAAAGAAAAATTCATGTTCAGAGAGATTAAATAATTCGCATGAGGTTGCAAATCCAGGAAGTGGTTGAACAGACGTTTAATCCCCAGTCATACACTAAATAATCTGTTACGTTATATTGTTATATAACAAAAGATGTATAGAACCTCAGGAGATGTTGGAATATTATATACAGCTACCAGCATATTAAACAAAACCAAACAAACAAAACTCAGGAAAATGTTAAACAAACTGGACAAAGCCACCCCAAAGCCTGAATCAAGGCAATTTCTCCTGCGTGTCTATTTGCTCATTTAGGAAACTTTCTAATCCTGAATTACATTAGCAAAATACTCCCCAAAACTTCTTTTGAGAGAAAATAAGTAAAGGTTATTATCATTTTACTTAAGGAGAATTTAAGAGAAGGATGTTCTTTCTTGTGATTTTCTAAACTTACTTCCTAATTAGTTGTGAAAATGAAATTAGAAACTACTATCTCTGACAACCAAATTGTTCCCTAATCTAAGATGCAAACATAATAGAAATTTAAGGCTGGTAGATCCACCATTGTTTTAAATAGAATACGGAATCAAAACTCTTATTCTCCATTTGAAAAATCACTGAAACCAATTGACCTGTACTTTGCAAGCAATTGTGTTCATTGATTGTATCCTAGGTAGATAAAAATAGAATGTATAAAGCAATTAATTAAGCTACAGTCAATAAATAATATTCCTAACCTTCCTATTAACTTTCTATCCCAGTGTCAATAATGGGTTATAAGACACATTCTTAATTATAGGTAAATGTAAAATATATTGCAATTTTAATTTGTTAGCCCAGTGTATTCTCAGAAATGGAAATCTAAATGAAATACCCTGAAAATATGCTTTCCAATGCAAAATTTTAAAATTCTTTATATTTAATTAGATCTTAGAGACCACCAACATTTAATTTGATTTCATTTGGATCAAAAGAGTTCATTTGACCCTTAAAACAACTGACTGACATGTGAAGCACCAGAGCGTCTATGCTCAGTTAAAAATTGTGGAAATTGAGATTCAGAGAGATTAAATCATCAAGCCAGAATATCGGAGCATCTGAAATTTTAACGTGAGTCTCTCTGACTCCAAACTTACGTGGATTCAAGAAAATGCCTGATTACAGAGGATTTTAAAAATTGTTTAATATGCATTAAGATTAGTCTTTGCATTGTATTTGGAAAGGAGATGAACAGGATCCTTTAATAGAAATATGTCAAAATGTGTGAAGATAATCTGTTGGTGTATTTGGGAGTGGGAGTGGGGAGCAAATTCAGAAGAAAATTCTTCTAGGAGGTAGTACCTGTGAAATAGGTTGTTCTGTATTGTCTTGAATTCACCTGGAAACTTAGCATTGGATTAAGTAGGTAGCAGGTACACAAAAGGAAGCCTGATTTCTGAATTTATCCAACAAAGGTTGGGAGACGTGGGGACTCTGTTTTATGTCCAATGATGTAATCTACCGTCAAGCCATGTGTACTTCTAGGTTTTTCAGAGAGAAGCCTGAAGTCTAGCTGCTCGGTGCACAATGCAATCTGTCTCATTTAAGGGGACTAGATGAAAGTACTTATAATGTACGGCAATGAGGGAAAGAGCTCCTTGTTGAGAGCAGGGAAGCCTAGGAGATGGTTAGAGTACTTATATCTGAAAGGGCTGCTGATAAAAATCTACACCCAACAGTGATTTCAGTCCACAAGGGATGAACAACGAAATAGTGGCTAATCAATTCAAATGGTCTTCTGACATTGTAGTAGGATTTCTATATCTCTTGAATCCTCCTACAAAATTCATGGAGATTTGATTTTGTGTGTTGATTTCTCTATATGTGCAAGTGCACAAGCATACACAATGGAAACGAGACCTTTCTCAATGTGTGTTAGGACTCTTTCCATGTATACAATGCATTCAAAGGTTCAAAATCTAGACATCTTTTAGCTAGTTAAAGGAGCAAAGGAAATGTTTTACTCTAACAAATAAGAGGAAAATAGTTTATTTCTCAATAACATTTTCTGGCTATTGTCAGTACTAGAATAATTTTCATCACTATTTGTTTGTGTGAAGGTGGTGGAGATATTGACATGTGCATTATTAAGATAGTCTGAATATGGTAATTTTCATAATGAGATTTATTGTATATGCCTCCTGGAACAAAAAGAGGACTGCTCTATTCTAAAGCATTTTAAATGGCTGTAGGATAGTGAGATTCCATTATTTTTTATGGAACAAAATTTGTAATCTGAGTTTATTAGAATACTGAATGAGTTGCAGAAATAAGTTCTGTTTTTACATCACTCATGTAATGAGGTGGTATATAAAAATTCAGTTTTGTTGTGTCAAACATGTGAGTGGAATTTAAACGAATATAGATTGCAAATGCCCCATCAAAATATAGATGATTTTTATTTCCCTGCAGTTTTTGGTAGCTTGTGATTCCATGGCACACATCCCAGTTTGACAAATTTTTTGTCAATCAAATGTAGAACAGTAGTTAACTTTTGAGAGATTTAAAAGGCTTCCAATTTTTCACTTACTTATCAAGTGACTAGTATAGTATTTTGATTATGGTAGGAATGTAATAAATGTCTGTTCAATTAAAAGGAATTTAAATTTCAACGGGATTGAGTTACAATAGGAGTGGACAATTTGTCCATGGTTGAATCCTTATATTATTTTTGCTCATTTGGATAAACAATATTCTGTATTATAGTAGCAGACATTTTTGCTCTGCTACATGTGAACTGCAGAAAGTCATACAGAGTCAAAACTCACAGAATTTAAGATACTTTTTCTTCAACTTTCTTCAATAGATATTTTAATTAATTGACATGTATGTATCCGTGTCCTTGTAAATTTTATAAATGTTCACACAAAATAAGGTTTACCAGAATACGTAGGAATCCTGTAGGAAAATACTTTACATATCATCAGTTAATTAAGGTGTATCTACTTGGAAAAACTCTTCATTTATCATTTTACTGCCACTATGAAGCAAATTTTTGCAAGAGATTTTCAGCCACGTGATTCCCACACACATAAGGTGCCCTCTCTCTCTCTCTCTCTCTCTCTCTCTCTCTCCTTACTTCCCCTGGCCTTGCCTACAAATGATCCCTACGGTTTTATCCTAGAGAAATATACTTCTAACAAGCAAGCAAGATCAACCGGCTGGCTAGCAGATAACATTTTTCAGGGTAGAAAGCTTTGAACTCTGCTATTAGAAACTTAAAAAAAAAAAAAAACAATTAGGGCTTCTGAAATAAAATAAAATAAACTTAAAAACAATACTTTTATTATGATAATCTATAGATAAGTTAAATGAGACACTGTTAGACCCAAATAAAGAACTGAGGATATTATTAACCAAAGTCTCATCATGAGATGTATATACAAGGTCAATTTTACCATTTTATGAACCTACCCATGGGCTTTTGTAGGAGAGGCATATTTTAACAGCAAATAATAGAATCAACTGTGCCAGTTATCTCCCAAGAATTGTAGTATGAAATGATATGAGGAAAGCTGGAAGCATGCAATGATGTAATTATAGGAACTAGTGCAAAATATTCCTTTGACCTAAAAAAAAAAAAAAAAATCAAACCGCTTGACAAAGTGAAAGGCTTAGGTTTTCTTTAATATTTATAGTTCATATATTTTGCTACTTATACTAATTACTAAATTTCTTTGAACATTTCAAATTTTAATAAATATATATTCATTGAAACAAAGCATTGGCTAATCACCCCCCGTGATCATTTAAAAATATGAGGGAAAACACAGTGGCAAAAAAACTTGACTCCCTAAAGATAATATTTAAGCTCTAGTTAAGGCTCATATGTTTATGTTTCTTCCCTGACTGTAAGCCTCTATTGCAAATCCTTGGTGCTGGTCCACTGAGCCACTGGCCCTTTCCTTTTTGACATCAAGAATTCTCAGGAGTACTGAATAAAATAACACAACCATAGGTGCATTTACCATATTATGGTCACTGCATGGTCAAAAATTTTGCCTGGACTCTCAGGGATCACAGAGAAATCCTTTTTTGTATCAGCCAATAATCTTGTCCCTTACTTTTATTGAGGATATTGAGATTATCAAGAATGAATTCTCTGTCCCTAAAACTAGAAGCTCATTTATATCTCAATCTGCCTTTATCTCCTTTTCGAAAATGTTGACAAAACAGTTGACACTTCTCTCTTTTCAAGGCAAATCTCTCCACAGTTCTTGGTCCCTTCCCCTTCAAATACATTAAACCAGAACCTTGATTCATTGTTTATTTTTTTTTCTCAATGATAATTTCAACATCATCCTTTCTACTAGTCTGGTTATCTCTTCAGAATCTAAGATATCTCATTTCCTTTACAATCTTCAAAATTGGTCATCCTCCATGTTATCCTCTATTCACTTAATAGACTTTCCAAGGATGGTATCACAGATGCCCAGTGCTTCAACCTATACCAATTTACTGATAGCTTACAGTTCTCTCACTTGAGCCAAAGCTCACTAATCTTCATCAGTTTCATGTTATACCTGAAGTGATTTATGGTTTTGGGTTAAAAAAAAAAATGATTTTGTCTCAATCCTTGTGAGGAGAAGTATGGCATAATTGAAGTACATCAATATGAAATAGCTTTCTAATGTGTCATTCAGAGGCTAGGGAATAGCAGACTTCCTTCTAATGGCTCAATTTACCATGATGTTAGTTAAAGTCAAATAAAGCTGACAAGTGAGATTCCAAAATCCCAAGAAATAATTTCAGTTTGGTGTTGAAATGGTATTTGCCCTCTTTGCTTTACTTCAAATCAATAATTTGTGCAAAGAGACAAAGGCATTACCAAAATATAAATTTACCAGCAACCAATTGTTTCAGATTTGTCTTGGAAAGCACTCATTCTTCTGGTCAACAAATTTAAATGATTTTGATCAAAATCACTTTTTCCTATATAAACATAGGCACGAACTTCAAGGACAGATAAAAATAATTTGACCTGTGATTATGGTCTAGTTTTTTGGTATAACACAGCCAGTGGCCAGAAAGTTTTTTTAAAAGTTTATCTTAATCTAATCTATTCTTTATATAATATAAGATACAATAGTGAAGAACAGTTACATGTGTACAGAAGTTCATGTTGGAGGCACGTTCCTCCTTGAATTTCAAATGTAATGATAATCAGGGTAGATGAACTGTGCTCTTCATCCCACCTGCAGGCTTCTGGATTCATGTGTTGCTTTATGCCAGCCCAATCTTCTGACTTTTCCTCAAGATGCTCAATATACAGTGCCTTCATTATGAAAGCCAAGTTAAGTAAGCTTTCCTCAAACAGCAGTGATTGCTTTCAAGTTCCTGAACATGCTGGGGTAGGCTTGACGAGAAGGATTGATTTTATCACTTTTTAAATAGATTCTTAATCTGCAAATCAATAAAAATGATTCACTTCTGCAGTGGCACAGAGTAAATGACTCACTCTTGAAAGCCAAATGAATGGATCCTGCCTTTCTTGCTTCTCTTTAATATATTCAGATTGTGATTGTGCTTTTTCTTTGCTTGGATTACTTGCTAAGCTCTAGCACTGGGGCGTGCTGGAGATTCCAGCCTGGTTTCTACATTCATCAAGTCAGGTACTGAATGTTAATCTGCTATGACTGTCATTCTCTTGGTTATATAATGAAAATGGTAGAACTAAAATATTCTTTAGCTGGTCAAAGAGAAAAATAAAAGGTGGAAATACACGGGACATGGCCATCACCCCAAGAGGAGAGATGTGGAAAACCTTTTGTACCAAAGTGATACACAGCATTTTCTGGGTCCAAACTTGGAGAAATTTTGGAAAATTAAATGTTGGACCGTTACCTTGGTAAAGTATGTGAAAAGATGCACGTAAAATACATGTGCTGGATTTCCCATTTGACATCTATTCTTCCCACTTTACTAAGCATTATGGTGTTTTCTAAACACCTAGTCATATGGGCTAGCTTTTTAGGCAGAAGTCTGCTATTAGTAACCAAGAATTACAGAAAGAAAACACTTCAGCCTAACAATCCTTAAATATTTACTAGCATTAGTGTTAATGAAGACAAGAAAAACAAAAGCCCTAACAACCTGCTGGAATTATTTATGTGGAATTTTGCAATTGATTTAATTTGACAAAGCCTCTGTAACAAATTTTATTCTAAAGCAATTTGCATAAAGTGTGTCATTTTTAAAGTCCTTTAAAAAAGAAAGTTAACTTTAAGAGTAGTGGCACTTTTACTTAAATTACATGCACTGCTGATAATAAATTTGACACTTCCTAAAATATATCAGTTGTGAAGTCCAATTCTAACTTTTGAAAACTTTTGAGAAAGTGATCTTATTTTTTTAGACAAATCATAAAATTTTATTTAAAAGGGAATAGAAGAATTTTAAAAGGGAAAAGAGAATTTTGATTTTTACCCATAATAAAAAATAATAATAATAATAAAAGGGAATAGAAATCAACTCAAATTTTGGTAAATAATATTCTTTCTTTTTATCTGAAACACATTTTATTTAGACTAGATTTAAAGAAATTGTATTTCATTCTCTCTCTTTTCTCATGATTTTATTTTTCACTTGTTGGTAAAATGAGCCCTTTGTCAAGACCTACTTTTCTCACCCCAAACCAGCACTCATAGACAGTGTGGGAAAGAAAGGAGGTGAGATTGGTTATTGAGTTACCTTATTTAAAAATCTATTTTGTGAAAGCCCCATCCAGTGGGGATAAAACTTATAAAAGTAAAATATATGAGAATCCCCATTTACAATATATCAACCATCAAGTTATTAAAATAAAATGGGGAGGAAGGCAGGATAGAAAATTTAGAAGGCAGGAGAGAAAATGTTTAGTTAATCCTGCTGATCAAAGGTCGGCTTCTAGCCACACTTCTGTGATACCTTCTAAACACACTGACCTTTTTCTCTGGCCCTCTGACGGACATCACTACCATCACCCTTCATGGCTGTTGACCTTCCTGACCTTGCTACACTTCATGGATTTGTCCTCTAGATAGACCTTTCTGGTGGTCAATGTGCAAGAGTAACTCCAGGTATAAAAACCCTATGCGGTTCATCCTTGTATGCCCAGGTCCTAGTAGGGTGGCAGAACTAGTAGTTGCTAAGCACAGTGTTTTTAAAATAAATTCATGAAGCAAAACTTTTATTGGCACCATTTTCAAAGTGTATGGCCGTGTGCTCACATATATATGCACAATACATGGGTGGGCTTGAAAATATGTCACAAGGAGTATAGTGCAAGGGCTTTGAAGGAGGAATTGATGCCATTGATTAGCCCTAAGAAGACAGTCAAAACATAGAATCCTTCGTTTCTCTTATTTTACTATTTATCTATTTATCTTCTCTTTCTAATCAGTGTTTCAAGCAAACATTTCCACGGGATGCCGCATCATTTTGTTCCTAAGGTTTCTGCTCTTATGTTACCTCTACATGAGACATATTTGGGGAGAGGCATAGAGGGGCTCCAATTCTGCCTCAGCTATCCATAATTTAATCAGACCAAAAGATTTTATTTTTTTTCAAATGCCAGAAATATTCTAAGACTTTTGTCACTGAAATGACGTAAATAGGCGTTTCCCTTAACCAAGAAAAGGAACAGACTCTGCCTGCATTCAGTACCTGTTAGTAAACAATAGGGGTCCACAAATGTTCAAGAAATACAAGCCAATGATTATTACGACAGTGAAAATTTTAATAAGAATTCATAAAAGCCCAACATTGAAATCACTTCATATGTTCGATATCTTCCTATAAAATCTACATATGAAATGAAAGTATAAAATTCAAATTACATTTTCTTATTTGATTTTTCTCAGAATTCTGACTATATGTGGCTCATACACTATTTTGGTTTTAAAGAAATTTAAAACATACCTCTAAATTCCCAAATTCATTTAGAAGAGCACTCTTTTTTTGTTAAAATGTCGTCTATGAGTATCTGATTCTTTCATAAAATCATTATGAGATATAACATGTGGTAAAAATCTTTAGCTCTAATGACCATTCACATTCCAGCTTTTCAGTAGTTATCAGCTGCATGAACATTGGCCCTGTTACTTATTTTCTCTCTTTCTCAGCTTATTTATGTGTACAATGGAATAAAAGTAAGGTCTGTCTCATAAGGTTGTTGAGAGGATTAAATGATATAACTCATGTAAGCTGCTTATCACATAGTAAATGCTCAATATACACCATCTATTTAACTAAATTTATGGTAATAGATAATTAATTTGATTTTAAAATACACATTAATCCATCACCTAATATTTATTGGTATGACATTATGGTATGTATTGCAATTTTAAAATAGTTGCCATAATTAATGACCAAATCCCTGGAATCCTAATTTCTTGAGGTCTGAATAGTGGAGGACTTAGTCTAATTTTGCAAGGCTCTAAGTGCACAGGAAAAGTTATGACCTGCAAAATGGGCACACGTCTTCTGAGGTCAGTTAACAAAATGGTATGAAAGATATTATAGCTAAAAGATGCTTTTAATTATTGTACAACAGTAAAAAGTTCTATGACTTTCATCGGTAAATAGGTTTTGCCCTCAAATCCTACTAAAGTTGTAAATGATTAAAGCTACCAGTTATTGAGTGTTTCCTCTGGGACAGGGATTGTGTTAATGCTTCATGTACATTGATGCAAGTTTCTTATGAGGAGAGGATGATCATTATTGTGCAAGTAAGAAAGGTAAAATGCAGAGATTTTAACTAATATTTTTCCAAGTCACATAGCCAGTGGCAAGAGCTGGAATTTGATCCTAGTTTACACCTTAGATATTTCACTATACCATGCCAGCTCTCAAATACCTGAGTCTTATCCAAGAGATCATTTCAGAGTTATCTTATACAACAGCTGCTCTTACATAGCAGCAAAGGTGTTGAAGAAGCACATGTGCATGGCACGACCCTGTTTTATTAAATGAGTAAATCAGCACAATGCCAAATGAACGCTCTAGGACCTGGGTGTTAGAGAATTTAACATTTATGGTTTCTACTATACTTGGAGACCTCAAGAGTCCAGGGTCTCTAATGATCTGTAATTTTGTTGAGGTGAAAATTTGAACATGTACTGTTATACTGATATGTAAGAGTAAGTCATGTAGAAGATGGGAGGCCTAGCTAAAACCAGTATCTGCACCTTGATATATTTTCTAATGTTACTGTGTGCACAGTTACTTGGATCAAGTGATTAAAATGTTATTTATTTAGTTAGTTTTTGTTTGTTTGTTTTTTAAGAAAAATAATCCTTGCTGAAAATCAAATTACTAACCCTGGTCTGAAAGGATCACTCAATTTTTTTTGTTACCCATTTCTGTATACATTTCCCAGAATATTAACTAGGGTATTTTGAATATATTAGGCTGTGTCATTCTGATGAAGGTGCTGTTGTAATGTACAGTAAGATTTTCCCAGTTATACCATAAAGTGGTTACTTTGTGCATTGTTAGAACGTAAAATGATTATCTGTTCTATGAAGAAATAAAAGAGGAAGAGAAATCCTCCGATGGTTAGCCACATAGATAATAATAATAGTGCTTATAAACTAAACTGAGATTTGCAGTTTACCCAAATCTTTTTCATTTATCATCTAATTTCATTCTTGAAACAACCATGTGAGATATGTGGAATCACAATTATCCTAATTTTAAAGGCGGGACAAATTGAGGCTCAAAGGAGTTAAGTAACATGCAATAACTAATCAGTGAAATTTTATTTGAATTAAGTCATCTAACTCTAAATTCTTTGCTTCTATTTTATCATTCTACTCTGCTAATAATTGTTTTGAAGTTTCAGACTAGTATTGACTATCTGATACTGAGTCAAGAAACTGTAGTGATTTTATCCCCATAAATCTATTTGTTTAGTAATAATTACAATGGGGATAAGAACATCTGATTTCACTTTGACGTTTCTTAAGTGAACCTCACAATAACTCTAATGTAATTATTAGGGCTGAGGAAAATGAGGAAAAGAGGAAGTGTGGCTTGATGAAGGTTAAAAAATGTTTTAGTTTCCTGGGCTGCTCAAGCAAATACCATGCAATGGATTGGATTGAACAATGGACATTTATTTGTCTACAGTTTTGAGGTTAGGAAAATGTCCATATCACAGCATCATCAAGGCAATTGCTTTCTTCCTGAGGACTGTGGCATTCTGGGGCTGGCTGCTGGTTATCCATGGTCCTTAGTTTGTCACATGACAAGGCATATGGTGGTGTCTCCTGGTCTCTACTGTCTCTTCTGTGTTCCACTGACATTTAGCTTCTTGCTTCCTGTGACTTTCCCTCTCTCTGAATTATATTCCATTTATAAAGGACTCCAGTAATAGGATTAAGACCCATCCTGATTGAGGTGGGCCACACTTTAACTGAGGTAACCTCATCAAAAAGTCCTACTTACAATGGGTTCACATCCACAGGAATGGGTTAACTTTAAGAAAATGTTTTTCTGGGGTATATACAGCTTCAAACCACCACAGAAGATCTTGTCCTGGAAACCAAATCTTTTAGCTTTGCATACTGTGATTTTTGATGAAAACTAGTAATTCCTGTAGATAATAGAAAATGGGGAAGGGTGTATAATTCTGAAATTATCTATGGACTGAGAGAATACTTTAACAAGAGGGCATTGAATGATAAAATATCTTAAAGTATAATGGAAATCTTTGAAATAATACAAGTTGGAATTCAGATAGCTCTATCTTCATGCTAATTTTATCAATTAGGAAACTCAGATTCAGGGAGATTGAGTGATTTTTCCCAAGTTTGGAAGGCTAAAAAGTTGTAAAAAAAAAAAAAAATCAAGATTTGAAACCAGTTGTTTGGACTCAATCTTCTAAAAGCAAAGCCAAGAAAAAAAGAAAAGAAAAGAAAAGAAAAGAAAAGGATATAACTTATAGGTGCAAGAAGTTGAATGAAAACAAAAACATGAAAGCATTGGAAATATTTTAAAAAGTGAGAAGGTAAGATAAAGACAAAATAAATCCTCAAATAAAGTAAATTGGAAACAGATGTCAGGGAGTAAAAGTAGGAAAACCTAAAATGGGAATCTGTAGGCACCTCAAAGGTAGAAAAAAGAACACAATTTTTTTTTTCATAAATGGTTTAAACAAAGAAATTGTTTCATATTATAAAATCTTACAAAGGCATTCGATCTTCCAGTTGAGCAGGGGTTACCCTTATGAGCAGCATACCTCTCTTGCCCCAGAAGCTAGTTACCTTTACATCAAGGATTGTCACCAAGTAGCAGTGCCATACACTATCAGGCTGGGAGGCTACACAATGCTAAACAGACAAATTAAAGGGATTGGGCTCGTGTTTACTGAAGAGGTCAATTGACTCCAAAGCATGCAGCTGCTCTACAGTTTAGCAAGAACAATCTTACATAGAATTGTATCTTACATAGAATCCTTAGCAGAAAATGCTACTGTTCACTGAAATTCTAGGTAAATTATTAAACACTTGGCATAAACTAATTTATATTGAGTAGAAGCAAAAAGATTAAAAATAAGTCCCTCTTGTAAACAGTAAGAATGTAAATTAATTCTGCCTCTTCAGATTCCTTTAACACTGCTATTTCTTTTGGAATAGTCTCTGTTCTTGTCTATTTTTCTTGATGAGCAATCAAAGAATTAAATATGCTTGCCTTCGTACTTGAAGTAATAAAAATGGAAACAGTAATTTGACTTTGTTCCAGTAATTTTTTTTCCATCTTGCATTTTCTCATTTAAAAATTTACGACTGTAAGATAACACAAAACATTAAATGGCAAATCTATGAATGTTTTCACAGAAATTGGGAAGAATTACATGGAAATATAACAAAGCCGGGAGTATAAATGGAAACACTTTAAAATAGACCTATGCATGATTGATCGTAATATCTTTTATTCATAGTAATTTTGTTTCTACTGCCAGGAGTTTATTCTAAGACAGGGCAAAAAATGAGAAACTTGGGTAATAATAATAATAATAACAATAATAAAAATCATAGACTTTCTTGTGGTTTTATAATTCAAAAATAGACTTCAAGATGACTCTATTTTTCACCAGACAATGCTATCTTTCAAATCAAACTATTTTATAGCATAGAATGTATGCTAGTATGTACACAGTACTTGTAGTTTATGTTGAGTCAAAATAATGCTAAACTTGGTGCTCCCATTTAATATTATACTATAGTCTGTGAATGTTAGATTGAGCGATGTGATTCCAACATGACCAATCAACACATGAAAAAAACAGCAAGAAACATAGTTAATGTTTTAAAACTTAATTTTTCTATTATATTCCATTTATTAGTAGAGCAAAAAAATGAAAAGGTTGAATCATGAAATTTTGAGGAGGGAGGGATATTGCCAAAGAGTAGGAAATAGAACAATAAATATCTATTCTTCTTTATGAAGAAGGGGAACAGAAAGATGTTCCACTTACATGATCCATACTCAGATATCTTTTGTACCTGCCACTTTGCATTAGGCCTCTTAGGGTAGAGCCGGCTTAATGGAATTTAATGTGAAAAGAAAAGTTTCATTTCATCTTCTAATTGTATTTCTTTGAACTAAATCTCTGTTCTGTGCTCCAGGTGATTCACTATGGCTTTAGATTTAAATATGTTAACGTAGCATATCTGCTCAGATTGAAAAGTCAGAGAAATTTGGAGCAAAACTTGCTCAAATTTTCTTTTTGATCAATTTGGCTAAAGTGAGGAATGAGGGTTGAAATATGTATGGGTAGTAGGTAACACTATGAAGGCAACAACTTTTGTTTCTTCCTCTTTGTTTTTCTGAGACCTCAGGTAACAATGAACATTATCTCTGGGAAAATTCAGCAATCCTCTTCTCAATACCTCTCCAACAATAAAATTTCTCAGCAAAAACCACTAACCCATCTATATTAACACGAGGAAGAGCCCTCCCAGATTGTAATCACATGGGCAGGGTAACACAGCCGGCTACTTTCTGTTTGAAAGCTCATGCGAAGAAAGTAACAGTACAAAATCTGTATTCCCCAAGAGAAAATGATTCATTTATTGATTACCGTTTATGCCTTCATCTTATCTTTTCATACCCGTGTGCTTTTTGACTGTATGAATGCTAAGAAAACACAGATTCTACGACCTTCACTCTGAGATGCTTCATATACGTTTTGGATGATGACATTGGCTTAAATAAAATAAGTTTAATACAATTCCAACTATTTCTATTCTCCTGCTGGATATACAAATGCCAAGAAGTAGTGATAATTAAAGGTAATCTCCCTCAGCACAATCCCACAGCCTATTCCTGAGCTTTAGGAAATCCCTCTATCTTCTGTTAGAGAATGAATGAGGAGGGAGCAGGAGGGTGTGAGGCAGACTAGTATTGATTACATGCTTTCTATAACAAACTGGGCAAAGTCTGGTATTTCATTGTGATTTGGCTATTTTAGTTAGTTTTGCCTTCAGACACTATATCATATTTAATGCAAAAACTGTTTTGATATGAATGAGTTATTAACTAAGATTCTTCTGGGCTCTGAGATTTAAATACACTTTTTTTGAACCCACTCATTTATGCTCTGTGTAAGCCAGTTCTCTCATGAGAAATTCCAAAGGTCACTTCTAGTTACAAATTCCTGTTATGGGTAAAGGATGGTGGTTTTCTCCATTAATTATCACAAAGATAATTGTGTACTAAGCAGACTATGGAAAATTTAGAATGATAGTGGTGTTTACATCAGAGAAATACAAACAACCCATATTTGAACATTAGGTACCGAACATGAGGCTATTTGGAATTTCTCTTTTTTGCATCAAGCTCCAGATTTTCCATATTATCGACTTCTTTATTTACTCCCTTTTCTTCCTCTCTTCTTTGGTCCTAACATCCCAAATTTATGTTCAATCTTTATGCAGAACTTGTTTTCTTAAAACTATATCCTTCCAAATTACCTGCTCAAACTACCTATTTTCTATTCCCAAATTATTTTCCTTTAAAATAATGAATGATTAGTAGTTCAGTTTCTAAGAGGAACTCCTGATAGCAGCTGTAAAAAAAGATACATACATATCTTTTCCCTCTACCTGCTCCTGATATTTTTTTAAATAAAGTTTTTTTTTTTCCCAAATGAAATCAAGTGCAGTAGATTTTTGATTTATGGTCTACACATGTAATTTGGAATTATAGCTTCACATCAAGCAATTTTAATATATGGCCATATTAAGAAGGAAACATGTATTTAACATGAAAACCAATACTCAAATACTAAATACAATATAATATCATTAAAAATCTGGTCAGTACATCTTAAATCTTTAATTGTATAAATGTATTATGAGGCTATTAATAACACATATTGATCCATTTTTATTAAGTTTTGACAAGGAATTTTTTGCTCTAGTATAATCAATATCTTTAAATGGAACCAAACTCATATATGGTATTGATTTGTTGGGAGGGAAAAGTCATTAAATTTTTGCTTTAGGGGAAAAGTAAAATTATCTATAACCTGAATATTAAAAAATTACAAATTCACTTTTTTTTATAAAAATAAAGAGAGATGTATAATTTCTAGTAATACTGATTTATAGAAAATCTCATAAGGAACATTTTTGGAGATAAGGGATTTTGGGTTTCTTTGTAGCAATTAGCAGAAAGTTTTGCTTGTAGTAGGTGCTAAATAAATGCTTGTGAATGGATTAAGCTTGGGTCATTTTCATTTTGTTGAGTGGAATAGAAAACGTGATTGACCTAGGTAAGATTACAATGTAAGGAAACATGAAGACCCGGGCCTGAGTGAGAATTCTGCCGGACATGAGACATCTTTGGGGACAGGCTACTCTATTCATGTATCCATGAGCCACGTGCTGTATTTTCATATGTGTTCTGTTCTCCTTTCTCCAAAACCAGCTTCTGTATAGTTTCTATTCACTTATAACCTTAGCTTGCACATGGCTAAGGCTTGCTACCCTTTCTCAGATACTATATATCTCCTGGCAATTTTGATGCATCCTGTCCTCTTTTAGTGTCACTTTTATCGAACTCAGTTTTCTACTTTCTAATTACACATGTCCAAATAGTAATATAATTGGCTCATTATTGGGGGATGGGGCTGGGGTTAACTAGTAGGTCATAGGTCACTGGCAAGATTACATATGGATTGATTGTCTTTGGATGAGATGCCTGCCTAATCCTATCACCTGAGACTGGAGAAATGGAGACAGGAGAGATGCGACTCTTGTTTACACAAGAGATCTCCCTTAAAAGGAGTGTGGTCAGGACAGGCAGTATAACATCTAGCACAAAAGCAAATAATTATGGATTGATCTCTGGTTAATAAAAAGGGTATGCTTTACAAGCTAGAAGCCAGAGGACGTCATCACCTCGCTCAGATTCTTAAAGTATACCAAAAAACCATGGCTGACTAACATGTTTAGCTAACATTTTCAGAGCAGAATTCTCTCATTATGTTCTCCCTCCCACCGCTTCGGCACTTACTGTCAGTCACTGAATCAAATCATCTCAAATAAGTAGGTGCAGTGATTCAGCAGAAGAGGGGCATGCAGAACAGGGGCTGTGCTGGGGTAGGGGGATCATCTATCAGGTTAGACATGCACAGTAATTAGTTCATTTTGATATGCCTGACATCATAGCAACTTCTCTTGGAGAAACTGGAGGGACGGGTTCAGGGAAAATGAATATGACCTTTAGCTGTTGCTTAGAGGATCCATTTTTTCCCCTATCAATGGAGAGGATGATAGGCCATGTTAATTACATAATAGTTCCTTCTCTACAGAGTTTTCATGGACAGCTAGTCTGCTCACATGTAGCAGTAGGGAGGTCCACTAAGGAAAATGACAGATAGCAATCTGCAAAGGATGAATTCATGGTAAAAACATGAGGTGGTAAGAATGAGGATATCTCAAATAGGTGTTTGTATCAAACATTTAATTACTTTGTTCTCTGAGACGGTAAAAGTCAATTGAGCAGGTAGAGAGTGTCTGAATGTAATTAATTCCAGAAAGGGTAGTTAAAGCTTATATCTGTGTTTTCTGTAGTTATACACACAAACATGCACTCAAGTGGTTTGAGGAAGTATTTATTCCTCTAACAGACAGACTGATTATATACCACATAGTATTTATCCTTTTATCTATCAATAACTAAAAAGCAACCATACAATACAGTCTGATACCTATTTTCACTTTGTACCAAAAATAGAAAATAAATGTGATATTAGGAGAAAATGGGTCCCATTTGTGCTGCATATGAAAACAAAATTAGAAAATAAGAAAAAAAGTCTTTGTACTGAGCCTGGGAGGCTTTTCCCAGGACTATACTCAACATTTTTTAGCAATGCTAAGGATAGAAACAACCAGCTTTTGAACTTTGAAGTAATTGGTTCACAGCTGTGCTTATACGGAGATGGAAATATGGAAATGCATTTGTACAGAGGAAAGGATTTTTTCTGGTAGTTGTAATGAGAGAGTTGTCAAATTAAACCCAAACTGCTGTAAGTAAAATAAATTATATGTGGAAATTCAATTCCTCATACTTTCACTGAGTTGGTACATGTGCTATAATATTTTTATATTGAAAAACTCTTATGTTATTCAAAGTTTAGTATTAAGGAAGCAAAAGTGACCTAAAGTCATTTTTAGCTATGTTTTTATATCATGAAAGCACGAGTAGAACACAAAATCAATGCAACGCAGTGCATTTTAAGCACTTACATGTCTCAATATGTGAGTTCTGGTGGTAGTGGGGACATAAAAGAAATAAAGACTGCATTTCTGGCTCCAAAAGTGTTTGAAATCTACTTGTAAGGCATGATTAGCACATCTGAAACAGGCACGACATAGAATACACAGGAAATCAGAAGAGATCAGTGGCGGCTGAAATTATAAAAAGTGCCTTTGTAGGCAAGGTAAAATAAGGGATTGAAATAAGCAATGATATAAAGCTTCAAAAGTGGAAGGCATTTTAGGAGGGGGTATGCATATTAAGTCTACACTACAGGAATGTGAATAGTTGCATAAGAAGAGAAGAGATTGCAGTAATGTCAGGAAGGGCATGCCTTGTCTAGAGGAGCATAAGAAGTTTGACCTGGCAGAAACTGTGTGGTCCCATTAGATTGTACTTGGATAAAGCTAAATAGAGAGTTTGTTCCCAAATGGGCTATCTGCAACCAGGAGATATGAAAAGACTTCTGCAATGCAATCATAGTTGGCCACATGGAGGGACATGTGGTGGTGGTGGTGGAATGAAACTTGTTTAACAATGAAAAGCCCTGGTTTGGAAATGCAAAGAAGTCCAGTGTCTTGATTCCAGCTATCTCACTAACATGCTGTATATTCTTGAAATTGTTACTTGGTTTCATGATTTAGCTCACAGTTGATGGAAACTGCCAATGCTAACATTTACCAGGGTTTTATAATACCTCCATGTGAGGTCGGAAACAATATGTGTAGACTCAAGAAAAACACTAATTTGTTGATGTGGTTGGAAAATAATTGCTGTAAATAATTAGGAAATTTTAATATATTTGCCATCTATATCTTTTAAAAGAAATGGTACACATTATTTAAGGACCTGAATACCTGTTAATGAAGGGAAGGAAGTGATGAACTAGAATATTTCAAAGTTCTGTCCATCCTCAAAGTGGTTTGTTCTACCAGATGAGAAAAACTGAGGGGAGGAAATGTGGCTAACCTATTCTAGGCTCCTAAAAGCACTCAGCCCACAAAAAGTGGTCAATTTGGTGAATGTTGAAAGAATGTGCCCAAGCACATATGCCCATAATATATAGCTTCAACTAAGGTTTTATTAAAACAAAACAAAACAAAACAAAAATAGATAACCTCATCAATTTCAAAAATATATTGAAAATCACTCTAAAATGATAATTCAATAATATCTGGTTAAAAAAAAAAGCAAAAATGACCCCACTTGCAGTACTCTAGGAATCTATTAAGATAGTCAATCTACAAATTAGCCAAAAAAATCAGAGAACATTGACAGAACCCATAAAACGAGTGTTTGTGTAAGGTTTAAGCAATGAAACAAGAGTATGTGTGTGAATGTGAAGTGCGCATCGGGTTAATATTCTAAAACATATAGCTTAATGTGAAATACTTTGCTAATCACCAGCTTGATTTAGCTCCTGGTGAATCTAACAATAATTTGTCTTTTCCATTTACAGAAGTTATTGTCAAGTTCATAAGTGGTGGAAGGAGGAGGTGTGGAAGGTTGGATGGGTGGGATTTGCAGAGGAAATGGAAAGTAACAGAAAGAAATGGTTCTGCCACTTTCTATTTTTGAAATTTGGTTAAGTTTAATCTCTCTGTGCCTCTTTTTACTTAGTCATCTGTAAAATGGAACTAATGCTGTTACCTACAACATATGTATATATAGGAGATAATATATATAAATAACTGAGCATGCTGCCTGGCACACAGAAAGCATTCGAAACATTAGCATGTATCGTCAGCATCATCATCACCATCACAGTTGTCTTTCTCATAATGTTACTTTGTTCAGAATCTCAAAGTACATATTCTCCAAGCTACCTTTAGGATAAGTAAATGATGCTAGATGAGAAATCAACATGAAACACCTACCAAAAAGGGGAATGAGTAAAAAGAGGTAGCAAGTATAATTTTAAAAGAAACAATCGTGAAGGCAGAGTAATTTGGAATATGATCTGTTTCACCTTAAATAATTAGTGAAAGACATCTGTTTCAAAAGCAATGGCTCCAATATGTCTTTATCTTGAAGTCAACTGCAGCTCCCAGACTAATATTAATATTCCCTAAATGACAAAATTGTATCAACTGAAAATTTGGTTTTCACCTGATATTCTGTTAGCTTTGCTATTTTAGAATCAAATAAGCAGTTTGAAAAAGCCTTAAAAATAATTTTCACTCATGATCACTCTTCATATTTTATTACCTGTAGAATTTCTTCCCCAGTTGAATTACTCATCACCAATCTGATCATTCATCCATTATTAGACTCTTTGGCAAAGCAGAAACTCTGAATATTAATACCAGAAAACTAGATTCAGAATGAAGAACAGGATGGAAGGCAATTTTTGGAGTCCATCTTTAGAGTGTTTTCACTTTATAGCGAAAGATATTATTCCTTGCTATGTGTTTTTCATTGACAGTCTACAAAAGATTGTAACAAACTCATATTTTTACTTTTATATTCAAATAAGTCATTTCCCTACAAAGTCTCTATAAGTTGGTCTTCCCTTGCCAAATAACCTCATAAACATTACATTTCTTTTAAATTAGTCAATATAAAGGCCTTAGGAATTTAACAAAGTTAAAGTAAAATAATAAATTATTTTAATCAAACGTTACAAATAGCAATCACATATTCAGTGTTTCTTTTCTTCCAAATCCCTTCTTCATTCATTATTAGCACAGGAAGCAGAGAGGTGAATTTGACTTGGAGACAACTTGATTCAATTAAGTCCTTTTACAAACAGGGCACCAGGATCTTGGATAGTTTGTGTAAGTGGAGTATTTTTTCAGTGATACCTTCCAGTTGTCAACTACTGTAGCTACTATTATATTGTTTATTTGACATTTAGAATATATTCTAATATACTTATTTAAAAATTTTACAAATATCTTTCTATAATCCAAAAGTTCCTGGAAGGCAAAATCTATCTGTGAGTCATTTCAGTACATTATTTATTTTTATTGTTTAACAAAATACATTGTCAAAAGTCTATTAAATAGAATATACTGTAAGCAACTTTGGCGGTCACTGGAAGGTACTTTCCTTTTGCTGCCATTCCTAAGAACTTGGAAATGGGGAAGATAAATGAAGTAAATACATAACAGATTGGACTAGAAATATGTGACACCACCACTAAGTGATATATGTGACAATATCCCCCAACCAAAAGTTTAGTCGGCAATAAAAGCAGGAAAAAAGGGGAAAATCCAAGAAGCAGGTCTTGGCAGGGTATCTCTTTCCCCTCATGTAGGGGGTACACTGCCACAGGTCTGTCTCCAGATAAGAGGTATTATAGAACAGCAGGAGTCATTCACATCATCTAACTAATTCCTCTTGTTCTGATTTCATGCACATTCAGAAACCTCCTGGTTACAATTCTCTTCCCATTAAGCCAGGGATGCTTTTCCTTTAAGGCTATATTTCTCCCCGTAGCTTTCATAAATAGAAGTGCTGTTTTGTTTTCATTAGTGTCTGTGAATTTGCTTTACATGACTCCACCCATAAGTGATGGACAACCTGACAAATCAAATGCCTACAACCGGAAATTTGAGAACCAGGGCTTGTCTATGGTGGCGTGGTTGAGAAAATGAAAAGCTCTGGGGAACTTTCTGGGCAGTCAACTGGCTTTCCTCAGGGACAGAAATCTTTCCAAACAATGTCCTTTTCATTCAAATTGTGCCATATAGGATTTCTCTTGCCAACTACATTAAGAGCCTGTTCATCAATGGTAGGAAGTGTCTCATACTTTGTGTTTCTGTCCCTAATAGGTGTTAAAAATAGCTAGAAGTTGTGATGTAATAAACTGCAACCATAAAAAATCCTAGAGTTCCTGAATTTTACCTGCTTCTAATATTCTTTTCTTTGCCCCAAAACCAGACACTTTAAGAGCAGATAACTTTGATTAAAATAATGTCCAATGTATTATTTCAGAAGACTATTTTGTTTCATGCACAAATTACTCCATTCAAATGAAACAGTACATCAGAAAAATACCCCCTTATGATAACAAAGTCATTAAAAAAGAGGGACCAACTTCCTGTTTATTTAGTGCTCATCAAACCCCAAACCCTCTAGAACAAAATGCTCAGAACTAGTGCAATGAATTACCCTTATGTTAAATTTCTTGCTGTATCATATTCAGAAGGCAAAGTTCAATAGTGTATAGACTGAATAATCTATTTCATGTTAAAAATTCCATTATAAAGAATATGCTGCCTCTCTGGTGTTATGTTGGAGCAAGGTTTATATTTAATATTGGCATTAGAAAAGTATATTGTAGACAATGGATCAATTTGCATATTAATGCTCAAACACTAAATGAAATTATTTTAGGGTTAAAAAATATCTAATTTTTTCCCTTCTGTTTTATTTAAAATTGGAAAATATTTTTTTGGGGGGCAGAATCTGGTAGAATGTTTTATCAAAACCAAATTATCCAGAGATTCCCAGCAAAACTCCCAGTTAAAATTCCAAGCTTTTCAATATTTTTTCAAAACGTTTAAATAAGACTCTTCCTTGCTATTAGAAAGTTTCAAAACTTTCTATTCATGGGTGTTTTGCCAAAGGCATTAAATGAGAAACATGGCATGTTTCCTGTCACCTTAGGATGACATCTAGTGCTGAAGAAGCTAACCACAAATGATTACCCAAGCTGTAGATAGAGAATGCACTTCAATTCTATCAATTCGCAAGTGCAGTTGGGAAGTACATTTCCATAGGTATGAACAGCTTGACCTGTAGCATAAAGTAAACTGAAAAGAATGTTTCCTGTTAATGGAGGCAACATGTCAAAAGCAGATGAGTATGCAGGAAAATACTAAATATTTATACACAAGGAGCCTTCACTTGACCATTTCTAATTGAACATTTTCTATACTTAAAGGACAAATATTTTTAGTGTTCATACCTCCTTAAACAAAAGAAGAAAGGAGTCAATCTATTAATTGGCAACTGAATTTTTTGGCTTCAAATGCTCACTACAGATAAACCCAACTGAGGAAAAAGGAGTCTTATAGTTTCTTCTTCAGTTCTTAGTAAAAGGATTCAGCCACTTGGTATAACTTTCAGGCATTATTGTTTAATTTTTTCCACAATATTTTTCAACTTCATGGTGACTTTACTAATTAACTCAAAGTAACTTCCCTTTGGTTACTAAATAATAACTAAATGTGAATTATTTTAAATAATTGTATTTTGGTTTTCAAGTTATGATTTGTAGTATGATTGCCATGTTTGTATTTGCAAAATACTTTTTTTTTTTTTTTGCATGCATGTGACTGGCCTACCAATAAAGACATAATCTGACAAACAATTGGTCAAATTCCACTATGCAATCAATTTGTCAGAATTTCTTCAATAATCCCATTGTTTTTTTCTTTCTCTTCCCTTTTTTTTTCTTTTTCATTTTTTCCTCCTCCTTCCCTTCTTCCCCCTTCTTCTTTTGAGCACAAGCTTGAGTTGGAGTTAATCTGACAAACAGCACAATGTTTTTGTCCATCTCTATATCCCTCAATATGTATAGTCTTGGCATATTGTCATTGCTTAACACATGTTTATTGAATAAATAAATAAAATTTACTTATTGAGCTGTTTAGCACTTTAAGTCAAATATGTATATCAACTAGATTGGTAGGGAGCACTTCATGCATAAAACAAATATTTACTAACTTAACTAATTTTATGATTGATTCCTTTTAAAAGTCTTAAGATCATTCCTTTACATGTCAATTAATTACTTCAGAATGAAAAATACTAAGTAAGAACTTTGTGGCCATAGCTATAAAACATCATGAAAGCTTTTAGTACCAAAGTGGACTACAGCAGATATAATAACAACATTTACTTTAGATGAGTTTATATTAACATATGTAATCATAAATATAAAGATTAAAAAAAAAACAATAACTGTGAATCTTTTTGGAGGCTCTTTATTGTTCAGCCACAAACATGCTTTAATTGGGTAGGCTGTGTGGAAATTTATTTCAAGACAGGAGGAGTCATTAGCAATACAATGTCTCAGTAAGAGAGATAGATAAATGGCACTCTAGGAATGAGTGGAAAATAACAGATCTAATTTAGGTTAAGGTGTACTAGAAATCACTAAAGAAAGTTAAATGATAGTGACAGGGATGACTGATCACTATGGAATAAAATTAATAGCCAATCAATCTGGATATCTGGATATATGGATAAATGCTTCCTGATCTAGAAAGGAAAACAGATGTTGCATCAGAGAGTCCATGATAATGAGTGTAAATAAGAAAATGAATGAAAAACCAGGATTCTAATATGAAGAAACTAATATCTTTTTCTCAGAATATTGACCATATCTTTAGAAGGGGGTTATGTTATTTAGTGACTGCCTAATTCTCTTTTTTAACCTTTTACTTATACTTATTATGCATTACTGATAAAATATCACAAAGAAATCATTTAAATGTAGAGGCTACCATAGAATGCTGCAAATAGTACTTAACCTGAAATATATTATTCAAATATGTTCAGTTAATGGGATCTACTCTCATGTAATATATTAATTACAGCTGGAGACTTGGTTGGTGTCTGATCACACTGTGAATGAATACATAATACCAAATTCAATATCTGCGAGGACCAAAGAACTACAAATTAAATAGAGTTGGCTTCAGCAGGAAAGCTGTTAGACATATCGTGGGAAAACAAAGATATTGCTTTACCGTTAGGAATTAACACCGGCAGAATAAACGTGAGTCCCTTATAAACATTCAAAGTAACAAGTAAATATTTAATTAAAAAAGAAATACTAATTTTATTTTGCAGATAATTTTTTTTTTTTTAGCTAGTATTTTCCTGGATAAGAAATACCTTTTACCTAGTGAATCATGAGAGTAAATCATAAAAAATGGTGATATTAGGAACAATTTTTGAGGCCCAATACATACAACTCTTCTATAAATATATAGTTTACAAGTTTTGTTCTGTTCAATAGAGAATGAGACATGTGCATGGAATCTTCTGCTATTAATAGATGCATGTAACATATCTTTTAAAAATAGCAAATGAAATGCTTTGCCAATTGTTTTTCAAATGAAAAAAGGGACAATAAAACTCTAATAATAATTATACTGTGTCATTAAATATATATTACCGTTGTAGGTTGTGGCCATTTCAAGTAATAATGGTGCGTCTGGCTTTCTTCTTGTCCTTTCACTCTTGTAGCTGTTCTTTTTAACTTCTAATCATGGGCTCAGCTTGACCCCAGAGTCTGAGATGAGTGTAGCTTTAGGCAGATAGCTCTAAAAGAAGCTCTTTGTCAAAAACTGCCAACTCAGTTGCTGCTCCATTGTTAAGTCAGTATCCTCTGAGGACTCAGTTATCCATGTAGTACTCAACTCCTCTTGTGAACCCCAGTTCCCACTGACTGCGTTCCCATTCAGGGCCCAAGCTCAGCTGTTGGCAACCTGGTTTCCTGGCACTTGGCCTGCTGGTGCCAGAGTGGCAATTGCTGATTCCAGGGTTTTGGACTTCCACCTACTGCTTTGCTGGCCCATTTGAATTGACATCCTGGTTTTCGATCTTGAGGTTAGACCTTGGATAATTATGCTTGTGCCCCATCTGACCTTGGACTGAAATACTAATTTGGAATCCAATTCTGGGATTGGTTACTATTTGTGTTCCTTCTTGGATTAAGGATCCCTGCTTACAGTTGCAAAAGGAAAATAATAATATGTAGACTGAAGGAATTCTTGAGGAAACACTGGAGTATAAAAATAATGGAGGGTCTTTCAGTAGGACGAAGATGACAGGAATATTGGACAGTGTCCTTAATAAAGATTTGGAGAAGTCAAGGTCACATGATAATGTATTCAAGGAATACTGCACTGCTTCTTAGAACTTGTATACCTACTTTATTATAACATATTTGCAGTGTTACCCTGGGTCCCAGCTTGTTTTATGCCATTTTACTTGAACCTTAGAAAGAAGTGGAGAAGATAGTAATCCTTAGTCCATCTTTTTTCATTTCCATTTGAATTGTACACACAATACACTGCTACAGTGAGGTCAGTGTGTCTGGCCATAGAGAAATCACCCAGTGGGAATCAAGAGACCTGGGTTCAAGTCCTAATTCTCACCCCAACTGGACATGTGAGCAGGTACCCTAATCACATTTTACTTAAAACTTCTCATCTGCCAATGGATGTTTAGAAAACATCTGAAACCTTATAGTGCTTACAGTTTGTGATTCTATGATTTGGAGAAGGGAAATAAGGAGCTCTCTGAAAATGGTATCAAACTTTCCACTTCCTGGATGCTCAGCTCCATGATAAATCCACGGTAAATGAGGTCCGCACATGTTTGTATACTGTTTCCCACTAATCTACACTGTTACCATAGCAAATTAGTGAATATCCATACAGAGAGATCTCTCAGTACTTTCCCATGTTAGAGAAGCTATAGATTCAAAGAATATTCCACCAGTGTCAATAATTAATCCTTACACCCAAATCTCATGCAGATGTTCACAAATGAATCAGTCTAAGTTTGAGTATCTTTTTTTTTATCTTTTGCTTTTTAAAATTAGTGCCTTGGCAGGCTATGTATACAGTTTTAGTACAACAAATATAAACCATTTTCTTTTTGACTAAGAATCTTATCTTATATTAAACAAGCACATTTGCTAAAGCCTGATAGACATTCTATGAAGAATACAAAAAGAGTGTAGAGCACTGTTTTTGTTCTTAAAAAGGTTTAAATATAACTGTTGTGATACTGATATATTGAGGGAATATATGGGAACTTTGATGATATTTACTTGCTTGTTCCTCACAATCACAAAACAATTTTGGTGGCTTGAATAGACAAAGACCATTAAAAAAAATTTTTTTTTTAAAAGATGCTGACACAAGATGGAAAGGAAAAACAGGTTAAAAAAGATGCCAATGAAATACATCCCAGAGGAGGCTTTAGATATACATATTTGGCTCTGTTTTTCTACTTTGGTCAAAGAAATGGAAGAAATATGATCAGTTATATGTGTTTAAGAGAAAAAAGTAGATTTGCTACTAAAAATAAAGCAAAGTTTTTGTGGGGATACTGAGTCCTGAGAAAAACATCTCTGAGAAATCTTGGTTAACTGTGTATCCACAAATTGAACCTCTCTGACTTTTTCTAAAATGATGCTTGAGTCTATACAACCTCACAATTTGTGTAATTGCAAATTTCAGAGCTCCATGGCTGCAATGGAGAAACTACTTTTTCAGTGTTAACAGAATCAGATAAAATATATTAAACAAGTTGCTATGAACAAAAATTCCACTGGAAAGTGATGAACATAAGAAACTTAATTTCTTTGAGGACTGCAGGTCCATTCCCATGGTGAAATGAAGTGAAACAAATATATTCCCTTTAAAAATAGAAATAAAAGGGGGAAGGATGTTCCTCTTTTGTTCAAATTTCAGCTAAGAGTTTATTTCCTGTGTTATGTTCTTTATGGCCCAATACCAAAGAGAAGAAACAGGTTATCTAAAATCTCAAAGAACATTATTCTAAATTTATCTTAGTAATTAAACACTTCACTTATTTTTCTTCAAAATTGAGCCTGTACACAGCAATAATATGTATCTTCAGGTGCTCTAAATATCTTCTAGATAGCCAAGAATGCTGAAAATGTCTTTCTCTCAAATTAGCAGTTACATTCATTCTAAAGAATATTTTGTTCTGTTGGCAATAGAGCTGAACAACAAATAATGAATGCAATATATATTTACATCTGCGATCCTAGTGTTTAGTTTGCATTCATTGGATCCCTAAAACTCACAAATGCAGACTGAAGAAGATATCTGGAAATTCTCTACAGCATTCTGAAAACCAACCTAACTTTTAAAAAAATTAAGAGTTTGAAACATTTTATATGGTAGACACAATGTAAGGTAGGCCTAGTTACATGGGATATATATATTTTTTTTTATTCAAGAAGTTATTTTTAAAGAGAAAACTTATTTTTGAAACATGCCATAGTTAGAAAAAAAAACTATGAGGGGAAGATGTGGTTATTATTTATTTAGGAGTGACTAAATGTATATTGTTAATTCTATCAATGAGAACAAACTTTGCAAGAGTTAGCTAGAAAGCCAGGGGCTGTTCTGAAAATATCGACTTCATTACTAGTAGCAGGATTTCGGGGACTGGTGGTGGTTGGGGGAGGAACTGATAAGGGAGGAATTATGCCCTAGGATTCATATAGTTGGATTTGGGAAATTAAGCAGCAACCCAGCATCTATTAATTTTACTGGAGGCATTTGTAAGTGGCTTTAAAGATATCTTTAGAGTGGGTACCCAGGGAGGTCTCTTGAAACTTTTTGACTCACCAAATAGAATTTTATGAATGCTACTTTCAGGCTGAGCTATCATATTCATGTGGGCTGTCACAGACATTTTGCCCTACTGATGGCAGCTTACATTTAGAGATATACCCTTTCCTAAAAGCTTAAATATTGAGCTCATTTGATTTGTGATAATATATTACCTAATCCACTGAGCCACCTTCCTTGGCTCAAATCCCTCCTCTGCACACATATCCTCAGTGTTCTTTGTTAACTTGAGCAGGATGAGGCTTGGGCAGAGAAGGCACTTAGGCAAACGCTAAAGTCTAGGTCTTGGCTGGGAGGTCACACTTGAGTCATGCACCTTGGGCTGAGATTTTAATTGGCTTTTCAAATTTACTAGTAATATATATTTTGTTTTCTCTAAGACTCACTATATAGATTTAAAAAATTAAAGTTCTTCCTTAGAAGCTACTGCTTTCTTACAGAACTTGTACCATTACTTATAATATTTTCTAGGGTAATACCATTTGGCTAGAGTAGTATAGAGGCTAAAATAACCATAGAGTCTGGAGCCAAAATATCTAGATTCAAAATCCCTAATCTGACACCCACGCATAGGGCAAATTATTTAAATGGTCTCCCTCAATTTCATCCTCTATAAAATGGGAATAATAATGATACCAACCTCAGAGGGTTATTGTAAGGATTTAGTTAATGAATATAAAGTACCTGGAACATAAAATACCACTAGTGTTTTCTAATATTATTATTTCTCTAAAGTAGTGGATTTAAAATATTACAATGCCTTCCTATATTCATTAATCCATTCATTATTTCATTAACAGTATAACTCTTTCTTGAAATTAAATTTCAACATACAAAAATAGGTCTTCTCTTATATTGCTATGGAAACTCTGCCACCCCCGAGTAGAGTTGGAAGAAAAATTGCTTAAAGAAATCTTAAATATAGAATATATCTCCTTACTATAATTTAGTGGAGTGGCAAAGAAGCCCAATGTTCTACTAATATGGTGACTATATATATATATGGTATTTTTAATGAAAGTTCCTCCAGATATCCAGTAAAGGATATTATACAACAGACATAGCTTAAAATAAAGTAGTTATATGGTAGATTAAATAATCATGACATATATAATAAAGTCTGATCTTGAGAAGAAGTAATTTAAAGAAAAGCAACTAGAAATTAGTTAATGAGAGGGATATTAAAAAAACACACAAAGTTATTACCATAATAATTATAAAAACACTAATATCATTAAACTAGTCTATAGTAGGATTATATTTACTTATTAATTAGTGATGCTTATGTATAAATTTCAAGATGAAATACTTCTTTAAAAACACTTACAAATGTCCAGTACAACTTTCACCTCCTGGTTGTTCTTTATACCCTTTAACCCTGGGTCAATGTTTTATATCTATATTTTATCTACTGCATCCTTTAATCCTAACATACATTCTCTTCATGGAAGGGTCCAAACAATGGTTAAAATTTTAGTTTACAAATGAACTGTTGGTACATATATTATTTATTCATCTGTCTATCTACAACTTTATATTTCACAAGAATTTATTTTCTCTCTCTCTGAGCGCCCCCCCCATGTCTTTCTGTGTCTCCCTCTCTCTATATATGCATATAAGTGTGTTTATTATAGAAATGATTGTCTCATAACATCATGTTCAAAATGAAGAATAACAATTTCTGATCATTTTAACATTACATTATTATGTTTTTATTTTCCTTTTCATCCATTGGTGATGGAAAGGTGGGTATTTCTGTTAAGCCTGTTTCAGCTAGAAATTTTTATTATTTAGCTACTACAGAGAGTGGCAAGGAAGGGAAAAAACATGCAATATCAACAAAGTTACTCCATATCACTAGAATAATCTGTCTATTACACACACACACACAGAGCAGGTATTGAGGAAGAGGGTGAGAATTTGATTCATGGCATATCTACGTTTCATTAATAACTAGACAGGTTGTTTTTCATTTCAAACCTGAGGAAAAGTGTGAGGAGTGTTTGTTGAAATTCATGTAGTCATCTGACTCTACACAGGAACCTAGCAATGACTGGAAGAATCAAAATCATCATTACCTTGGATCATAGCTCATTAGCATTGCCACTAGAAGCTCCCTTAGTTACTACTTACGTGCTTTTCAGACACATCTTAATGATATCAGTAACCTTTCCTGCCAATTAAGTGGAAAGAAAGAAGAAAGAAGGAAGAAGGAAAAAAGAAAGAAGAGGAAAAGAAGGAAGGAAGGAAAGGAAATAAAGAGAATGCATCACAAAATCATACTTCTGTTCTAGATTTCATATTCAAATCAACTTTGTTTAAAAAAGTGAAAACCAATTCTGTATAATCAAGCTAGAGAGTTGATTAAACTTGCTGTTAATTCATTCTTTTAATGTTCCCATCAAGCAAATAGTATATTTGAGTTTGATTTGTTATATGTAGAAAAGAAACAGAATGCTACCTTGCATATAGGTGAGAGTAAATTAGGTATTCTGTTACTCTTTTTGGGTGATCTCAATTTGCTTAAAATTTTTTTTTTATAAAATCGCTATAATGCCTTTGGCACTGAAAGTTGTGATTAGAAAATAGTTTCCTACTTTAAAAATAAATGTCTTGGCTTGACTCCAACATTTATTTTCAATAAATGCCTAAGCATTTATCTTGCAGCAGGAGACCATTATCCAGTCACAACGTTCAATTCCTTTGACATTATCTCTTAAAGTAAAACAGTAACATTAAGAATAGAGGATTGAAGGAATACTTTACTATGCTGGATGGGTGAACAAATACTGTGGGTGAAAACCACCCCTATAATCATCATTTGATGTGGAAAAAGTAGATGCTTTCTTCTCTCCAGACACCCTGTGTAACGGGACTTAGGGGACAAGTGTTGGGGTAAAGAGCTTGACCAACTATGAAGTGTAGGAAATACATATCCCAGCATTTTCTAGATTACATGATATCTCTACCCATGCTCATATAATTTATTCTCTGATGTCATTTGGTGCTTTTCATGGCATCTCTTGAACATTTATGTTTAATGGAGATTTATATGCTTTATATTAGGCCTGAAAATCCTCACTTACCCTAATTAAAGTGCTCTCTTCATGAAAGTACCTCTGTAATGGGAAGATCTGTGTGCTGCTTCTCTTCTTCCAATAGTCAGTGAAGGTTATGGTCTTTCTGAATTTTAACCAATTTAGGACACTAAACATATTTTGATAAAAGGGGCTTCTGAGATTTTTGGTGTTTAAGTATAGTGTTCCTTATCAGAGTCATTGTCCATATTTTGTAGCCAATCACTATTACAGCAGGGAGGCATCATAGTGTCCTTGAGAAGAGGAGATCCATTCTGAAATATCGAAAAACCTAAGTGTATAGACATCAGTGTGGATGGAAATGCATTTAAGAAAATACATTTGCCTGACACAGATCTAATCATATCACTATTCTGCTTTAATATATTCCTTTATGAACTCCCTTCCACCTTTCAATGACTTCTGAAATCTTTAATATAGAATGGCAGCAGCATCAAGGGCTAACTTAAATCTACCAGGCTACCCCATCTAAGGCAAACCTTCATCAGCCACCCTACCCTCTCCCCCAGTCTCGAACATGAACTATAAACTGATACTTTCTTAATCTAACGTAGGAAACATTGCAAACAGCCTTTAACACTCCTTGCCTTTTGATCAGACTGCCACCACTGTTAGGATGGCCTAGAAGTGTCACCTGGCTTTCCATTCTAACATCCGACATTGTGCACTCTTTCCTTGGTGCTCACTTGTGGACTGAATCCACCCTGTGTTCCAACCACATTTAACCTCAGAACTCTCAACTCTAAGCTGTTGCTCAACTGGTCCCTTACCAGAAATGCCCCTTTCCAACTGCTTTTTGTCTATCTAGTGAATTCCTTCAAAAAACCAGCTCAAATATGATCTTTGAACTAGCATAATAATACCCAGTAATGTTGTGTTTTCCTAAATCACAGAATGGGATACTCCTGTCCTTAAAGAAGCCTGTTGTCTTCTAAAAGACACAAGGGAATAATGGGCTAACTCATCACAATTCTCTCATCTACTTTTGTATCTGTCTCTATTGATTATTACCTACATGTCTACCTATCTATCAAAGTGTTCCTTTACTATAGACTTTCCACATTTTATTATTTTTATTTACATGTCTATCTCTGTAAGCTCTTTACACAAGAGCTTAATCTTTATTCACATGTGTATCTCCAGCCCGTGGCACAGTACCTATCTCATTTTAGGTCCATGGCACTTTTGAATTGAATAATACTGCAAGAATTAGTTGGCAGTGAAGACAATGAGATGAGATTAGTTTTATTAATTTGAATATTTTTGCTTGGCTTATTGAAATGTGATTCCTGTATATTATTACCATAGAGTTTAGTTTAAATTAAAATGCTAATATAGGTTTTAAATTTAAGTTTAAAACTTACTTTAAAATTTAATTTAAATTTTCAGTTAAATTTTAATTGCTAAGAGGTGGATTAACAACAAGATCAGACCTTAGTCAGGACGTAGGTTAAGATTATTCCATGAGAAAGAGCAATCTATATCAGCATTTAGTACCTTACTTTTCAAAATCAAGCACTTAAAGTTATCCAGTTTCAAAATTCTAGATATGGGAATTCTTAACAATTCAAATTCAGATGTCTAATTCCAGATTTATCTTAATTTCCCAAATCAGTTTCTCTTCTTGATTTTTCTTTTATGTATTGGTTTCAAGCCTTGTAATTCAGATTCTTTTTTTTTTTTACCGGGAGGTCCCAGGGATCGAACCCGGGTCCCTCCATATGGGAGATGGACGCCCAACCATTTGAGCCACATCCATTCCCCCCTCAGATTCTTTTTTGATGCTCATTTTATTAAGCACTAATTCTCTATCAAGCTCCTTTTCATCAAAATGAGATCCGTGGACACCACCTCACAAAAATTGGAATGCGTGTTTAAATTTGAGACTTTAGAAACCCACACAAAATATAATTAATTAAAATCTCTGGGTGGAGATCTGAAATCAGATTTTTTTTTCATTCTGAAGTTTGAGAATCCCTGTTTTAATGCTTTGATAAAATTAATTTTATTTTATGAAGCCTAAATTCATACTTCCAATGGTAATAACCTTTTTATTCCCTAATTTTTAGGTTATTTTGTTAAATCACTTAAGTGGCACCTATCACATATTTCTCTGTGTTGTCATTACTGGCAAATTTGAATCATCACCTACAGAGACAGAGTCAGGATTCAACGTTCAAGTTACAGGAATATTCTAAGGTCTAGGCTACCCAGTATCAGTGTAGGAGTCATCTTGGTCCTTGCAACTCTATTTTCAGAAGACTTCTTTCAACCAGACAAACGTGTAAGAATACAGAAATGAAAGGTAGCTCAGGAACTATGCGGCAGAGAGGTCAGGGATCCTGTGTTAATCTAAGAACATCTGAGTTCAGCCTTAGAGTCAGTATGGTAATGATTCTCAGGCTGCCATAATTCTAGCACATTTCATCATGAAAAGTACTTTTAGAAACTCAGTGGGAAGCACACAAAGGTGTGTTCACCCAGGTGCTATCTAACAACCCTGATTTTGTAGACAGTTCAATGTTGGGAGTTGGTAAACCTACGTTGGCAAAGTAAGACAACATTTTCTAAAATTTCAATATTCTCAGGTGAACACTAAGACATGGAGAAATGTTCTGATCAAAGCTTCCATCACCATTATCACACATGAGAAGGTAACTACTGCCCAACACATCAGCTTATATTGAAATATAGGAAATAGCATGTGGAACATATTTGGTATTGTAATCATGTGCCATAGATAACATCCACCATGAAAGAATGATCTGCCTTATGAGAACCCATGGGAACCATGTCTTTTGATTCTTACCATCAAGAAAAATGTGCTTCTATTGAACAAGTAGTTAATTTTTATCACATGGAAATAATAAATCTTGGACTGGAGTCTAAACTGTTCCAATTTTTGTTTGGGCAAAGTCAAAAGGGCAACTCAATTCTTGCAAGTGCAAGGTATGTGATATGGATACCTGTATACTAGTTTTATTTCTGGCTTTTAGTACATACTGCCCTTTACTCTGACTTCCAAGGTGTACTGTAAGAATTCTTTTGTAAGATGCTCCAAATACACTGTATAATTAGTTGGGATTCAAATAAAGAGTATAATATCTAATTATCTGATTCCTCCTTTGTGTCAATAGTCTAATTTCTTCCAGCTGCTAATCCTTGTCATCATTTTTCTAGTTTTAATTCAAATATAATTAGCATAAATATTTTTGGTGATGAAATAACTCCTATATTTCCTACAATATGTTCTCCTCAGAAACAGGCTAGAAAGGGCCCCCAGAATGACTTTTACTAGAATTATTACTTTTTTATTTTGAATGTGGATTTGAAAATATCAGATGTGAAATGGAGCTTTTAAAAAATGCTTTGTATCTAAATTTAACAGAAATCAACTTATGCAACAATAATAAATGTTTCATTAAAATAGTAAAAGGAAAATATTCCTTCAGATGAGTAGGTCACTCATTCTCAATCTTTTAAGATTCTGCTTTTTCTAACTGAGAGTTTCCAACTGTCATCAAAAATGAATGATCTTTCAATTTCAGTGCTTCAGATAATTTTTTTAGATTTCAAAGTCATTTCACAGGACAACTGGTACCATAAAGTAAATTCTCAATTACTTTTGGCATGGGGGATAGGATTACATAGACATTTGTTGACAATTTCCAGACATCCCTTAGTCAGTTCTCTCAGTATCTCTCACCATCAAGCTTTTCTTAGAAGGGCTGTTAAGAAGCAAAATGTACAAATTTGAGTTATGTACCTCATTTCAGTTCTGCAAGCTTAGAGAAAGAAACTGAAAATTCTGAAGTAATGTTGTAGAAAATGGAATAGGAAGAGAGGAAACAAAGGTAAACCAAGCACAGAATAACTGCCACCTGAATTTCTGCGTATTGCCTGCACTGGGACATGTATTTGAAGAATCCAAAGTAATTAGTAAATTTTTATTGAACTTGCCTAGAAAGGAAAGGAGGAAAAGCAGACATAACATGGGAAAGAGAACAATAAGTCTGCATTCTATGTATTCTAGTTCTTTAAATCATAGAGGGTACATTATCTGAACCTCCTTCTAGGTGAACCTCCCTAGTTGGATGGCTTTATTAGTTAGTTGGCAAAATACAAAACGGGCACATTGGCACAAAAACATCAACAAGTTATTGGAGCAACTTTCCAAACCAAGCAACCTTGGAAAGATACATGCTCACTGGGGAATAAAGAGCACTGAGGAGCTTGTCTTTTTCTTTCTTTTCAATTTAAAGAGGACTTGTAGGCTGCTAATATCTCAAAAATATAGTCTAACTTCTTTATATGTGCAAAAGATTGTAAGAGTTAAGGGTGAGGGCAACAGATTGGTCACTGTGAGTTTATCTTGGGCTTTGTTAAACTCTCAGTGCCTCCATTTTTGAATTTGTCAAACAGGGATAATACCAATACTCACCTCACTGGGCTATGTGAGGATGAAGATGCTAGTGCACATAAAGGACAAAGGACTTCAATAACTGAGTGCCATATTATTTATATCAGAATTCTATCTTCATGTTAATATAAAAAAGAGGAGGATATATCTAATAATTCTATACATGCAGAGGCATACCAGGCACTCTACTATTAAGAAATAGGACCAAGTTACTTTGGTGCAAATTATTACAAGCATTATTATTTAAAGAAAGACTGATATTTTAAAGATATCTCTTTTCATTTTAGTGAAGTTACATTTTAAATTTGTCTCGGGCTGTGTGTTAAGCCATTAGCAATGTGAAATAGATGGGAATACATATACAAGTGATATTTTAAGTGTCTTTCTCAATTGATGCAATATACTACCAAATTTTATTTTACCATTAAATTTTCCAGTAAATACTGAGTAATCTATATTTAATACTTAAAGAAAATTTATGAAAAATTTCTACTGAAAATTAAAAAAAATACCTAATTTGCTTTTCATGAAATTTTGCATGCATTTGGCTTCTGGAGTCAGTCAGGAGAATAATCTCTAGAGTCTGTTGCATTCATACAAAATGGCTGGTTAGTTTTTATTTGTAAATCTCGGTAGGTTTCCAACACATTCAGAGAAAAATATAGCCAGCTAGGAATAATGTTTAAAAATGTAAATGTAGGAATTTTCTTTCAAACATGTGGGTTAATGACAACTTTGAATCATGCCTATAATTTCATATTATAATACTGTAGTTTACAGAAATTTTCTTACTGTTGTCATAATGGGAAATTTCTGGGAGAAAAATCTCCCTTTAAATTTGTAGGAAAAGAACTGAGAATAAGTCAAGCATGAAAAGGGTAGGAAATGATTCCCTACTGCTTTATCATTTGAATGGTCACTCTTGAATTTTGAAAGATTTTTATACAAATTAAGAAAATGATTATAACTCTAATGTATTCAAAAAGGAAAACACTGCTTGTTATTTGTATTGTTTGGTGATATTTTATTGTATTTTCAATAATCTTATTTTCCGTTTATAAAATTTGAACAATTCTTCAAATTTTAAAGCAAGAAGAAATCATGTGGGAGACCTCTGGTGGCCAAAACAATTATATTACATTTTCACTGGAGAAGGGTAGGCTTGGTCAGAGGAAGACTCTTCTTGAAATTCTAAAGCTTCATTTGCCATGTATTTCATATTGACATATTTATAATTCTATGTTTCATTTGATAGGTTACAAAGTGCAACATATTTTTATACTTGTTGCCAAACTCAAAAAGTAGAATTTTACATGCAGAATTCAGTATTTAAATTCTATGGGAAATATTATCGATCTATATGAATGTAAAGAGAATCATTATTTTAGACTCACAGAAGTCTTGAGTCATAGAATTTTAGAGCAACAGTAAATCTTAGAATTAATCTAGATAACCCCCCTTCCAATAAATGAATAAGGGCAATAAAGCCAAAGTAGGTTAACTGTTTGCACATGGTCATAAAACTAATTATTGGAAGCATTGGGACTAGAGTCCACTTCTACATATTGCAACATCAAGTGTGAACATCAATAGTAACAAATGTTCCACAACAATGCAAGGTGTTAGTGGTGGGGTGGTGTATGCAATCCTGTATTTTATGCATGATCGTTTTGTAAACTCACAACTTCTCTGATAAAAAAAGAATGGATTGTAAAGAGGCAACAAGTTGAAGCAAGGAGATCTACTAAGAAAGCTACTGTTGAAATTCAGGCTAGAGATGATAAAGGGTTGGACCAGAGTTAGGAGTGGAGGTGGTAATAATTGGTTAGATTCTCAATACATGCTGAAGTTAGAGATAACAGTATTTCCTGGTTTGTTGAACTGTGATTTATGAGACAAAGTGAGATGTTAAGAATAAACTGAAGGATTTTGGTTTGAAAGGCTGGACAGAAGGAGTTGGGAAAGGAGAGAAATGGTAATGGACACAATCCAGTAGAAAAGGAAATCTGACCTAGGAAAAAGAGGAGAATTGCTAGAGTGATATCTTTGAGCTACACAGAAGGAATTTGCATGTTGTCATTAAGCCTAAAAGGAGGCAAGCTTTAGGGCTTGGTGAGTGCTTCAAATAACATTAGTTACCATGCCTTGGAAATCATATGTAACCTCTTTTGTAGCTTCCAGAAGACTTGAAATGTAACCAATAATCTTAAAGGATAGTATAAGGATCAGAGAATGAGTAGCAAATGAAAGAGGGAAAGAAGCAAAGTGGTTAAATGTAATTCTTCTCTGGGCCAAAGGTACTGCAACATCTTTATTTTATCAGTGAATGTGCTGTTCAATAGTTTTTAAAATAAAAAACCCATCACACAGTTAAAAGGGCAAGAGGGCAGACTATTTTAGGTTGTTCCTCTCTCATGCAATTGGAATGTATTTGACATTGCAAAGGTATTATAAATATATTTATTGATTGGTCTTGAAATTTGTCTTTCCCTGTTTTTTATTTCAGGCATCATCTTCATGTACCATAACAATTTCTTTGTTCTCTATTTCTTGTTGAATTTCTGCTGTGTGATTCTTCAGAATTTTTACCTTCCTAACAGATAAACTATTGCTTCGGAGTTCAGCTAAACTGACTTCTTCCTTCTTCCTATAAACAGACTATACTGAGAAATGTGCGATTTTCCATAAGAATTTATCTTTGCCATTTTACAAACAAGGAAATGAAACATGTTTCTTACCACATATATTAGAAGACTTCCTATCCAAAGATCATTCTGAAAGAGCATAAGTTCCTATTCTTTGCATTGTTCAAAAGCATTTGTAATAATCTCAAAAATACATTAAATGTACATATTTATTTCCCCCCATTTAGCTCTGGACTAATTTTATTGTATGTTGACTATTTAGAAATATAGATAGACCAAATTCACTGATATTATATCATGTGCATATTATTTTTTTTCAGGTACTTAAATGACTTTATTTCAAAGGGCATATGTTACTTTGGGTAATTAAAATATTTTTAGTACAATAAAATCATAGAAAGGGGCACTGTGATGGTTAGGCTAATGTGTCAACTTGGCCAGGTAATTGTGCCCAGTTGTCTGGTCAAGCAAGCACTGGGCTAATTTTAAAACAAGGACATTTATGGGCTTTAGTCATCCGTGAGTTTACTGCAAAGATGGCTGATTACATCTACATCGATCAGGGAGATTGCTGTCAGCAATGAGTGACGTTTTATCGAATCAGTCGAATGCATTAAAAGGGGAAGTGATTTCAGCATTCAGAGAGAATTTCCCAGCTCGTCTTTGGACAGCCAACATCTCCTGGAAACTCATCAAGGACCTTCACTGAACTTTCATTGGAGCCCCTCGTTTGCAGCCTGCCTGTGGAATCTGGACTTGTACATTCCCATGGTCACAATTTTATAAAATCTCATGCTATTTACAGTTATCTCCTGTTGATTCTGTTTCCCTAGAGAACCCTGACTAGTACATAAATAAATAAATAAATAAATAAATAAATAAATAAATAAATAAATAAAATAAATATGCATATCTGTATCTATATCTATAATATTTTAATGAGTATTCCTAGAAATAGCCTCAGTTCATCCAGAAAGAAAAGCTGCTTTTAATACTAGGGAGCACAGAATTAAAACACATGTTCTAATGTTCTTTTCCTTTTTGCCTTCACAGAGACCTTCCTAGTTGCAGCCCTGAGTACATACTCGCAACCACGCTAATCCTCACAAAGGAACTGATTGGCTTCCATGCACCAGAGAACGGATTTGTCCACAATCTTAGCTATTTTACATCTCAGGAGTGACTGCAAAGACCCAGCGAGGCTGGTTGAAAATATAAAAGTATATATCAAGAAGGACTTATGCTTGAATCAGATTCAGATTTTGTGATTAATCCAACACCTTTGCATTCTGAGTACCAATCATTAACATCATTAAGCTGCTTGTTTCTTAATTGTATTCTTGTGTAGGGAACTCAAGGCAAAAATGAACCAGCTTGGAAAAGCCCACAATCAAAGTTGATTGCATCGAACCTTACTGTTGCACCTCTATTAACCTACAAGCTGTGTGGGCAGGACTTATAAAAAGCATTTCAAGAGAAAAAACATGTCCTTCAGATTCTGATACACTTGCATTTATTATGAATTTTCTGGAAATTATAAGACAGAACTGGTAATGACCCCTGTCATAGACAGCCGTTATCTCAAACTGTGAATACTGGTTGTCATGTTCAGAGTCAACAGATGTTGACCTTAGGGTGGCAACTTTTCCTTCATTGTATGAACCTAATCAACATTATATCCTTCAGTTTTCTATAAAATGCACTATCCAATTAGAAAGTATGCTTTTAAAAAGAGAGGTCTAGGGTTAAAATCTCATTTAAGCTGCATTAGTCTAAATGTGGCTTTGGGCTATTTGTATTAGCTGAAGCTATTTATGATTTCTCTAAAGGAGAGGAAAGGACACTTTGGGGATTACAAAGGAATTGATTTAATGGTATGCATGGCTTCACATTCAATTTCTATAAAGTAGTCCTGGATATGAGGTTGTGAATATTTTTGACAATATCTCCCTTTTCATCTCTGTCCTGATCTTCACAGAAACACTTTTTTTAATTACCCAGATATGTACCTAGGTTAGCAAATACAGAGTTATAGAACAGTGCTTCAGCATAACTGGCATACAGCAATTATTATCGAAAGAAATGAATTTTTCAATTTGAAGCCCATCAAAGCCAGTCACTATTCACATTGAAATGTCCTATGAATTCCCAAGGCAAACCTGCTTTTTTGTGGAATTGTATGCCTTCTTCCAACTTGATTCTAAGCTTATCTTCTTCAGATGGCCTTGTCAATCAAACTCTATTTGATTCTTAATAGTAATTGACTCAGTTTGATTTTTTAGTAACCATTCATTCATGCATTCATTCAGAGATATATTGACAACCCACCATGCAAAGGCAGTATGCTGATTTCTGGTGAAACAATGAAAGAAACAATCACAGACACCTTGCTTTCACAGATTTTAAGAAAAGGGGAAATACAGACAGATTTCTATTTCAACATATAGCATCATAGTAACTTTGAAAAAGTTTACACATCTTTACAGATAGTTTCTAGAAAGGATATTTTACTGATATGATTCCAATATATTCTCTGAAGTAAAAAATCTGTGTTTTCCTTGTTTGAGTCAGGTTTCATAACAAAAATCATTTTGTCTTCAAATTTATGGTAAATATGTAGTGTTCCGATTTTAAATTGCCCTTTAATGGAAGTGATTCTAAAAATCTGACAGTTTGATATTCTTCATTTTGTGGACTGGAGAACTGAAGAAGGCTGTTTCCTCCGGACTGACAGCTGCATGATAGAGGGGAAAAAAGATGACTGGCAAATCCATAAGGGAGAAAATGTAAAAATAGAGCAGTCCTTTACCTCTGTTTAGGAGGCACAAATGAAAAGGGGGGGGAACCATTTATCTATGAAAAAAATTTAACTTGAGCTTGCACAAGACTAGGAAAATAAAATCCCATTGTCTAAATCTAAGTTAGAAATTAAATTAAAATAAAATTTATTCTGAACTCTTTTTTCTGGTAAATGACTATTTGCTAGACTTATTAATTTAACTAGACCAAGTTTGTGGCTGGGTCAGTGGGTGTACAGATGCAAGCTTGTTTGGGAAGTTATCTTGAAAATGAGAAAGTATCCAAACTAATAGACACAAAGGTAAATCCTATTTAACAGTTACAGGTTATTTTTATTAGTCTATAACTTTATGTAAATGATAAATTGATGCTTGATAATGGATAATTTTATAATTTTGACAGTAAATACAATATTAGGAAAAGATTCCTGATTTTTCTATGTGAAGAACTATTATGTAATAATATATTTCACTTGGTGACAAGGAAATACAGATTAAGGCAATGCATTAAAGTAAGACATATAGATAATTGTTGGCAATTACCATAAATACTACTAAAATGAAGTAACCAGAAAGAAATGTAATGAAAAATAGAGAAGCCCTGGGTGATATTTTGATACATGGTCAAATATTATTTTAATCCCAAGGTTCTCAATTTATTTTATATAAGGGACAATTTCTAAGAAAAATACAGCTAGTTATGGCATGTCTAAAAAGTATTTTAATCTCTTTCATTGGAAGAACAGATAATTTGAGGGTTACAATATGGTTACATAATTTGAGGGTTACATTATGCTTACAACTAAATGTTTAAAGTATCCTTTTTTAATATAATCCTTACAGTTGAAAATGTCCAGTCTTTCCTTCCTTAAATTCATACTCCATATTACCACCAGAGATGTCTTGCAAAAATATCTTTCTGATCATGACCTACTGCTGCTTATTAATATTCAGTTATTCCTTGTCATAATATTTGCAGAAACTTAAAATTTAGTCCTAGATTAATATTCCTTTACATGACCTATATTTGGGACTTCCCTGGTATTCCTCATTTTTACACCTGATTACTTTTGCTCACGTTGTTTTCTAAAATGAACCTTCTCTGTTTGATTCAATCAGTGTTGATCTTTTAAGGTTGAGCTTAAGTGTCAAACTTTTTAAAATCTGTAGGCAGATTTAATTTCTCCTTTGGTATTTCGTTTATATAATTACTACTATGCAACTCTATATTACACAGATATTTATTGAGTGCCTACCATGTGTGTGATACTCTTCCAAAACGAGACATACAGAAGTGAACAAGAACCCAAACTCCTTATCCTTCTGGAATTACCATGTGTGTGATAAGTATTTATACACTTACCATAATGCTTCATGGACTTTTGGGAAGGAGCAATCTTAGTCATTCTTGAATCTCATCAGAGAACGTTTAATTAAGAAGATAGCATATGCTGAAATATTGACTAATTTTTTTTTTTTAAAGATTGAGTGGAATTAAGCTGATATTATTCAGACATTTGTAAAACTATTTTTATATCACAAATAGATGGAGTGAAGGCAAATATTTGGGAAATAAAGTTATATTAAACATTTATATATTATTTCTATAGTTTTTCCTCAAATGCTTCTTTAACCATGCATTTTTAGAAATAGTATCAAATACTTGCTGTAGTATAAATAAATACATAGGCATATAAAATCAAATAAGTATAAGTTAGGATCCTAGAAAACATATTATGATTTCCCCCCATACTTTATAAAGGGCAAATACTACATTTAAAAATATCAACCAACTACAAACAACAATACTGTGTGACATCTACAGCTGAAGGATGACATGTGTGAAAGCATGAGTCCCCTCGTAGTCCTCATTGTCAACATTGTCAGAGAAACATCAACTAATGTGTCTTATATAACGTCTTTTCTAAAAGATGTATCTATCCCAGGTGGATAAAAAAGGGCATGTTCTCTATTCTTCAATAGCAGCTCCAATCATTATTTTTGTTATCTATGATACATTTGTAGTCTATAAATAGGACTTCCCTGGTAAGATTACAAGTAAGCTATTATCAGGATTAACCTATTGTTTTATGAAATGAATGGCAAAAACCAGCCATAAATTTCTGTGGAGAGTTCCTTTTTAAAGGTTAATAACAGGCAGAATAGGTATGTATAAGGAAACCTTTGTTAACAGGTGTAAAATATGGTTAGCAGTGGAAAGCATATTTTCTGGTAAAACCTTTTAATCAATGTTTAAAAGTTTTTATATTAAGGAGAGAAAGCTCTAGTTTATCAAACACTATTTACTCCTAATTACTACCATTTTCCTTGGGAGTTTTGGGGCTGTCATAATGAAGAGAAGAACTATCATCAGTAAATCAGTCCTAACTTTTGCTTCTGTTACTGTGCCTGTGGCTGCATAAAGAAGTAGATACGAGTCACATGTTTTGCTTGTTTTTCGTTTGTTGTCATTCACAATGGGGAATCACAAAGCCACAACTACTGGTCAATATCTCGAAAAGGCACCTTAAAATGCCTCTGAGAAGCAGAACAAGTCTTGATATTGTGGACAGTTATAATGGACCTAGACTGAGAAGTCTTCTTATGAGAGCTGGCAGTGTACCACTGGAAATGAGAATATCTCCTTCTAGTCGAAGAACAGAAACCCAAAGTAGGAGATCTGAAACAAATATCCTCAAAAGTTCCTATATTTCCTGATGATATTTAGGAATCAATAATATTTTACTAAAGGTTATAGGCTTTCATTTTTAAATGTTAGGAAAGAGGCACTGTGCCAATCCTAGATTGCTAAAGCTAGTGGGTGGGTGGGAGGGTGGGCTTGGTTCCCTTTGTTCAAACAAAATCTTAGTTGCCAGAGCAATAGGTAAATCTAAGAATAGAGATTTTCTAGTTAAGGGGTTGTGTTGGCACGTTAGCAGATCATAGGGCCTAAAGCTTGGATATCCAGCAGTGCTTCCTACGGTGACTACCCTTGTCTCCAAGGGGGCTTTATGGGCTCTAAAAGCTCCACAAACAAAATTTTAAAAACGCCTTTTTTTTTTTTTTCATTAAATGCATTGACAAACGAGGGAACTAAGATCAATTGAAAATAAATGACTTGTCTAGTGTTGCTACCTAATTATTATGCATTATAGTTTTAAGCACTCTATTTCCCTGCATTAAATTATACATAGAAACCATTCTTTTTAGTTCATTATATCTTTACACTGTGTAGCATGAGGTCTTTCATGGCAAGTATGCATCAACTGTTGGTTTCCTTTTATATGTCTTAACAATTCACACTAAGAATACTGTTTTCTAAACATTTTCATGCATTGACCTTTAGATCAAGGCCTAGGGCCTCTCAAATTAATAAGCAGTTAGCTTTGAAAATATAAATAGATTTTAGACAAATATATATATTATTTTTCTCTGTGGTGGAATTATCTGCCTACATACTTCTATATGCACATGAATTCTAGATAGACGTATTTTCCATTTAAAATTAATGTACCAGGATCTGTTCTATTGCACTGGGTTACAGCAGAAAAGTTGCTTTTTTTCCCCAAAGGAGCTTATATTCTTTTTTTTTAAGATTTTATTTATTTATTCATTTATCCCCCCCTTGCTGCTTGTGCTCGCTGGGTCAGCCAACCACTATGTGCGGGCGGGCTTGCCTTCACCAGGAGGCCCCGGGAACTGAACCCCGGGCCTCCCATATGGTAAACGGGAGCCCCACTGATTGAGCCACAGCCGCTTCCCCAGGAGCTTATATTCTAATGGAGGGAGTCAGACAAATATTTATGTCAAATAGAAAGTATGTCAGATTTTGGTATCTCTAGGGGAGAGGAACACATTTTGTGTTATAGACAGTTACAATATAGATGAGATGGTTGGGAAAGCCACTCTAAAAAGTGATGTTTGAGCAAATTTCTGAAAGAGATGAGTGAGTCTGCCATGAAGGTATCTAGAAGAGCATTTGGGGCAGAAGGAGAGGAGATGCCCTACCTTGAGAGAACATCAGAAGTGGCAGAGGCACCATGGGGGCTATGGCTTGAGCAGGTGGAACATGTGAAGTCACTGAGGTGAGGGCAGGTGAAAGGAAGGTCCTTTTTATATAGGGCCCAGGAGACCACCATACAAATTTTGACTTTATTTTCAGTGAGATATGTAGTGAGAGTTTGAGCATAATGAGTGACATGATCTCAGTTTTAAAAGGTTCAGTTTGCTGCTTTGAACATGATTGAAAGGGATGGAACAAAGCCAGAAACAGACTAGGTAGGAGGCTCTTTCAATAATCCAGATAATGCTTGATGGTGGTTTGGACCACACTGGTGGAGCAGATAAAAGAGGTTAAGTTCTAGGTATATTGTGAGTGTAAAACTAATAGGATTCTCTGATGGAATGGATAGGAGTGTAAGAGAAAGAGAGAAGGAGCACCCCATCTATTCCAGAGAAACGGGAAGGATTCACTTGCCATATGCTGAGCTGGGAAATCCTGCATAATATGTGTTAAAGCTCAGGCAGAGGTTAAGTACCCTCAACAGAGAGGAAAAATAAGAAACTAGTAGATCAGAGTTGTATTTATAGCTCTGTGGTGTAGGACAGTCACCACTCAGCTTAAAATCATTTGTCTCTATTTTGTGACTAAAGATATTGACTGAGCTTCATGTCCAACAGTGGGATTTAAAACATGGCATTTTAAATGTGTAAATACACATATATCAATATTCAAATAGCATCAGTTTAATAGAGACTGAGGATATTTTTTATACAACTGAAGAAATAATGTCATTTCTATATTGTGAAAATATGGACAGTTGTCTAATTCATGAATTCCCTAATTGCCCTTCCCTGCTAAGGATGTTTGTCTGATTTTTATATTTAGCTGAGGCAACTCTGAAAAATTCAATTTATTAAAGTTAGTATAGTCAATACAACTAAATTGCCAGCTGTTCATACTGGGTTAAAAGACATTAAAATCAAAAGCTCTTCGTCAATGCCTAAGTTTTTTTAAAGCAAAGATTACAGACTATTAGATGGGCTTAAAGAGATAGGTTAAGGATCAGCCAAAGGTTTTGCCTGCTTTCTGGAGTGAGTTCAATGACAGCTTAACCCAGCCTATCTGGGAGTCCCTTAAAAAATATTTGCACAACCAAAGTCCTCATGCCCAAACTATAGCCCTTAGAATGTCTAAACTCTAGAGATATATAATAGGATTCTTAAGGCAATGAGTATAAAAAAACTCATTCATTCATTAGAACTACGGTATCAGGACAGTTACAATAATAAAATAATTATTTTGATAGAAATATAGCATTGATATTTGAGTTATGAAAATATCATCTTAAATCATCCTGAATATGATTATGTCATTGAAGTATAATTCTTGTCAGAAATGTATTGCATGAGAATTTGAATGGATCTCTTACCTATATAATAACTACCAAGTTATTTATGAATAACGTTGTTATCAAACTAGAGAAAAATAATTTAGATTCCATAGGTTGTACAATTGAGTATATGGGTTAAACCTGAAATGTGGGATTTTTTAAAACAGGGATTCTTTTTGTGAGGATTTGTGAGATGTTTTATTTTCTCTTTGAAAATTATTGATCTTAAGAGCCTTCTAAATAAACAGTGCTGCTCTTTCTATTCTTGAACCATTGAGAATTGGTCATCTGTGGATAGCAAATGATTTTCCTAGAGGTAGAATTTATTGAGGAGAAAGCAAAAGTAAGAGAAAGCTTAATTTATAATGCCAAGTGGGATTACTGAAATTTTGGCATTTAAAAACTTATGCTGTACAAGGTATGAGAAATAACTAGCTCCCAAACTGGGACAAACAAGCTGATTCTGTTTAATTCAAAAATAATTTTTACTCAGGAGGTTCTTTCTGCTCTAGTAGAGAATGTAGCAGGAATTCCCAGGATGGAAATTCAGTATTCTTTCTGTTATTGTGTGGGTCTCAACGCCCCATGACCACTTGAACATATTCACATGCCATAGAGGCATGCCCCAGGTGCATCCCTCCCCACACATCCCCCCATCACCAGTGATCCTCGCTTGCCACAGTTGTGACTCTTCTGCCGTCCACAACCTTCCCCAAAACAAAGCCAAAAAAATAAACAAATAAAATCAATAAAATAATAATAAAAATAACAAATAAAATACAAAAATAAAAAATAAATAAAATAAATTTTTCATTGTGTCTTCATCACCATAAGATCTGTTATCTCTTAAGTATCTGTATCTCCATATGTTCCCCCAGTATCTTATTTTTGTCACTTTATCATCAAAGAAGCTTTAGGTTACAGAAAAGTCACAGAGAAAACAGAAGGGATTCCCATATATCCAACACCTTCCCCATTTCCCACTCTCCCCCTTCAATAACATTTTGCATGGGTATATTTGTTACAATTGATGTACAAATATTGAAGCATTGATACTAACCATGGTCAGTGGTTTACGTTATGGTTTACGTTTTTCCCATACACTTTTATAGGTTTTGACAAAATTTAAAATGGCCTGTACCCGTTATTGCAAGATCATGCAGAACAATTCCAATGCCCTAAAAATGCTCTATTCTGTTCTTCCCTCCTCCTCCCCTCAGAATCTATGGTAACCACTAAGTTTCAGTTTTTGAAAAATAAGGTTCATAGTTACATGCAATAATATTGAGGGCTTGATATATTAGTTTGTTTTCTTTTATTAGGCACTGCCTATGTTTTTGAGAGATTCTTGTCCCTCTAAATGAGAACATAGCAGGACTCCCCAGGATGGGAATTTAATATTTTCTTGTTTATTGTGTGGGGCTCCACCCACTGAGATAATACACTATGAAAAGATGAACAGTTCATATGCCAGTTGAGCCCTGAAAATCAGCAGAGTTGCAATCTCCAATCCTACTCTCCAATTCATTGGACTCATCCAGGACAAGTAATAAATGGATGATGATGTACAACACCCATCCCAGGAAGTGGAGAGTGTCTGCAACTGCAAACAATACAGTTCCATCCATCTGCCCCATGGGATCTAAGCCCCCTTTCAATCGGAGGCAGGGTGGGCATCACCATCCAAATATCCTCAATATTGAGAAATGAACAAACATAAGGCGGGAATGCAGCTATGGACTAAAGTAGACTTATTATTCTAGCAATGGAAGAACTTGTATCATTGATATAAAGGCAGTGGCCACCAGAGGTTCTGAGGGCATGGAGAGGAAAGCGTAAGTGTAACACAAGGGCGGGCATATTTGGGACTTTGAAATTGTCCTGCATGACATTGCAATGATGGATACAGGCCATTATACATTTTGTTAAAACCTATAAAATTGTGTGGGGCAAAGTGTAAACTATAATATAAACCATAGTCCATGGTTAGTAACAATGCTTTAATATGTGTTCATCAAATGTAACAAATATACGACACTAATGAAAGGTGTTGTTAATGTGGGACAGTGTGGAAAGGGGAGGGGGTGGGGTATACAGGAATCCCTATTTTTTTTAACAAATCAATTTTGTTGATACGTATTAATAGAGCATACAATTCATCCAAAGTGTACAATCAATGGTATTTTGTATAATCACATAGTTGCATGTTTATCACTTCAATCATTATTAAATCATTTTCATTGTTTCAATAATAATAATAAAAAACAGACAAATAAACAAACAAGAAAATACCTCTCCTCTTAATCTGTTTGCCCTGCTGTACATAGTTGCTATTTCTGGCTATTCTTGCACAATTATTTATTTGTTTATTAAATGGTTTTATTGAGATATATTCACATATCATATGATCCATTAGAAATGTATAATCAATGGCTTTTAGTATAATGACAATGTGGAACATTCATCATGTCAAAAAGTTTAGAACAATTTTATTACTCCAAAAGAAACAAAAGACTCCACACCACTTAGCATTCCTTCCTCAGCCCTACATAACCACTAATCTAATTTCATCTTTATAAATTGATTTATATTTACATTTTATATAAATGGAATATACAATATGTAGTACTCAGTGTCTGGTCTCCTTCACATAGTATATTTTTTTTCTCTGATTATAACATTTTGTATTATTAACCTACATTTGTTCAGTTTCAAAGCAAAACAGTCTTATACGCAATTTTACCCATATTCATATTTCACATAATATATTTATATTTCACATAATTTATTTAGTTCATAATAGGACAATCAGACAGTAGTTGTCCTTTTGTGTCTGGCTTGCATCACTAACATAGTGTACTCCAGGTTCATTCATGCAGTCATGTGATGCACGACTTCATTTCTTCTTACAGCTGCATAATATTCCATCATGTATAACTCCACAATTTGTTTATCCATTCATCAGTTGATGGACACCTGGGGTGTTTCCAACTTTTGGCTATTGTGAATAACGCTGCTGTGAATATTGGTGTGCAGATGTCTATTCATGTCACTGCTCTCAGTACTTCTGGGTATATACCTAGCAATGATATTGCTGGGTCCTATGGCAAGTTTATATTCCACTTCCTTAGGAACTGCCAAACAGTCTTCCACAGTGGCTGTACCATTCTACATTCCCACCAACAGTGAATAAGTGTTCCTATCTCTCCTCATCCTCTCCAACATTTACAGTTTTCGGACATTTTAATAGTGGCCAATCTAATAGATGTGAAATGATTTCTCTTTGTAGTTTTGATTTGCATTTCCCTAATCATTAGTGATGTTGAACATTTTTTCATATGTCTCTTCATCATTTGTATTTTCACTTTGGACAGTTGTCTTTTCATGTCTTTTGCCCTTTTTAAAATTGGATAGTTTGTCTTTTTATTGTTGAGTTGTATGATCTCCTTATATATCATGGATATTAAACCCTTATCAGATATGTGATTGCCAAATATTTTCTCCCATTCAGAGGTGAAAAAGTGTTGAATTTTGAGGAGGTCCCATTTATCTCCTTTTTATTTTGTTGCTTGTGCTTTGGGTATAAGATTTAAGAACTACCACCTACCATAAGATCTTGAAGATGTTTTCCTACATTTTCTTCTAGGAGTTTTATGGTAGTTGTTTTTATATTAGGTTTTTGATCCATTTTGAGTTAGTTTTTGTATAAGGTGTGGGATAGAGTCCTTTTTCTTTCTTTTGGATATGGCTATCCAGTTCTTCACACCATTTATTGAATAGACTGTTCTGGCCCAGCTGGGTGGGTTTAACAGCCTTGTCAAAAAATCACTTGACTGTAGAAGTGAGGGTCAATTTCTGACTTCTTGATTCAGTTCCATTGGTCAATCTGTCTGTCCTTACACCAGACAATGCTGTTTTTACCACTGTAATTAAGTAATACACTTTAAAGTCAGGAACAGAGAGTCCTCCAACTTCATTCTTCTTTTAAATACATTTTTGGCTATTCATAGCCCATTACTCTTCCAAATAAATTTGATTGTTGGCTTTTCAATTTCTGCAAAAAAGGCTGTTGGGATTATTATTGGCATTGCATTGAATTTGTAAACTAGTTTGGGTAGAGTTGACATCTTAACGATATTTACTCTTCCAATCCATGAACACAGAATGTCTTTCTATTTATTTAAGTCTTCTTTGGTTTCTTTTAGCAATTTTTTTAGTTCTCTGAATACAGGTCCTTTAAGCCCTTGGTTAAGTTTATTCCTAAATATTTGATGTTTTAGTCGCTATTATAAATGGAATTTTTTTTTTCTGATTTCCTCCTTAGAATGCACATCAGTATTGTATAGAAATGCTATTGATTTTTGCATATTAACCTTGTAATCCATCACTTTGCTGAACTCGTCTATTAATTCTAGTAGCTTTGTTTTGGATTTTTCAGGGTTTTCTAGATATAGGGTCATGTCATCAGTGAATAGTGAAAGTTTTACTTCTTCCTTTTCTATTTGGGTGCCTTTTATTTCATTGTCTAGCCTAATTGCTTTAGCTAGAACTTCTAGCACAATATTGAATAATAATGGTGACAGTGGGCATCCTTGTCTTGTGCCTGATCTCAGCAGGAAATCTTTCACCGTTGAGTACAATGATAGTTGTAGTTTTTTCATATATGCACTTTACCATATTGAGAAAGCTTCCTTCTATTTCTACCTTTTGGAGTTTTTTTTTTTTTTTTTTTAATCAAGAAAGGGAGCTGTATTTTGTCAAATGTCTTTTCTGCATCAATCAAGAGGATCATGCGATTTTTCTTCTTCAGTTTATCAATGTGGTTTATTACACTAATTGATTTTCTTGTGTTGAACTACCCTTGCATACCTGGGATAAAACCCACTTAATCGTGGTATATAATTCTTCTAATGTGCTTTTAAATTCTGTTTGCAAGTATTGTGCTGAGGATTTTTGCATCTATATTCATTAGAGATATTGGTCTGTAATTTTCTTTTTTGTGTGTGTGGATTCTTAATCTGGTTTTGGTATTAGGGTGATGTTGGCCTCATAGAATGAGTTTGGTAGCATTCTTTCCTCTTCAATTTTTTTTGGAAGAGCTTGAGCAAGATTGGTATTAGGTTGTCCTTGAATAATTAGTAGAATTCACCTGTGAAGTCATCTGGTCCTGGGCTTTTCATCTTTGGGAGGTTTTTAATGACTGTTTCTTTCTTTTCACATATGATTAGTTTGTTGAGGTCTTCTACTTTTTCCTAGGGTCAGTGTAGGTGGTTTGTGTGTTTCTAGGAATTTGTCCATCTTATCTACATTTCCTAGTTTTTTGGCATACAGTTGTTCATAATATCCTGTTATGATGTCTCTTATTTTGCAGGGTCAATGGTAATATCCCTCCTCTCATGTCTGATTTTATTTACTTGTGTCTTCTCTCTCTCTCTCTGTTTTTTCTTTGTCAGTCTAGCTAAGGGCTTGGCAATTTTTTAAATCTTCCTAAAGAACCAACTTTTGGTTTTGTTGATTTTATTTATTGTTTTTTTTTTTTTTTCTCAATTTCATTTATTTCTGCTCTGAACTTTACTATTTCTTTCCTGTGACTTGGTTTGGGATTAGTTTGCTGTTCGTTTTCTAGTTCCTCCAGGGGTACAGTTAGGTTTTCAATTTTAGCTCTTGTAGCAGTTTGGCAGTTTGATATAGTTATGAATTCCAAAAATAGATATTGGATTATGCTTATAAACTGGTCTGTTAATCTGGGCATGATTAAGTTATGATTAGGGCATTGACTGGGCCACGTCAATAGGGCATAGAGCCCCATCCCTTGGTGCGTAGGGTCTTGAATATAAAAGACATGGCAAAGGACAGTGTTGGAGCAGTTTTGAGTTGGTTTTGTGATGCAGAGTCTTGAGCTGGAGCCCTGGGAAGTAGTGTACAGAGGAGCTTGGTCGTGAGGAAAGAGAGAAGGCCCTGGGAAGAGAAGCAAGCCATTTGCCTGATAGTCTACAGCTGGCCTTGAGACAGAAAGCAAGCCTGAGCCCAGAGAGAGGCAAGCCCCGGGAAGAGAGGAAATCAAGAAGCCTGAACCCTGGCAAACGTCAGCAGCTGTCATGCTCCAACACGGAGCAACAGACTTTGGTGAGGGAAGAAACTTATGCTTTATGGCCCAGTAACTGTAAGCTTCTACCCCAAATAAATACCCTTTATAAAGACCAACCAATTTCTGGTATTTTGCATCAGCACCCCTTTGGCTGACTAATACAGCTCTTTCTCCTTTCGAAATGTAAGCATTGAGGGCTATGAATTTCCCTCTCAGCACTGCCTTTGCAGTGTCCCATATGTTCTCATATGTTGTATTCTCATTTTCATTCATTTCAATATATTTGCTGAATTCTCTTGCAATTTCTTTTTTGACATACTGATTATTTAAGAGTGTGTTCTTTAATCTCCATATATTTATGAATTTTCCCTTTTTCCATCAATTATTGATTTCTAGCCTCATTCCATCATGATCAGAGAAAGTGTTTTGTATAATTTCAAATCTTTTAAAATTTATTGAGACTTGTTTTGTGACCCAACATATGGTTTATCTTGAAGAAGGATCCACGGGCACTTGAAAAGAATGTATAACCTACTGTTTTGGGATACAGTGCTCAAGAGATGTCTGTTGGTCTACTTCATTTATCATATTTTTCAAGCTCTCTGTTTCTTTATTTAGCCATTGTCCAAATGTTTTTTCCAATACTGAGAGTGGTGCATTGAAGTCTTCAACAGTTATTATTGAGACATCTATTTCTCCCTTCAGCTTTGCCAGTGTGTACCTCATGTGTCTTGGGGCACTGAGGTTAGGTACATAAATATTTAGTATAGTTATTTCTTCTTCCTGAATTGCCCTTTTTATTAATATATAAAGACCTTCTTCATCCCTTATAACTGTTTTGCATTTAAAACCTACTTTCTCGGATATTAGTATTGTTATTCCAGCTCTTTTTTGGTTACTATTTGTGTGGAATATCTTTCTCAAACCTTTCACTTTTAACCTGGTTGTGTCCTTAAGTCTGAGGTGGGTCTCTTGTAGACAACATATAGTCAGCTCATATTTATTTTATCCATTCTATGTGTCTATGTCTTTTGATTAGGGAGTCCAAGCCTTTAACATTCAATGTTATTACTGTAAAGGCATTTCTTACTTCATCCATTTTGATTTTGTCTTTCTGTTGTCATGCCATATTCTTTTCTATCTTTTTACCCTTTAATTTACCCTTTCTAATAATCTTCATTTCTACACTCTTCTCCAAGTCTCTCATCCTTGTTTTTCCCATTCAGCCTGCAGCACTCCCTTTATTATCTCATGAAATTCTGGTCTTTTGGTAACATATTCTATCAGTTTTTGTTTGTCTGTGGAGACTATGAACTTCCCTTCATTTTTCAAGGCCAGTTTTGCCAGATACAGAAATCTTGGCCTGCAGTTTTTATCTTTCAGTACCTTAAATACATCATACCACTTTCTTCTCTCCTCTATGGTTTCTGATGAGAGGTTGGTACTTAATCTTATTGAGGGTCCCTTTTATGTAATGCTTTGCTTTTCTCTTGCTGCTTTCAGAATTATCTTTTTATTCTTGATATTTGTCATTCTGAATAGGTGCCTCCGGGTGGGTCTATTCGGATTTATTCTGTTTGGGGTGTGTTGTCTTCTTCGATATTGTATTTCATAATGGTAGAGAAGTTTTCAGTCATTGTTTCCTCAAATATTCTTTCTGCCCCTTTTCCATTTTCTTCTCCTTCTGGGACACTGATAATGCATATGTTTTTGTGTTTTACGTTGTCATTCAATTCTCTGAGACCCTGTTCATTTTTTCCATTCTCTTTTCTTTCTATTCTCCTGACTTTTCCAGTTTGGGTGTTCTGTCTTCCAAATCACTACTTCTGTGTTTGAGCAATTCAAATCTGCTCTTATGTGCCTCTAATGCATTTTTAATCCCATCCATCTTGTCTTTCATTCCCATAATGTCTGCTACTTTTCTTTGCAGACTTTCAAATTCTTCTTTATGTTCACTCAGTGTCATCTTAATATCCGTTATCTCTTTAGTCATATTTTCTTTCAATTCTTTAAACTGATTTAGGAAAGTTGTGTGATTATCATTGATTAATTGTCTTAAATATTGAACCTCTTCAGGATATTTGGTTTGTTCCTTTGGTTGGGCCATCTCTTCCTGTTTCCTAGTATGGCTTGTAATTTTTTGCTGATGTCTAGGCAACTGACTATGTTGTTGAATTTATACTGATGGACAATTTCTCTCCCTTGCCTATTATTATTTTTTCACAGCTCTTCTTTGATATTTGGCTCAACTTATCCTAAGTTTTTAAAATTGACCAACTTAAGTTACCAAAATTGTGCCAGTGACTCACCAATGGGGCACAGATTTTCACCCAGAAATTAGAGAAAACAGAGACTCAATTGTAGGTTTTCTCCATGCCATTTCCAGACCAGCCAGCAGATGGCGATTGGTAGCACACTTTTCCATGGAGACGTATCTCTCTGTTTTCCTTTGTTTTGGTCTAGCTGAATTCACTGAAGAAAAGCCCTCCCCTGACTCCTTTTCCCTTGTAACAGCTGACAGGGAGGAAGACATCTGTTCCTCTCTCAGTAAGCTACAGGTTTTACCCTGCTTAATATGTCGGGATGGGGGAGGGGAGCCCTTCTCTGTGACAGGAAGTTTAGTAACTCAGTTTGTTGTTTTGGGTTCTTTGCCTGGGAGTTGTGAAGCACTGTCCTGGTCTGCTGCTTCCCAAAGCAGGTCTCTCGGGCAGCTTTTGGTTCTTTCTCTGTTGTTTTTTTTGAGAGCTGAGCCTTGTCTGCCTAATCCAATGCCATCTTCCCACCCATCAATCTCCTCTATATTTTTGATGTAACATTTATATAATCTAAAGCTTCTTTAAAAATTAAAAATTAAAAAAAGAATTTTTATAAAACAGGCCATGAATAGAACAATGAAAATCAAATGAAATGGAAACATTTCATCCATAATTATACCAGCTACATTTCTTGTTCAGTAATGCTTTTAATAAATGAAAATATACAATTTAAAATAATGAAGCATTAAAGATATGGAAAAATTCTCTTAAGTGTGAATAAAACAGGTTACAAAAAGGACAAATCAAATAAGATCTCTGTTTATTTGTAAATACATACGTAAAAAAGATATAGTGCTAAAAATATATAGAGAGTAACACAAAGGTTGACGACAGATATCTTTGAGTAGAGGTACATTTATTTATTTTACACTTTTATGTATATCTTCAATTTATCACATGACTACATATGATGATGCTCAGAAGTAATAAATTTTATAATTAAAAAATAAAGATTAGAACCTGAATTTGTTAAAACAAATGTATTTAATAAGATGCCATAGTAATTTTTTCCCAAGCTCCCTAGCAACATGATCAATAAACTATCACTGGCAAAATTTGGTGTTAATATAAAACAAAGCTCAGAATTTTGAAATATATTCATTAACAATAAGATTACAGAGATATTATTTATTAAAATAAAAACCTTTATCTCACAAAAATGACTATTTGTCTTATAAATGAATAGAGAAATTATATAAACAATGTTATTGTGTGGTTATTTCTATTTCTATATCCTTATGTAAAATTTTATAATCTGATAAAATGTTTTTTAAACTTTCCCTAAGGAGAACTAGAAAGAGTCTATATAAATGGTAGTGGGGAAAGTTAAGTAGAAGGAAAACAACTAAGAGAACAGATTAAAAAATATCATCTCAGGGACAAAAGATTTTAATGTCCTATAGTAAATAAAGGAAAAGCATACAAATATGTGAAAGATTCCTGAGAGTCAAGAGACAAACATAGTCATATTTACCCTTGTGGGCATTTTAGCCTAACATTATATTGTCTCTGATACAACAAACTGTCTCTCAGTTGTAAATAAGATATTAGTAAATTGTTTTTTCATAGTGATTTTGGAAATTTTTCCAAAATTGTAGTACTTGGTACAGGCATTGGTATTATTAAATGAAAGGTCTAAAATTGAATTTGTTTGAATGATTACATATTATTGAAATTTTGTCATTAGGAAGATATAGTAGTTAGTGAGGAGTTGTATTCTTAGACTTGGTAAACAGACATGAGCTATTCCTATGAAACTGCTAGAGAAATATTCAGACAAAAGAATAGCTCCATTGTCTCAGGTGCAGAGAAGATATCACTGGGCTCACACATCACAGACTAACTCTAATTTGCAAAGCAATCTGAGAAGCACAAAATTGCAGTAATAAGAAAAGGTGACATTTGTACTATATCACAGTCTTATTATGCATTTTCTTCCTAGAATAGGATAATAGGGGACCATTTTCTGTTCTTTCTTTGACCCTTGTCATAAGAGAGCTACAAGCATGCTTGAATGTGCAGAAGGTCTCATGAGGAAAAACTGGGTGGTAAACTATGTTGACCTAAGGAGGGCTCAGTTTGGCATAATTAAACCACTGAATTCATAAAGATCTTCATTCAAGACCTGCAACCTGGAGACATATTTCACGTACATTCAATTTGCAAAACTCCATATCCAATTCGATTTCAATATTTCAAATTTCAAAAACTGATCAAATTTGTGTCTCCCTATGTCCTTAGGGCAGGCGTTCTTAACCTTTTTTGTTCCACGGACCCCTTTGCCAGTCAGGTGAAAACCATGGACCCTTTCTCAGAATGTAGCGGTAGACAGTTTTATGACATTTAACATCAGCATGTCTTTAAATCAAATTTTAGGATTATTTAAAATTATGTTTTACAACGTACCCATAATTTCAATACCTGATAACCTAACATGATTCAACATCTGTTCAAATGGTCATTTTTGGCAATTGTTTAGAAATTTGAGTTTTCCCACAGTGTCATAAAACCACTTCTACCATCCTTACCAACCTTTTTGCAGGCAGTTAGCCACTGCACTCAGAACACCCTACAGCAAAATAAAAATCATACTATACACTATACTGTGTATTTAATAAATATATCACACCCATACCAACATGTCCCCACAAGAATAATGTTTTTTTTTTTTTTAATTTTCAGTCAAGATCATGGACACCCTGAAATCTTTCCATGGAACTCCTTGGGGGTCTGTGGATCCCTGGTTAGGAACCCCTGCCCCAGGGGAACTCTGTAGTGAAAACTTAGATCTGAACTTACATCCTCTCTCTCCTGTTCATTGACTGTGTGACCTTAGTAAACAGGTTAACATTGCTGAGCCTTAGCTTCCTCAACTTTATAGTAGGAGATATGGCTTGTACTTTACAGGAATTTATGAGGCTCAAATGAGTTAATATGTGATGTGTACTGGTATGAATCTGGCACACAAGAGCCACATAACATAATAAACATTAGTCTTTTAATTCTTTCGTGATCATCAACCCTTTCATCTACCATGAGGCATGTGGCATATTGCCATTAGACCTAGCTACTTCCTAAAGCAGGGATTCTCACAGGAAGTGCAGGGACATCATGTCCTTAGTGAGGAGTATTAGTCTTGGAGGCAGGATAGGTTGGGCAGTAAAAATGGTAATTTGAAAAATCTCCCCAAATTTTTCTTAAATGTCCTACTAAGTGGAAACTAGAAATCATAATGGTAGACTGGTTTAAGCTGAAGATAATATAGCCATAATTATATAAATAAGTGTAATTAATGCCGGTTAGAAAAAAATCCCCATTTTTAATGTATTACAAACAACGCCGCAATAGATATCTTTGTAGTGGGATCATTTTGCTAAAGATTTTGATAACTCTTTTAAAACTTTCCCATCAAAAGGAACACCAGTGTGTGATCCCACCCAAAGAGTACAGAGACTTTTTTTTTCGCTACATTTTTGTCAACATTGATTATCTCTCTTTAATTTCTTGTCCCATCCCCATATCTGACAGCTTACGTTCCTTTAGCATCAACTTCTATTTCTGGAACTGATAGTTTTCAGAAAGGCTGATTAGTACAGTGGTTAAAGACATGTCCTGGAGGATGGATGTGGCTCAAATGGTTGGGCGTCTGTCTTCCATATGGAGGGATCTGGGTTCAATCCCTGGGACCTCCCGGTAAAAAAACAAACAAACAAAAAAGACATGTCCTTATGACTCAGACTGCTTCAGGTCAAATCCCTCCTTTGCCCCTCACTAGATGTGTGAGGTAGGGCAAACTAATCAAACTCCTGGTGCCTCAGAGTCCTGCTAATGTTGGTATGATAATTAAGTGCATTGATGCTAAATGTATAGAAGAGTACCCAATACCTAGGAACCTTTATATTTATTTGTAATTTGTGCTAATTTCCAACTGCTACTGTAACAGATTACCACCAATTACCACCAATTTAGTGGCTTCAAACAATAGATATTTATTTTCTTATAGTTCTGGAGACCACAAGTCCAAAATGAGTCTTGTGAGGCTAAAATCAAGGTGTCAGCAGGGCTGGTTCCTTCTAACCATTCCAGGGGAGACTCCTTGCCTCTTCCAGCTTCTAGAAGCTGCTTGTATACCTGGGATAAAACCTACCTGATTGTGCTTGCATTCTTTGACTTTTGACCAGATCACTCAAATCTCTGCTTCTGGAGTCACATTGCTTTCTTCTTTTCTGTAGTCAAATCTCCTTTTGCCTCCCTCTTATAAAGATACTTGTAATTACACGAGGGGCTCCCCTAGATAACAGAGTATAATTTCCCCATCTCAAAATTCTTAGCCTAATCATATCCACAAAGACCTTTTTGTCATATAAAATAATTTTCACAGATTCAGGGAATAAGAAACTGGGTTTCTTTGGAGGTCATTATTGAGCTTAATAAAGTATTCTTTTTAGTTTAATTTTTATATTGGGATGTTTGTCTTTTTCTCACTTATTTGGTGATTCTTTATATATTATGTACATTAATATTTTATCAGTTATATACAATGAAAATACTTTCCCCTAATCTTTTATATATGTGTGTGTGTGTGCCTTTTAACTTTATTCATGGTAGCTTAAGTTTTACAGGAGTATTAATGAGCATTTCTTTTATGACTTTTAACATCAGAAGGAAATAAAAAAAGAAAAATAACATATCTATAATATGGAATAGTTATGCCAACATTAAAAATGAGGTAGCTCTATGTGTATAAATAAAACTAGAAAACAATCCCAGAAATATTGTTAAGTGATGAAAGAAAGTCATAGATTTTGCATGTGGTATAATCCCAAAATATATACGAAATATCCTGAAGGATTCACTTCAAACTTCTTAGCTTCCTAGGGAAACAGGATTAGGAAGTAAGTAAAACAAATTACTCCTTTAATCTATAATATTTCTGTTTAAATCTTCCAACAATGAATATAGTTATATGTAATTTCTAAAATTAAATTTGAAAAAAAAGGAATATTAATCTTTTTTAAAAAATATTTATTTATTTATTTGTTTATTTATTTATTTATTTATTTATTTATTATTATTTTATTATGGGTAAAAATCAAAATTCTCACAATACACACAAACATTTGCAAAATGATATATAAATATATATGCATATATGTGTATTTGCTTACAAAAATGTTGTTTATATATATAGGAATATTAATCTTAAGAGAAGTACTTTTAAAGTACTATGGGGTTTTAGAGGAAGGAGATTATTGCTTATGTCTGGGAGAATGGAAGAAGGCAACATTTGAGAAAGGAAAAACTAGATTTAAACATGCAAACATAGATTAGATGTGTATTCCAGAAAGGCACCTTAGTTTAATAGGAACAAAGCTGGCTGAAGGTCATAAGGTATGTCAGAGGAAATAATGATGAAATGTATCATTTGGATCAAATCTTGGAAAGCCTTTATATGGGAGAGCTTAGATTTATTCCTCTCAGACAAAAAAACCTTTAAGCATGCTAACTAGCTGACAATCACTATTGACAGTGCTGTCAAGTGTACCTAGGCCCTTTTAGGGGGATCCATCCACAGAAAGGAACAAGGCAGAAGCATGATAGTGCACCTGGGGCAAACTGCATTTTACCTTGGGCATGGTTATAAGCATCACTGTCCTCATCTTCCAAGTCTCCTCAATGCTCTCAGGGTCTTAGACCAACCATGAGAGAAAGTGTGGTTATGAATATGCTGACTTACTACCAAAAAAAAAAATGACTGTAGAAGAGATGTTAAAGAAAAATTGAACCTATTTAGACATAAAAATTTCTTAAAGAAATGGACATCATGAGCAAATATTAGAAATGTAAAAAGAAAATAACTCAGGCTTAATATAGGTCTATGAATAAACTCAACCATGTATTTTTCTCCATGTGTTTATATGTTTGTTTCAAATTGAATTTTTTTTTAATTTTACCAGGAGGTCCCGGGGATCGAACCCAGGTCCCTCCATATGGCAGACGGACGCCCAACCATTTGAGCCACATCCGCCCCCCTCAAATTGAATTTTAAAGAAGCATTGTGGTATCAGAAATCTACTATGTCATGCTAAAAAAAGTATTAAAATATTTGTGAGGATTGAGAAGAAATGCTCCTTGTAAAGGATGTAGTATTAAATCATTTTCACAACGTAATGCATGAGGGAGGAGAATTTTCTCAAAGGAAACCTTATCATTATTAGATCTTAACATTTTATTATACTGTGATTCCTCTTAATTATATTACATATCAAGGGTTGAAAACCTTTATAATCTCTATTCAGTTCACAGACTTGAAAAAATAGTCTACAGGCAAATTCCTCATTTTACTGTAATCTATATGGTTGAGGTATGTAAAGATTGTTTTCTTCCTGGCAATCAAATGGCTGGATAATTTCTATTGCGAGATTACTTGCTCAGGTTTAAGTAGCCTCAGTTTCACCCTGATGCAAAATTTGGCTTCAGATATAGATGATGTCCTCTGTGATTACTAAAAACCAGATCTCTCTACATTAGTCAAATTATCTTTTTAATTACATAGATATGCATTTATTTAATGACATGTATTGACAATATTTAGAACCATGAATTAAATTCCACCTATGATCCCAATCCTATTAACTCAACTTTAAAGAAATTCGGTGGTAGGTATTTAATTACTGATATCCTACATAAATTGGCATTTAATAAAGAGATACATTTCCTAAACACTAAAGATGTATAAGATATTAAGTGAAACAGTCTATGTTTTGAAAATGATAGTTTAAAAGGAAGAAAAAATTAACAGAATCATGTTCAAAAGCCTTTATTAGGTCTGTAAGACTGAAATAGAACCCACTGAGTCTTTCATTATAAAGTAGTAAAACATTTTGCTCACAGACTTAGGAATGGAAAAAGAAAATCAGGCTCTAATCAAACATCAAGTTATGTACAGATCGTAAAGTGCAGAAAATATATTCTTTAGTATTCAGTAACTCTCTCAGCAATGTCATCTCAATACAGCCAAAGAAACACTCTAAAAAAAAAAAAGGACAGGGAGACCAAATTTAAGATCTACATGCTAGGAAGAACTTTATATATAAGAAAAAAAATCTAACTCTCTGGTCCAGCAGACACTGGAAGATTTTGTCAAGCATCATGAAGCTAACAGAAGAATTTGGCCAAATTCAACCATGCATTACAGAAAATTGAGATTGGGCTATGTCAATATAGTTCTTTAATTTCAAAAAGAGATAATGAATTTTAAAACAAAAAATATATAGAGAATAGATCCAATTATAAGTTTTTATTGAATAAACTAATCATAAACACACACATTCATATACACACAGGTATGAATTCAGTGTCTTTGTGCATTCAGTGTAGATTCAGAAGTGCTATATGAGTAAAAAGGAGTAAACCTCTTTGATTATTTTTCCTGGTATTTGAAATGCTACAAACAACATATTTCTCTATAATTTTCAACAAATTACTTTCATCAAGCACTTTATATTAAACTATAAATATTTGTCAGCTAGTGAGGAGCAGAGAAGTAATAATATTAGCCAATTTTTGAGTTCTTAACATGTGCTAAGTACTTTACATACATCATTTCATTTCATATCCACAACAACTCTGTGAGTTTGACATTATTTCTTAAACCCTATTATATTAAAGGAGAAAGAGAGGTTCAGAGAGAGTAAAACATTTGCCTAAGATCATGATCACACAGCCAGCAGAACTAGGATCCAATTTCCAGTTTTTTTCTGACTCTAGAGCTACCAGCCACTATGCCAAATTTCCTCAGACCATGGCTCACCACAGCTTAACAGAGACTCAATTAAATAAACAATATTAGGGGCAGATGAAGCAGAAAGAAGGGAAAGAGATGAAATTCACTCAATAAATTGAGAGAAATGGCTACAGATGAGAAACAGTTGGATAGTGCCTCATAGGCATGCTTTTAAATAATGCTTTAACTTTCAAGAACAGTGTATTTTTTCATTTGAAATAGAAATGTGCTTAGAGGTCATCATGCACAATGTTCCTTCTCATTGTTGAATATGCTCTCAAATTTCTGTGCAATGTCATAACCAGGCTCTGTTTCTGTTTCCAGAATTGGAGAATTACATTTTTAGATCAAAATAATTTTTTGTATAGTACTAATATTTTTCTTTTGTGATTCTGCATGATTCCAATTCTTGTGATATTATAAAACTTTCATATTTTTTTGGCTTGATTCCCCAACTAGATTATAAATTCCCTGATTAAAAAAAAATGTCTAAATTTTCCTTATATTTCTCAATGAACCAAACACCATGCTTTATACACATTAAACGTTTGATAAATATTTGCTTATTCTGATTTTATTATGTGTACAAAATAAGCAGGCGGCAGAAAATTATGAGAACCTAAAGATGATCAAAACTCTTAACTGAGGTGTATAACCTGGATATACAAAATCACACTACTATAACCTTAAGAGAACATGAATAAAATAATTTTAAAAAATGAATCCATCTCACCTATTTTAAGATAAGATCTGAGAAATTAACTAACTTGCTATCAATCACCTTGACTGTTTGAAAGAGGTGCTACCATGTTTGGAAACATCTTAATGCCTTAAGCTATATATCATTAAAGTCAAATGCTCTGGCCAAGGAGAAATTGCAGATGCAGATATTTGCACCTTTTATACTTATGTTTATTTTAATGAAGAAGTTCTCATAAACTCTTTTTTTTTTTAATATAAAAAGGTCATTTTATTATACCCTTTGTTTGGTAGGATGTCAGTGCCCTTGAAAATCCTCCTCTCAAGTACAAATGCTCATGTTTACAAAGTATTTACAACTGGAGTCTGTTTCTTTATATTTGGATGTTAATTACATTTATTAGTCAAGATAGGATAAATTATGCCATGATAACAATCAGGGCCAAAATCTCAAATAAAGAAATGTTGAATTCTCCTTCATGCTACAATTTCTGAAGTGACCACAGTCACTCAGGGACCAGGACTAGATACAACATTCACTACCTTGAATCTTGACAGTGTTCCAGAGAAAAAAGAGCACTTAGTGAGCTCTTGCAACAGAAAATAAATGCTTGTCCCAGAAGTGACATTTCACCCTGTTACAGTAAATTGGCCAGGACTAATCACATGGCCCTGTCCACTCACAAAAAAGTTAAGAAGTATCAACCTATAAACTGGATATATTTGGCAAACAAACCACATTATCACACTAATAACATTGAATAGCTATTCAAAATAATGAGATACTTTGTAAACTTTTAACATACATTTCTCTTTTGCTCAGAGACATCATAATTTATATTTTTCAGACAGAGAACATATAGCTTAGTGGTTCAATTGTCCAAGGTCATTCAGTTACTTACTATACTATAGATGATGAAGACTAAACCTAGGTTTAGCTGGATTTTCAATCTATCATGCTGCAAATCTTAAGATATTGTGTCCAACTCCCCTTGAGTATGACAAGTTTTATGTTCGAAGATGACATGTGAACAAGAGCCCAGGAATTTCTGTGGGTCAAATCCAGAGAGTTTATTAAATTTAGAGACATCATCTGTGTATGAATCCAATGTCAATCACTTGGTATGGTGAGACCAAGTCTTTGAATTCTTACAGTAAGAATCTACTACATTTCCATTTAACATGTAAAAGATATTCTTTCCAGGGAATTGGCACTTGTAACAATTTTTCTAATTAATCTAAGTTCTAGAACGTAAATAAGTAGACTCCTTGACATTTAAAAATCGATTATTTTACACAGTGGTTGTTACAATTGCTTGTAACTTGTAGATGTCAGTTGTTTGCCAATACTGTGCAATAAAATGAATTCCTCAATACCACACACTAGTATTGGAGTTTTCCATTTTGATGAATTTTCTTGTTGGCAATTTTTTTATGCTTCACTATTTTCTTTCAGAATTTTAGTGGTGTTTCTATTTGATGACTATTGCAATTTTATTTTATTTTTACGCATTAGATGTGACATTAAAAAAAGGAAGTCCTTCTGAAACAATGTGGGCTCTGAAATTCTAAAATGTTTTTAAAAGCTCCTCATAATTTATTGAACATATATTTATCCCATATATCAATTTTTCAACATGAAGTGTTTCAGATTTGAAAGCATTAACTTTTTTTTCCCCCTCTCAGGTGCTATCTGGATGACAGGAATTTTATTTCTGGACTCAAGCTATTTTGTAGGTTGAATACACAGAAGTCTTCCACATAATGTCATAATGTAGCCATAATAGCAACATAAAAAGAATAATGAATCCACCTGTTCTGTCTTCATTTACGAAGTATCCATATGTCTGAATGCCTTTAAAATTGTTTGGCCAACCACACCCTTCCACCTTATCATAGATTTTGCCCATCTAATCACTGCTCTCTACTCCCTTTCTCTGGTTAACCTATTTTCCAGACTTTAGTTCTGTGAGTTTGCTCAATTTGCTTAAGTTCTATCAGTGAGGTCATGTAATATATTTCAAAGTGAGGTGGGAGGTCGTTTCAGAGATTACCCTTATGCATGTCTCAGGAGGATCTCACTGACTGCCACAGTAAACAGTACCTCAAACAGTGGGGCTCCTGAGGGCTTAGAGACATCTAGACACTATAAGCAGGGGAGCCAGGCTCAGGAATTCAGCACCATGTCAGTGGGCCTTACTTTGGAATTTATGCTCCCCAGTGTAATAGAGTTAGACTCATTTATAGTTTCCCTACACGTGGTTCTTCTATCCCTTTTATTTGAACCTATAATTAGCACTATACTTTAAAAATATATGTCCCAGAGATTTAAATCTTTGTTCTCTTCATGTATCGCTTGAGCCCCAAATCTCAGCAGAGTTACAACACCCACTCTCCAGTTTGTTGGACACACCCAGGACAACTAACAAGCAGATAATGATGGACAATGACCATCCCAAGGAACAGAGAGTGTCTGCAGTTCCAAGTAAGACAGTTCCATTCCCATGGGATCCCAGTCACCTCTCAATTAGAAACAGAGTGGGCAAAACCATTCCCAAATCCTCAAGATTGGAGAATGAACAACGGACTAAGTGGACTTATTATTATTCTATTACAGACATTATTATTCTAGCAATGGAAGAACTCTTATCATTGATAAAAAGGCAGTGGTCACCAGGGGTTCTGAGGAGAGGGAGAGGGAAGAATAGGCGTGACACGGGGGCATTTTCAGGAAATAGGAATTATCCTGCCTGACATTGCAGTGACAGATATAGGTCATTATAAATTTTGTCAAAACCTATAAAATTGTGTGGGGTAGAGGGTAAACTATAATGTAAACTATAATCCACACTTAGTGGCAATGCTCCAATATGTGTTCATCAAATGTAACAAATGTACCACACTAATGAAAGATGTTGTTACTGTGGGAAAGGGTGGGAGGGGGAGGAGGTGAGGCATATGGGAATCTCCTATACTTTTGATTTAACATTTGTGTAATCTAAAGCTTCATCAATATTTTAAAAAAGCAATAAATCAATCAATAAATTTGTTTGGCATTTCCCCCCACATTCGTTTGGATTCACAAGTACTGTGAAGATAGCTAGAGGTTTCTGTCAAACATTTATTCTCCACATTTTCCCCCAGGATAGATTTTATTTTCTTCCTTTGACTAATGGCCTTCAGAGATAGAGCCATAGCATAAGGTAAATGAGAGAAAAGTGAGAAAAATGAGAGGAAAGTGAAGTTCTAGCAGCTCAAAATCCTTGCAGATTCTGCCTTTGCCTAAAGCCTGACCTGGGTCAGCAATCACAGCAAACCAATTCTTTCACATGTATTCAGGAAAGCATGTGAAATAAAGTTACTGGTTCTTTCATGAGCAAACATTTCACCCCAGGAGCCATCTAGGGGTGAAATGGCATGGCTATAAGCATGCATGTGGCCACCCAGACTTGACAGAACTTGGTGGAAGTGAGTATGGGCAAACAGAATGATTATCCCCAGTACCCTAGGTGAAGAAAAAATATTCATTAAACCAGGCACTGTTCCATGCATTTTATAGACATTTAATCTGTACAATTTTATCTGTTTTAAAATTTCCATTTCCAATTTGAAGACCAAATCTTTCATTGCAGTCCAGGAATACACAGAAATTAAAAGTTAGGGGTGAGATTTGTACCTATAACTCAAATCCCTTGTTCTTTTAAAATATGCTGCCTAATAAAACAATTATGACCACCTACCAAGGATCTCATTTGCATGTATACCATTAGTTTCTGGGACTGTGGTCTTTGAGTACTATTAGAAGTCTATGTGGCCTTATCTTTTTCCTAAGAAAAGCCTTACTCAGGAAAAAGTTAAGACTTACAACTTAAAAAAGGCAATTACTTGTCTATCCTGAGTTTAAATTGAATTGGTTTACATACTGTGGCAGTTTGGTATGTTTATGAATTCCAGAAATAGACATTGGATTGTGTTTATAAACTGATCTGTTCCTCTGGTCATATTGGATTGTATTAGACTTAGAGGTTTCACTTTTACTTTATTAAATCAAGATTAGGGAAACTTGATTTGAGTCCCTGCCTACAGCTAGCCTACAGCTGTGGGCTATATAAATGGAGGCTCAATCAAAGACAGGGAAGTAAATACAAAGAGAAGAAGAACACAGAGAAAAATAGACAGCTCATTAGGCATGGCAGTGGCCCCAGGAAGAGAGATGAGCCTGATAGTCTACAGCTGACCTTGTGAAAAGAACAGAGCAGCTGAGCTTGGAAAGAAACAAGTCCCGGGGAGAGAGATGAGACTTTTGCCCGCCGCTGAGATAGGAATAAGGTGGGTCCACAGTTCCTTGACAGGAAAGAGGAAGGTTGAACCCTCCCAGACATTGCCCACCATCTTGCTTCAACACGCGCCAACAGTTTGGTAAGGAAGTGTATTAGTCAGCCAAAGGGGTGCTGATGCAAAATACCAGAAATTGGTTGGTCTATATAAAGGGTATTTATTTTTGGCAAAAGTCCACAGTTACCAGGCCATAAAGTGTAAGTTTCTTCCCTCACCAAAGTCCATTGCCATGTGTTGGAGCAAGACAGCTTCTGACATTTGCCAGGGTTCAGGCTTCTTGGGTTCCTCTCTTCCTGGGACCCCATTTCTTTCCAGGCTCAACTACTCTGTTTACTCCACAATGTCAGCTATAGACTATGAGGCTCTCTAGGCTTTGCCACTCTCCACAAGACCAGCTGTAGACTCTCAGGCCAACAGTTCATGTCTTTTCCCGGGGCCTTCTCTCTTTCCTCACGACCAAGCTCTCTTACTTCCCGGGGCTCCAGCTCAAGACTTCAACATCAGAACTACTCCAACTCTGTCCTTTGCCATGTCTTTTTATCTTTGAGACCCCACCCACCAAGGGGTGGGGCTCAATGCCCTACTGAAGTGGCCCAGTCAACGCCCTAATCATAACTTAATCATGCCCAGATGAACAGATCAGTTTACAAGCATAATCCAACATCTATTTTTGGAATTCATAACTATATCAAACTGTCAAACTGCTACAGGAAGTAACCTTGAGTTGGATTCTTTAGGGTCATGTAACTGTAAGCTTCTACCCCAAATAAATACCCTTTATAAAAGCCAACAGATTTCTGGTGTTTTGCATCAGCACCCCTTTGGCCGACTAACACACATGCACCCTAGTGTGTGGGCTTAATTACAGAGACATCTTCCACCGTATCATTCACAGAGACCTCCAACCCTGTCTAAGTGACTAGGTATGATGTGACTGTAAGCCTCTGTGGCAGTACCTTATAGGTTCTAGCACCCCCTGGGATTTATCATCTAGGCTTGCTGACATGCTAACCTGCCTCAGAATGAATCAGGAAACGTGGCACTGACACAAGGGCTCCAAATCTTCCTGGCAGATCTGGCAATATAATTTGATAGAAAAGACCCTGACAAATAAAAGAGAACGAGGAGTGAGGCTATGTCCTGGAAAAATAAGTAGTGGTTGCAACAGCCTTACTGAAGGCTTGACTGAGAGTGGAGGTGAGATCCCTGGAGACGATTCAGTCTTCTAAGAAAGCAGTCAAGCACTCTGAAAAACTAAAAAGCAATTTATAGCATTGGTTATGGTAAGAATTCGGGGGGGAGGAGGAGGAGAACATGTTGTAGTAAAAAGCTTCATGTACATGAGGCTTCAAGTAGAGTTGATTGTACTCTTTGTAATATTATGAAATGAAAGGGAGCTGAGGGGCTGCCTCATCTAAGCTCCATCACAGGAGAGGCATCCTGTTAAAAGGAGAAAGGAATAAACTTTCATGTGAAATCTACAAACTAGACCTTCAAAGAATTTGTGTCCCAACGGAGCAAAGCTAAAGAACAGCACAAGACGTTCTGGCCCTGTGTCTGTTCAGTGCCTGGAGGGCCTAAGGACTCTGGATATGAGTCAGGTGCTAAGGATGAATGGAAATTTATTTTCCTTGCCTTGGCCAGGATGGCCACAGATGAGGCTTACATTTGAATGAATTTGGAGGGACAGTAAATGGAACACAGGATTTCAGTTTTGGCTTCTCTAATGGGTTCAGAGTGTGTTTCTGTGAAGTCTAATAAAGTCCTAGAGGAATAAGATAAATGTTTTATACTCTCTAGCAAAGATTAATTCTTTTAATTATTCAAATTGTGTTTTCATATTTAGTAAGGGAATTTCTATGAAGCAATTGGGAGCATAGTTCAGGCCTAGTGTGTCTCATTTTGGTAAGTGTGCATTGTTTTTCCTTTGGATTTTAATTAATTCCTTTGAAATTGAAATAAAGCTATTGAGGACATTTAATCTTTCCTCCTTTTACACATAGGGCAAATACTTCCTGTAAATATCAAATATCTGCTTTAAATAGCTGAACATAAACTTTATTGTCCATATGGAGATACTTTGAAAGTGAAGGTACATGCCATTTTATTAATATTTTATCTATATATAATATATTAATAATTACATTTGAAAAACAACATAAACCAGTACAGTCCAAGTAAACTGCGACATGATTGCCTTCATTTTAAGCATCAATCAAGGTACCAAAGGAAAGTAATGGTAAATGATTCCAAGGCTTCAATGCAAAACTAGTTTTTAATCACAGGCTTGTTCTCTTACAGAGGCTCATGAAGAAATATGATTTTTAAAAAATGCATTTTAACAGGAGAAGTTAAATATGCCAGGCTGAAACTACCATGGAGAAAAAAATAAAATGAAAAATTTCTTATTCCTGTGATTATAGGTATTAGGCCAAGGAAAGCATGTAGCCTGTGTATATTAATGAATTTGTTAATTTCTTCAAGTTAATTTCTGAGGCACTCAGAAAAAATAAATTAAAAAAAGGCTTTCTGAGATAATGAGTGTAAAGGGATGCAATAATATTGCCTCTCTTCTGGAAAAAAATTCAAAGTGGGAACCTATTTATGTTCATTAGGGAGAGTTCATATTGAACGGTAAATCACAGCATGAAAAATGTGTATTTTTTTTCAGTTCCTAATGTGAATATATAGGTTTCTCTCTGACTTTAGGCAAGCAACTCTCTTTGTCTCAGTTTTCTCATTTATGAAATGGATATAATAATGGTATTTCCATTAAAAGATTGTTGTGAGGACTAAAACAGATAATACATATAAAACATCTAATATAGGGCAGATAGTATCAGCACAGAATTGAAGATTATGAGGAGAATTCACAGGGCAATTCTGAGGGGAAGCAGTCCACGTAGAAAAAGCAAGTGCAAAAGGCCTAGGCCTAGTTTGCTTGGCAAGTTCTAGGAAGAGGAGACAAACCAGATTGGCTGGAGTGAAAGGGCGAAGGAGTTAGGAGATTAGGTCTGAGAGGAGGCCAGCCTATGGGCAGCTGTGAAAGCCACTGACAGGTTGTTGCAAGTAACAATGAATCTTGTTCTTCAAGGAAGGAAGCTTGGTGGTTGCCGTAGGTCCTGAGGGGAGGAAGAGGGAGGAATAGAATAGACAGAACATGGGGTATTTTGGGGGTGTTGGAATTGTTCTACATGATCTTGCAATGATGGATACAGGACATGTTAAATTTCGTCAAAATTTATAAAAGTGTATGGTCCAAAATGTAAACCATAATGTAAATCATTAAACATGATTAGTAGCAATGCTTCAATATTTGTGCATCAATTGTAACAAATGTACCACCCACAGATAAAATTTTATTAATAGGGGAAAGGGGAAAAGGGGGAGGATGTTGGGTATATGGGAATCCCCTATATTCTCTGTGTGACTTTTCTGTATCCTAAAGCTTCTCTGAAGAAAAAATGGAAAAAAAAAAAAAAAAAAATGGAAGGGATAAATGGGGGGATAAATGGAAGAAAATGTCACTGTACATACAAGACAACAGATCTTAGAGTGATGAAAGATGTACTGCTGATTTTTTAAAATTTTATTTTTAATTTTTAAAATTATTTCAAATTCTTTTTAATTTTTTGTATTTTATTTGTCTTTTTTTTCACTTAAAATGGGGGGCTTTTATTGTATGCAAATTTTATCTCTATTTGTCATTTTTAAAACTATCATTATTATTTTATTTTCTTATTAATTTTATTTGGTTATTTTGTTGGCTTCATATTTGAAGATGTTTTGGATCACAGAAGGGTTACAACTGTGGCAGGGGAGGATCATTGGTGCAGGGTGTCCAAGATGGGGGATGCATGGGAGGAGGTTCACCTGGGGCATACCTATAAGGCATATGAAAGAGTTCAAGTGTTCATGGGGCATTGTCACAGTGGGTGGAGATCCACACAATAACAGAAAGAATATCTAATTCCCTCCTGGGGAGTTCTGCCACATTCTCTAATGGGACAGCAAGAATCCCTTGAGTACAGGGGCAGTGACTAGTGAAGGAGGAAGGACCGTTGATAGCCCCTTTATATTGATTACTCTACTTATGAACCTTTTCTTTTGAAATTGAAACTTAGTCTAGTATTACATGTTGCCTAAGAATTACCTCTCAAGAGCCTCCTTGTTGCTCAAATGTGGCCTTTCTTTAAGCCAAACTCAGCATATAAATGCATTACCTTCCCCCCGGCATGGGACATGACTCCTGGGGATGAGCCTCCCTGGCACTGAGGGATTACCAAGCACCAACTAGCAATGCAACTGGAAAAATACATTGATCAAAAGGGGGAAAGGATAGAGACAAATGATTTTATATGCCTAAGAGACTTCAAAGTGAGTCGGGAGGTCATTCCTTAGGTAACGCGTATGCACGTCTCAGCAGGATCTCATTGACTGCCACAGTAAATGTTGCCTCAAATAGTAGGGCTCCTGAGGGCTTTGGAAACATTCAGACACTATAGGCAGGGTTGACAGCTCAGGATTTTGGTGCCCTGTCAGTGGGCCCTACTTTGGAATTTATGCTCCCCAGTGTGACAGAGTTGTACTCAATTGTGGTTTCCCTACATATGGCTCTTCTGCCCCTTCTATTTGAACCTACAGTTAGTACTAGAGTTGATAGGTTTATGTCCAAGAGACTTAAATCTTTGAGCTTTCCATGTGCCATTCAGACCCTGAATCTCAACAGAATTGTAACACCTACTCTCCAGTTAATTGGGATTTACCCAGGACAGCTAACAAGGAAATGATGATGGACAACTACCATCCCAAGGAGCAGAGAGAGTCTAAAACTGCAAGCAAGACAATTCCATCCATCTGCTCTATGGGATCTAAGCCCCCTGTCAATTAGAGGCAGAGTAGGCATCAAAATCCCAGAATCCTCAGGATTAGAGAAAGAATGATGATGGACTAGAGTAGACTTACTGTTATTCTACTATGGCCTTATAGTTATTCTAGCAATGGAAGAACTTTTATCATTGATGTGGAGGCAATGGTCACTGGAGGTTCTGAGGGGATGGAGAGGGGAAAGTAGTTGTAATATGGGGGCATTTTTTGGGACATTGGAATTGTCCTGAAAGATGTTGCAATGACAGATATAGGCCATTATATGTCTTGCCATAACTTACAAAATTGTGCAGGAGAGAGTTTAAAGTATAATGTAAACTATAATCCACACTTAGTGGCAATGCTCCAATATATGTTCATCAATTGTTAACAAATATACCACACTAATGAAGGATGTTAATGTGGGAAAGTGTGGGAGGGGTAGGGAGTGGGGAAAATGGGAATCCCCTGCATTTTTTATGTATCATTTATGTAATCTATGTATCTTTAAAAAATAAACAAAACAAAACAAAAAAACAGTTGAATGAATAAGAAAAAATCTAGGAATGTTTAAAAAAAAAGCCATTGACAGGACTTTGTCTCTCATTCTGAGTAAGATTAAGAAGCCCTGGGAAGATTTTGAGCAAAGTCCATGCTAAATAGAGATACACAAGTGCTTATAGTCTTTTGCTTTTACTACTGTTATCAAAAGAGGTAGGAAAACAAACCCCTGGGCTCCACAGAACCCTTGTCCACTACCTGCCAATGGTTGATTTGGTCTTGTAGTTTTTCCAATCTCTCTAATCAGTTTTCTAGTTCCTCAGAATCTTAAGAGCAAAGATAAAAGCCAAGCAAGAGAGTGGGACTAAAAAAAGAGGAAAGGTTTTGAGTTTTACGTTTTTATTTATCTTGTTATTATTTGCTGTAGGACAGGAAAACAAGAGAAGAGAAAGTAGTAGTAAATCCTGTCAAGTAGGTCTCATTACAGCTTTCCATACAGTCATAGCTGCCTTTAAGGAGCAGCTTAAGCTGAGTTAGTGCTGCTTCTAAGGAGGGCACAGCAGCCACACTCCCTGGCTTTGCCATATACTTACTGTGAAATCTGTAAAATACAGTAAATGGTAACTACTTCACAGGCTTGTTGTGAACCATAGGTGCCTGATAAAGAATAAGCATGTTTATTGTAATTCTTAGTGATAACAAGATTGGCTTTATAAGACATAGTGTTGATTACAAGATGGTATTTATCCAGATATCATGATAACAAGATAACCTTTATTAAAGATGGGCCATTAAGTTGAGGGTTAATTTAAGGATAAATAAGAGATAACTTTAAATTTACTAACTGATTTTTAAATCCATCTCATGTTTAGAAGTGTTAAAATGTTAAGAAAAACAGGGGGATAGGTAGAGAGGACTTACGATTAGGGATATTACATATTGTGGATTTTCTGCTTTCCCGTTTGGAAACAAACATCAAAATTGAAGGTGATTAAATATACTATGCACCACAAGTGTTTTCCACAGCAGGATATGTGTAAACAGTTTTCAAAACTAGAGGCTAAAAATAACTCTGATTTTAAATGATATTGACAAACAAGGAGAAATTTCATTTTTAAAAATGCAGTAACTAAATTATTGTAAATTAAAAATGGAAAAAATACTATTTGGCTAATATGTGAAACATGAGATCCAATAGGCAAGACTATTTCTGCATGAAACTACTTCAAATTAGAAATCAAGAATTATATATGCCTGTGCCAAAATATGACTGCAACTGCAAATGATGAATTTGCATATACAATGATTTTAATCAAAGGTACCTATTTGATTGCACAATTATCTATTTTGAATACACAAAATTTGAATTCTGTACATGTGATTCCACATTGTACGTACACCCAATTATTTTGTTGGTGCAACTTAGAAATCCCTATTTGATATAACAGGGTATTAGTTCTCTTGTATTTATAATATGGATTCATTTTTTATTGACTATTAACACAGAACTCCATGGAGGAACATGGGAAATGGGCTCTGCCTCCAGTTACAACTGACACAAAGGTTGCTATACTTCCATTCTCTGCTAAGAAAAAGAAAAACCTGTTTCTACACACATACTTTTATACACTTACACCTTTTTATTTGAAGGATATTTCAAAATTTAAAGAAGACTTTGGTGCACAGGGAGAACCCTTCAGTGGTGATCATATTGAGTTCACTCAATTTTCCACATTGTTAGTTCCTAAATGACGGCAGTAGGCTGTTGATCCCTACTCCTCTTAAGCAGTAAATAGAGAAAATTTACAGCTACTAAAAAGTACTAAATTTATAGACCTGGAGACAGATGTTTTCTGTGAAGCCCCTGAAAAAAATATAGCCTGAAAAGCAGTGATGCAAAACTCTTTATTTCATTATGGTCTTGCTGAACAAGCAAGATTCTCCATGGCCTTTGGTGAGGGGGCTATGGCACAGGTGGCCTCCACTTGTTTTCTGACTAACTTACCCTGACAGGCCAGTGGAACACACGCATGGTCAAAAATCCAATGTTATACCCAAAGTCATATTAGGGGGCTTCTCTAAATTATAGATGGGGCACTGGTAATATCAGAAGTCTTTTAACTTGTAAACCTTCCATACTAAGTCTTTTCTACATACTGCTGCAATCAGCATTCAGGATCCAATTGAGATCCAATTTGGTAATCCAACTGAACTCAAAATCATCACTGCCCCTCCTACTGCCTGCCTACATTTTGAAAAGTACTTGCCCAAGAATGGAATCCTACATCAGAGCAAGAGTAAAAATCCAATTTGTAAATGTTCACAACTTTGCCTTGACTCTATTTGGTAATCAGGCTAGAGAGATCTTTGAAAGGCACAGAATTTTTGCTCTTCGCACCTAGCCAGCCACCTCAATATTGAATTTTCTATAATAAATTTCCTTTTGAGTGGTTAGATGACCCCACTGTCATTGGAAAAATCCCAGTGTTCACTTTTAATTTCCACAGGCAGAGATTATATCATAGTGACTAAATGCACACTGGGTCTTGGAGCCAGCCACATCAGTTTAGGAGACTTAACCGTGCCTTCAGGTGTTCCTACCCTTGTGTGGGTCCTTCTCACACTGGTTCTGGGGCTGGCTATGTGACTTGCTTTGACCAACAGGACATTAGCAAGCATGATGCAAGGAGAGGCTTGATAAACACTAGCAATTGGGCTTGTCCCCTTGGTATATTTCCTTTTAGAAGTGAGATGCCATGCTGTGTGTAACTCAAGGCTATCCTGCTAGAAAGTAAGGCCATACGGACAATCTCTGGAGGATGGCTCACAATGTAGGAAGGGAGGCCACACAGAAGAGAACTGAGAAAGCCCAGTTAAGCTCCCAGCTGCATCTGAGCGACCACATGAATGTCCACTGCTGACGCCAGATAGAGCAGAACTGCCCAGTCATCCCACAGAAGCATGAGGAATAATAAATGGTTATTTTAAGAAACTGAGTTTTGCTGTGGTTTGTTATACAGCAATAGATAACATATCTCCTGGCTCAAATGTAGGCTCCATTATTTGTTTACTATTTGACTTGGGCAAGTTATTTCAGCTTTCTAGTGCTCTGATTCTCCAGTTTACAGTATGGGCAACAATGGTACTATCTCATAGAGTTATGGAATGCATTAAATAAAAGAATGAATATAAAGAATTTAGCACAGGGCTTGAGCTGTAGTAAGTGCATAATAAATAGTAGTTATTACCATTAACTTCATCATCTCACCCACAACCACCATTATGACAGCAATGCCAACACCACCACCACCACCACCACCAAACCCTGCCACCAACACATTCCTGATAGTGTGCGATTTCTCTGTGTCTTCGGTGTCTGCTGCCATAAAGAGAATCAATCTTTTCCAATCAAGACATTTTTTAAACCATATATACATGCAAAACATTGCATTGTGGTTAATGGTAAAGTAATAAAAATGACTGATTTATATATCCCTTCAAATATTTCGTTAGATTATTAAGGAAGTAAAAAGATTTGCCAAGATCAATCAGAAAATATATGGAATGACCAGATTTGAATCCCTTATCTTCTTGCCATGAATTCTATGGTCTTTAAAAAAAAATTCTGGCAATTCTGAAAATAGCGTCTCCAACTAGAAAGAAGGCTCCATACGGACAGACTTTTTTTTTTTTTTTGCGTGTTTACTGCTCTATTCCTAGCACCTTGAAAAGTATTGAGCATATATACAAGCTGCTCCAGAAATATTTGTTGAATACATAGCTCAATCAACAGGTGATTGGTAGCATAGGAGAGTGGACATGAACGAGGATGTTGGAGCCAGAATGCCTGAGTTTAAAAACCAGTTGTCCCACTTACCAGCTATATGAGCCTGGACAACTAAAGGTTTCTGTGCCCCAATTTCCTCATTCGTGAAGGGAATAATAATGATAAATACTATAATAATGATAAATAAATAATGATAAATATATATAGGGTTCTTCTAATGTATATGAAACAGGACAGTGCCTGGAAAACAGTAAGCACCATATAACTGTAAGCTATAATAATTATTATTTTTGTTGTGATATTGTGTTCAATTGATAAATGAAATAGTATATATATATAAAATGTTACCTGAAAGAAGAATATGTATGTATATTGAAAGAGGGCCTGGAAAGAAGACAGTGTCTAAAACTAGGGCTTTCAAGCTCCATTCTTGATTAGAATCATCTGGGATGATTATTAAAATTCAGACTGCAGCTCCTCCTCCCATGCCACTATCTCCATATTTGTCACAATTGCACCAAAGGAAACTGTTTGCATGGCTAGGCTTGTAAAGCAGTGAAATAAAATAGATTTTAATAATGCAATTCAGTCACCATATGACTTGATTAGATATTTTGGAGTACAGTAGTTTTCCATTGCCCTTCAAGACCCATCACGTGGGGAGCTGAATATTCTACTAAGAGTTCACACTATATGCTATTTGGATGTTTCTTCTCTCCTTTTCACCTGTTCCCAACTCTTCTCATTATTAGAGAAAAGGGAACTACTTCACCTAATACTGAGCCTCCCAGAGCATGAGGAAAAACCTATGGGGGCTGTTAAACCCTTGCTACTCAAAGTGGGTTCTATGGAATAGCAACATTAATGGTCACTTGGGAGCCTCTTAAAGTGCAGAAGCTCAAGTCCTAATCTGGGACACTGGTTATCAACCCCAGCTCCCCATAGAATCACCAAGGAGTTGAAGCATCAGTGTTAGGCTGCTAAGCCTCATCAAGAGAGACACTGAGTTAACTGGTCTGGGGTAGACTCGGGTATTACTATTTTTTTCCCAACTTCCCCAGATGATTCTGATTTGCAGTCAAATAAAAGAAACATTCATCTAGAGGAAAGAAAATGAGCTGAAAACTGCAGGTTGCTTTTGGACTTTTTACTTCCATGACCTTCTCCAGGTTTCTAGGAGACTCCAGTTTCCAGAAAGTCCTTTGGCTTTCCTTACACCGCTAGACTAGGGCCCCCTGGCTCCCGAATTCATTGTTACTTACCCAGCCTGCCTAGTTTGGCAACTATTCTGACAACTTGCTTAATTCCTTGGAACCTATACAAGCTACCATTAGACAATATAATGTTTATAATGTCAACAGAAACGTGATACGAAACCAGCAGCTTTATGCTGTGTTTTCAAGACCAGAGTCAAGTCCTTTCTAGCACAGCAATGATGACAATGTTCATAATGGTATTATGGTTAGGCCCATAGACTCCCATAGCCAAAGTTGTTGCTTTTTGTAATTTGATATGATTGCCTTTGAATTGATTGCAAATTCAAATAATTGAAAATTAATGTATTGAATGAAGTATCTTGAAAAGGAGACAAAATGAGAGATTTATATAATACCTTGCCACTCACAGTGTGGTCCTTAGACTAGCAGCTTTCACATCACCTGGCAGTTTAATATAAATGCAGACTCTTGGGTCCTACCAAAGTCCTCCTGAATCAGAATCTGCTTTTTATAAAGGTCCTCTGGCTGATTCATAAGCACATTAATTTTGAGAAGCATTGCTATGATATACAGTAAGACTCTAAAGATTTGTCTCCAACATTTGTTCTTCCCCCAAATTCCATCCCAAGCAGCATCCTATGCAGCTGCTCCATTCTTCTTTCTCATTCTCAAACTATTTGTAAAACTTTTCTCGTATCTTCATTCTTTCTTGTCCTTCTCCTTCCTAATAGTTCTTTCTCTTGCCATCTCTTATACTAGTAAATCTAGTCTGACTGTAGAGGAATGCTATACAAGAGCACTTTTTCATAACTTTTTCTTTATCACACTTGGATAAGATAGAAAAATAGAAAGATCCCTTTCTCTCAATCTGCCTTAAGCTGGCAAATGCTAAATGAAGTAAATCGGTACATAACGATACAAGTCCTCTCCTTATAAGTCTGCAAATGTAAAAAGAGTTTGTGAAAATGCCAGCTTCCCAGTATTGCAAAAGCACAAAAATATGTTGGGTTTATTCTCCTAAGATGTAAATAAAAAGGAACCAACTTCTCCAGAGATTAATTAGGTTGACAACAATACCCACTCATTTCGGTGTTTAATGAATAATCATGTAATCCAGAATAATTATATAAATTGAGGTATACAAATACTTTTTCTTATTAGATTCTTATTAGAATATTAGAGAAAAATAAGTATTTACATCAGTAAGTGTTGGATGTTTCACTATCAATATATAAAATCATAAGATATTCCTTGTAACTACTGAAACAGTAACTAACAACAAGATATTGCTTTCCTAATTGATAGAGAGATTGTTAAAGTTTGAATAAATGAAGCATCTGTGAAAACATACGTCTCTGCAGACATAATCTGGTTGAAAGCGAAATTCTTAGTTTTAATTGAAGAATGAAAGAAGAAATGAAATATACTAAAACACCTCATGAATTGCCAGAGAAAAACACTTCCAACAAACTTAATCAAAGTTTTTATAGGTAAAAAAAATCCTTTTGAATCTCAGAAAGAAAAGCAATCCATGAAGATTTGAGAAGAAGAAAATTAACTTACCACAGTTGCTCAGTTAATTGGCAGGCACCATCATCTGAAATGATAAAAATGTATTTTAGACACTGTGATTGGGAAACTATCAAAACTCTTCAAATACATTTTGTGAATGTATCTACAGAAGCCAAATTAAATAAGCAATAAAGATTCTTTGTCTGATCTCAATCACTTAGTTATTTCATGTGAAAGTATTTTATCATTCCAATTTCTTCTCTAGTCCTCATAGGAAGAACATGACTCTAACCCACAATTGGGAATAACAAAACCTTTTAAAAAAAATTAGAGTAGGATACTAGTCAGTAATTTAAAATACATTGATAGTCTTAATTTACAGTCAGATTATAAGTGCACATTTTCTCCTACAAGTTCAAAGCTTTCAGTGTTCTACTGAGACTAATCAGCTATCATTATAAAAGCACCTTTAAAAATATTAATAAAATGGATAATTCAGTTTTGTCTGCATTTTGATCAGGCCTTGGGAATGTCATCCACAAAATATGGAAATCCTTCCAAAAAAAAAAAGCGAGACAATTCATTAAGTGGAAAACCAATTGATTGAGAAGGAAGGAGACAACACACTATTAAATCTTGGGGGCTTTTGTTTGAATGCTGGCAGGAATGTGGGAATGAAGTCATCCCAAATCAAGTGATCTATGGATAGCACAAGTATCTATAGAAAATTTCTGTTAAAAGAAGTTTTCTAAGAACCTTTCACATGCAAATTTATTCAAATAACATTTAGAATTAGCTGTCCACATTTTCATATTTGGCCATCTAATTCTTATTAATGGTGTCTATTTCCTACAAAAGTATCTTGGTGTTTGAATGCAGGGACAGAATACTAAGTGGGATATTATCCCAATATTTTAATGATATGTTTTGTTAGAAAATAAAATGAAGAATAAATTAATATATATTATTGCTTACTCTATATATCAGTACTAGGCAGGTGTTAGGAATAAGTCAGCTGTTACTTGTAGAAGCAATTAGAGAAAATGTTATGAAAATAGGCTAATAGGTACCCACTCTAGAAATGGAAAATTATTTTAGCACGGAAATTCTTGAGTCCCAATAAAATCTCTGAAATACATAGATGCATATATAATATATACATATCATATGTCTCTCTCCCTCTCTCTCTCTTTTACTAACATTTTTCTAAAAGGAGCCAGAAAAAGAATGGGGGGAAATAATGATGAAAGAGTAATGTATGTTTGAGAATTGTGATATCAAATATACTCATTTGATGTGTGTATATATCCAGGAAAACAAATGAATCCTAAGCAGAATAACTATAATTCAACCCAACATATACATACATGCAGGCATGTGCAAACTTAAAAACAAAGTATGCAGGGGATGAAAAAGAGGTCTATAAAGGAGAAAATTAGATTGACACGAACTTTTCAACAAGAATAGTGGAAGCTGTAAGAGAGGAGAGTAATAGCTCTAATATCTAATATCATTGCTAAAAAGGAAATTCTAAAGGACAAAGTTTAGTAAGAAGTAAACTGAAGTCAGTAAAAAAGATAGATGGGAAGAAAAAATACTGAGTATAGTGGATTGAATAATATTCCCCCAAAATTCATATCCACCCAGAACCTCAAAATGTGATCTTATTTGGGTCTTTGCAGATATAATTAATTAAGATATAAGGGCTTACTGGATTAAGGTGGGCCCTAAATCCAATGAGTGATGTCCTTATAAAAATAAGAGAAGACATAGTGATACACACAGGGAAGAAGGCCATGGAGTGGTGCAGCTACAAGCCAAGGCAACCACTAGAAGCTAGGGAGAGACAAGGAATGATTCTTCCCTAGAGCCTCCAGAGGGAGCCCAGCCTGGCTGACACCTTGATTTTGGACTTCTGGACTTCGGGTCTGTGAGAGAACAAATTTCTCTTGTTTTAAGCCACCAACTTTGTGGTAATTTGTTATGGCAGCCCTAGGAAACTAAAGAAATAAAGAAACTGTTAGATATTTAGGTACATTAAAAAAAATTTTTTTTTTTAAAATTTAGATTTCATAAATGTTACATAAAAAATGTAGGAAATCTCCATATGCCCCCTCCCTTCCCCTCCCACACTTTCCCATGTTAACAACATCCTTCATTAGTGTGGTACATTAGTTACAATTGATGAATACATATTGAAGCATTGCCACTAATTGTGACTATAGTTTACATTATAGATTACACTCTGTCCCACGTAATTTTGTAAGTTATGACAAAATATATAATGGCCTATATTCATCATTGCAACGTCATACAGGACATTTCCAATGTCCTGAAAATGTCACCATATTACACCTATTTTTCCTTCTCTCTCCCCTCAGAACCTCCCGTGGCCACTGCCTCTACATCAATGATAAAAGTTCTTCCATTGCAAGAATAACAATAAGTCTACAGTAGAATAATAGTAAGCCTACTTTAGTCCATTGTTCATTGCACAATCTTGAGGATTTTGGGATGGTGATGCCCACTCTGCCTCTAATTGACAGGGGGATTAGAGCCCATGGGGCAGATGGATGGGACTATCTTGTCTGCAGTTGCAGACTCCCTCTGTTCCTTTTGATGGGCATTGTCCAACATCTTCACCTTGTTAGTTGTCCTGGTTAAGTTCAATGAACTGGAGAGTAGGTGTTGCAACTCTGCTGAGATTAAGGACCCAACTGGCACATGGATGAACCAAAGATTTAAGTCTCTTGGACATACACCTATCAAGTATGGTACTAACTATAGGTTCAAATAGAAGGGGCAGAAGAGCCATGTGTAGGGAAACCACAAATGAGTCCAACTCTGTCACACTGGGGAGCATAAATACCAAGGCAAGGTCCATTGGCAGGGTGCCAAACTCCTGAGCTGTCTGCCCTCCCTATAGTGTCTGGATGTCTCTTAGATCCCTCAAGAGCCCCCACCATTTGAGGTGATATTTACTGTGGCAGTCAATAAGATCCTGCTGAGACATGCATAAGTGTAACTCTGGAACGACCTCCTGACTCACTATGAAATCTCTTAGTTATAAGAACGCATTTGTATCTACCATTTCCCCCTCATGGTCAAGGTCTTTTTCCAGGTGCACTGATAGTTGGTGCTTGGTAATAATACCTCGGTGCCAGAGAGGCTTATCCCCGGGAGTCTTTTCCCATGCCAGGAGGAAGGTAGTGCATTTATATGCTGAGTTTGGCTTAGAGAGAGGCCATATTTGAGCAAGAAGGAGGACCTCAGTAGGTAACTCTTAGGCAACATATAATACTAGGCTAAGTTTCAATTTCAGAAGAAAAGGGTCATAAGTACAATCATTTAGGTACATTTAAAAAAAATCATTGAATAAAAATATGGTCAGAGCAATATTAATAAATCAATTTGGGGGATAAACCAAAGGGAATGAAAATATTGGACATATATGACACAAAATACTGGGGAGTGAGTTTATAATTAAAGTTTTCTAAAGGTCTTATATTATTTGGGAGAAGGGTAAAGATATTTAATAGATTTATATTTTGTTAAATGAGGTATAAGTATTAACATTTAAGTGTAACTAAAAAGGAAAATAGAAGGCATAATTCTCAAATTGATAAATATATAATTGCAAGGTGAAGAAGATTTTAACACATTAAAGTCCTTTATGCCACATTCTGTGCTAGGAGTCCTAGTGAATAAAATTGACTTATGACTCATATGGCTTATTGTTTAGACTCCATCACATCATGTTACCTTCTCCACTATTTCTGAATTCATGATTACATCACAATGGAATTCTAATGATTTGTACATTTAAACCTGTTCTTTATTATTCCAGGAACTAAGTATTTCTCATAATAAGCATTCCCCTTCATTTCCTCCAAGTTCTTTTCAAAATCTAAAACTTACAGACTACTTCAGTAAGGAAAAAATTGAAATCATGATTTAGATTTTCCTTGAATTACATATTAAGGAAAAATATATAATTAATTCACAATGTAGTTGCATCTTAATATTATTCTGTTTAATTTAACTGATCCTATTTTTTGCAAGTTATAACTGAACAACATTGAAAGTTGCAGGGGCTTCTTCAAGAAAAATGATTAAGGAAATGGACTCTTAGATTCCTTTAGTGTTACCAGTCACAACTGAGGTTACGGGCAAAGTTGTAATGTACATCTAACACCCAAATAGAAGAAACAAAGTGAAAATAAAGGAAATCATTAGAATCCCTTTAATCCTAAAAGTAATATGTAGATAAAATGCACTCAAAAATACATTTCACAGGCAGCATCTTGCTCTAGGGCATGCTTTATAACATTAGATTGGACATATCTGCTTCAGGTTCAATTAATAAAATTATAAATTTAAGATTAAATCTTAGCAAAGCTATAGTTATGGTTTGTGCAGCTTCAGACTGTTCTTTGTGAAGGCAAAACAAAGCCATAAAAAAAAAAAATGCTTTCTGTTACATTTTAATGTGGTTGGTGCAAAATCACATATTTATGCTGTAACTAGTTGGGAAAACAGTTTTTTTAAACAAAATGTGTGTCCTGCCATTTTCATCATTGTCTCCTTTAAACATTTTTTTTTTCCAACACTGAAATCATTTTTATGTAGCCTTTAGAAATTGCACTGATGTTTGGCCTTTGGCTTATTCCTTTCTTGAGATAATTTGTAATTTTCTAACACATTGCAAACACTACAGCTTTGCATATTTTCAGAATATTTAATATCATTGTCTTAAAGAAAATTAGTGATTTTGCCACTTAACTCTGCTACTCTTTTCCTCATATGTTAAAAATTCATTCTTTGGATAACTTTGGTTTGGATATGAAGTGCTAATGGAAAAGTTACCTTTGCCCTTTATTTGGAAGAATAAAATATATTGAGGTAATAGAATAGTTAAAACAAGATAGATATCAAGGAGAATATTTACATATCTAAGATAGACATTTTTGAAACACATAAGAATTACCCTCTGAGAATTGTCATTGCAAAGAAAAGGTCCACTCACTGCTTAGGCTGATGTTTTCATGTGGAGGTGGGAACAGCCGAAAACAGTCCTCTTCTATCACTCTTAGAAGCCTCAACACACTGGCTTAGAGTGAACAATGAGATGTGGTTCCATTCAATGAATAAATAAATAAATGAATTGAAGTAGTAGAATATGGGAGGGGGAAAGCTGGGTGGTTGGAAAATATGAGTCTTTAAAGAACATTTATTTAAGCTGTAGAATCTAGGTATTCACAGTGGTCGTGGGTGCTGAAGAAATGTTACAACTAGGATTTCTCTATATATTTCTAATCATCCAGGATTTGCCACATAATTAATATGCACATCCTTCTATCTTCAAACTGTTCTTTTCACATCATAGTTCCCTGATTTGTACTGAAAGACGAATGTTCCAGTATGCAGTTTAGTATTTCCCATAGATTTCAGCTCTGCTTCTTGGTACATACTCTGTTCTTCTGAATAAACTCTACCGTGTCTTTCAATTTTTCTATAAACGTTTTCTGTTCCACTAAAATCACGATGTTTCCTACTTCTACCATATATTTATTTTTCCAATTAGAACTTCCTCTCTTTCTCTCTTTCTCTTTTTGTACTCTTTCTCTCCCAGTTCCAAACTGATAGGATAAAGGGAAATTTATTATATACCCTTGAGCTTTCAATACCTCTCCGAGAAGTAAGGAAATTAAAGCAAGTCTGTGAGAGCATGAAGCAGGTAGCATTTTTTTTTTAGTTTTTTTTTTTTTTTCATTTTTAAACAGTTTATTGAAGTATAGCATTCATACATGAACATACATAAACTATAAGTGTTCAGTAAACACCATGATATTACAAAACAAACAAACATGCATAACATCATACAGGAGGTAGCATTTTGAAAGAAAATATTTTGGGATAAGAGAGACTTAGCCAAAGCTGGGTGCTTAAGGAAGAAGTCATTGAGAATGGTTTATAAATGAGCAATGATGAATGTGGAAGTTTCTAGGGGAGGGAAGAAGGAATAGAATTGAGGAACAGTGACCCTGAAACAGCAGGTGAAATAAACATTCTCCTCTCCATGTAAAATGTCCCCATTATTCTTCACTATATCACTTTCTTGCATCTGTTACAGAGGAAGCCTTAGGCCAAATTTGATGACCATAAAGCATATGATTCCAAAGTTTCAATCGACCCTCCTTGATTTTAAAATTCTTTAATGAATGAAAATATTTTCTTCTATAAGTTGCTTTCATTATTGTCTTTGATGGAAATGGTAGTTTTCTGGTTTTTCTCTATTCTAATGCTAAGAACTTGAGGTCTGGAGATAGAAAGACTAGTTTTGCACCATGACTTTGCCACTAACTATATGCTCTTAGGAAAATTAGAAATTAGAATATTACCTAACCTCTCTGGACCTCAGTTTTCTCATGTGTACAATGGGAATAATAGTAATACTTATTATATTACACTGCTTTTATGTAGATTAGGTAAATTTAGCATGGAATAAGCTTCTGAGTATTGCAATGAGCTTTGCATAAGGCCAGCCCTCAATCAACCACTCCTACTCCTTCTTCTTTATCTGATTATTATTTCTAACATTTCTCTCGAATACCTCTGCTCTTCCCTTCTTTGCATATTTTTATTCCTCTCACTTCAGATAATATGTGTCTAAGGTTTTGAACTCATCTTGTTATTGTTGTTGTTGCTATTGTTAAGACAGCCTTTCTTTTGGCAATTTTATTTAGTGTACATCTATATATACTACCATCTCTAAAGACAAGGCTTCTTTTTGTATATCTCTCACCTAAACTTCTTTTATAAGCTTTATTTCCAACTTTCAGGTGGATTTCTCCATCTGGACACTTCCTTGCCACTTCTAAGTGCCATTTTTCAGAATAAAGCAAATTTCTTATCCTAGAGTCAACGTTCTCCCTTGTTTTCCCTACCAGTTTTTACTCCTATCATTCTCCAATTTAAAATCATAGAGTTCAACCACCTTCTCCTTCTCTTTTGGTGCCCACATATAAAACTTAATCTCATGTTCTTGTTAATCTTTACACTCTCTCTCCTTTACATCCTCACTGTCAACATTTTAGCGCAAGCCCTCATTACCTGACTTCTGTCACCATAATGGAATCATGGGGCAGGTCTGATTTTGTGTCTGGCCTTTTTTGCTCAATATCATACTTGTGAGAGTCAAGCATGATGTGGCAAAAGGCAGTAGTTAGTTCATTTTCTTTGCTGTGTAGGATCCCAATAAATGACTACACCACAATGTATTCATCCATTCTACTGCTGATGACATTTGGGTTGTTTTCACTTTAAGACAATTATGAATAATGGTTCTGTAAGCATAATTTAGTCATGTTTTGTGATGATACAGACAATTTTCTTGGGTATATACTCAGGGAAAGCATATGCATCAAATATGCATAAAAGATGTATTTATAAAATGAGTGATTGCCTCTGGGTAATAGGATATAAGGGGATTTTTCTGTCATATTCTAACTTTTTCAATGATGAACACAAAATATTTTAATTGAAAATGGTATAGCAGAGTGATTTAGAATATGGGTGCTGGTGTCAAGAAGCCTGATTGAAATCCTAGTTCCACCGCTTATTTCCTCTGTAGCCTTGAGCAAGTTAATTAATCATGCTGAGGTTTAGTTTTTTCATTTGCTCATCTGTAAAATTGGAGAATCAGAGTATCTCCCTCATAAGGTTGTTACAAGGAATAAATTACCTAGCACATATAAACTCAGTCCAGTTCCTGGCACATACTAAGCATTCAATAAATGTTGATTGGAATTACATGTTTTGTTTATGATAAGAGTATAATATTCCCCCTCACCCATAATTTCCCTCTTACAAAATTTAGGTAAGCATAAGGAAACATTTATAGTGTAGTAAGTTAAAATAAAACAAATACTAGAGGAAGCAAATGAATCCTAATTCTAATTGATGTTTTAGCACAGGGTAGCAAACTATAAGGTAAGCCATTGAAAGGTGAGACTAACCTGCCTAATCTGAAGACCTAGAATTCTGTAAATTTATGAACAGAAAACATGAGGATAATATTGACAGTAGACAAAGGAAAAGAACAGGCAATTTACTCTATCAGTTTACTGGATGAATCATTACTAATGTGTCTCATGATTTTTAACATCCTGACAACAAAGCAAATGATTACATGTGCAAATTGGGTATCCATTTCTTAAAATTTTGGATCGGTTAGGAACTACACTCAACTGAACCAGCAAAATATAAAACAAATAAAACACCATTTATGAGAAAGCAGTTAAGAAAATCACAAGTATGACAAGCAATTTTTTCCAACCCATATAACTCATCTATGATTGTAAAATGTATGTGTTGGGTTTACAAATGTGACCCTGTTGAGATTCATACCTACAATGCTTGTTTGTTCAGAGTCCCAGAACATTACAATAAAATGGAAACTTAACATCACTCTCAATTAGGAGATGCATTTCAATTAAGAAAAGAAAAAGGCTGCATTTTTTCCATCCTTCCACTCATCTTAGTAATTCCTGTTATAAGATGTAAAACAACTTACCTTAAGTGACATTATCTTAAGGAAAGAACAGATATTTTGTGTTGTAGACAGAGCTTAGTTTGAAAATAAGCATCACTATTTACTACTTTTTTACTTTGGACTAGTTTCCTCACCTGAAAAATAGGGTGATTATAAGAATTAAGGAAAATAATGAACATAAAACACCCCTCACACTGCCTAGCATTAAATGGGTCCTGAGTAATATTACACTTTCTCTCCCTTGCCTCTGTTTTAAAAATATTTCCTTTTAAATTGTAGTAATGTCCTCATTTTGATATTTTGTCTGAAGCTTTTTTTTTTTTTTTTGACACCTGTTAAGATATCTCAAAATGCATTAGGGTCTTTTAAATAAATATTTATCAAATTAGGAGACTTCAAGTTGTTTGATCAAAACTGAGACAGAGTCGTTATAAATGTAACTATTTTCTGAAATGTGTATTCATTCTACTGTCTGATAGACATGCACTATTCTGTAGTTGGGCTTTCTGATTTTAATACTAAGGCCAACATGCATACACTGAACTTGTCTCACTATAGTATTCCCATTTTATAAAGTCAGGATTATTCTACCTATGATAGTATTTAATGCACCTGTTAATTCTTGATACAAATTTTGTTATATTCAATAGAAATTTTTAATATATCTTTATCAATGGACTTAGACTGAAATTTGGGTCATTTTTTATGAATTTTTATTATATCCTGGGCTTACCAAAGCTGGAACTGTATTTTTTGGCCACTTACAAAATATGTTTCACTAAGCTGATTTTGGAATCCTTTATCAATCCAAAGACATACCAATGTCCAATTAAATACAATTTTTTTAAAAGTCTGAAAATTCACATTGAACTAATTTGAGACAAACGACACATCTGGTGAGCAAATAGAAGCAATTTAAAAGGTACCTGAAGGAAGACTGCCACAATCCAGAGCACAAAAATCCCTCCCTTTCTCCCAACCCCCATCCTTCACTGAAGATAAGCTCACTATATATATATATAAACTACAAAAAACCCACCATAAGGATAAATCAGCATATGCAGCAAGTAGGAAAATTTACATCCCAAGAAATAACTGTAACACCCAGGATTGATTACTCCCAGTACCTAATAGAGTACTAGGAAAGCAGCTGATTTTCAAATTTACTGGATGACTGGATCTCAAAGATTTTATCCCATATATAAACTTATATTTCAGGTAACAAGAAACCTGAAGGTTTAAAATATTTTATTTTTGGCATGCATGATATAGCTAAAATGAAGAAGAAAAGCAAATTTCCATCCAATCTTGGTTCCAAATAAAGGATTTTATTTAAAAAATATTTGAATGATTGAAATGCAGTGCCTTGGCCTGACTAACTACCAACTTTTTTTTACCTGCAAGAGGAAAATATGAAACTTTAAAAAAATTATTTATTTTTATATTTTTTTATTGTTTATATATAATAATTTTTTTAATTTTTAAAAAGATACCTTGATTACATAAATGTTACACAAAAAATATAGGGATTCCCATATGCCCCACTCCCCACACCTCCCACACCCTCCCACATAAACATCTTTCATTAGTGTGGCAAATTCCCTGCAATTGATAAACACATCCTGTGCTTTGCCATTAAGCATGGACCATAGCTCACATTGTAGACCACACTCTTTTCCACACAGTTCTGCAGGTTATATGATGAAACTTCTTTTTAAAAAATCTGTTGCCAAGGAAGCGGATGTGACTCAAGCAATGGGCTCCTGTCTACCATATGGGGGTGGGGGGTCCCAGGTTGGGTTCCCAGGGCCTCCTGGTAAAGGTGAAGCTGGACCGCGCTATGGAGAGCTGTCCCGCACTGCAAACTGACACAACAAGATGATGTAACAACAACAAAAAAGAGACATAGAGGAAAGACAATGAGAGATATAAGAAACCAGGGAGCTGAGGTGGCTCAAGTGATTTGGTGCCTCTCTCCCATGTTGGAGGTCCAGGATCAGTTCCTGGAGCCTCCTAAAGAGAAGAAGAGAAGAGAGGACAAGCAGACACAGAAGAATGTGGAGCAAATGGACACAGAGAGTAGACAATGAGTGTAGGTGGGGTGTGGTGTGTGTGTGTGTGTGTGTGGAAATAAAATAAATCTTAAAAAAAATCTGTTGTCAAGCATGTTTGTGAGGTAATATAGCACAATGAGAAGTATAGTTATGTTCATTTAGCAGCCTTATACAAACACAATAAGTGTTAGATTTCTTTAAGAAGAGCATCAGTTGTTTGGATAAATGAAGTGAGTTTTTAAACCAGAGGTTAGTGGCACAAATCAATACACTGAAATATGTATTCTGTCTACACAGTATTTCAGTAATGGACATTTGAAATTCAGTATATAGCTTTGCTATAAATTACAGGCAGAAATTATGTGAAAAGAAAGATAATTTTGTGATTTGAACTCAGAAGTGAATGGAAATCTACACCCAAAATAAGATACTAGTATCTAATAAGATACTATTAGACATGTTGGTCTAAAGTAAATTTGTGCTCTTGCCATTCATAATTCATGTTTCCATTTCCCATTCCCAGTTTAAGTTGGATCTTCCTATGTCTTCTTTTCCCCCACAGACAACCTTTAAAATACACACACACAGGGATGAAATAAAAATGTGTGATCCTTAAAAATATAAAAGGAACAAAAGCTAAAGTAGCTGGAAACTGAATAAGAAAATTCTTGACTTGCTGAAGGAATATTTAAAGGGGGAGTGTGCTTTTCTATTAGGAAAATGATACATAGCATGAATGGAACTTTATATAATTAGGTCAAATAAATGCAAAATATATAAATGTACTCTACAAATGCACTCACACATAAACACATTTACTCCCACAAAATCTTTACCACTTAATTCAGAGAAGTAATGGCTAATTTTGGGGAGGTGATATTGGAGAAAGTTTGCTGACATAAGTGGTAGTTGAGTCGGATCATCAAGGAGGCATAGAATGTTGAGAAACAGCAAAGAAATTGGAGGGCATTCCATGCATGGAGGTAACTGTGAATGCAGGACTATCTGAGAGGTGATACAATTTATCCTTCAACTCATCTAAACCTTACTGAGCAGCTATTTTGCACAAGAAATAAAGCATAGAGAGATGATTAGATATTTCCCTCCTTCTCCTTCCTTTTCTTTCTTGTACAAATAATTACTAAGCCCCTACTTTGTGCAAGGCTCTGAGGATATAGCTGTGAAAAATGTTTTGTTTCTGTCCTCAAGACCTAATGGTCTAACAGGAAGAACAAATGTGTAAACCAGTTATTAGAATGCTGTATTAGTTTTCTAGGTCTTTTATAACAAAGTATCAGAAACTGGGTGGCTTAAAACCAGAGAAATCCACTCTCATAATTCTGGAGGGTAGAAGAACAAACCCAAGTTGTTGGCTGTGCCGTGCTCCCTCCGAAACCTCTGGGGGAGGATCCTTTCTTGCCTCTACCAGCTTCTGGTAACCCCAGGCCCTCCATGGCTTGTGGCAGCATAACTCCAATCACTGCCTTCATCTGCATGTGTCAATCTTCCTTCTGAGAAGGAAGACTGGGTAACATTCAGTGACCTAAACTGGGGCATAGAATGAAGGTATATGTATGCATAACTTAATTAAACGAAAAGTAGTTCAAATAAATATGTTTTACTTTACCTCCGCACCACATCTGAGAAACCTTTTGTGTATGTGTATATATGTACGTGGTTTAAGGCAGGGTATAAAAATACATATGTCATTAGCCTGAAAAAATAATGAGCATAAGGTCAATTCAGTGGATTTCCACCAAAATAGACCTGAAAATTAAAGTATGGACTGGGACATATTTTGTGTTCCTTTCCAATTCTCCATAATACATTAGAATACACAGTAAATCCCCTGAGAATAAGTGACATTTAATGTTCTTTTCGTGATAATCAAGGCAAGGCTGAGAACAAAGATGTTTGTCTTATAGAATTGTGCCTTCATGAAAAAAACAAAACAAAACAAAAAAAACCCAACCAGAAAATAGTTCCAAAGCTAGTAAAAGTCTGCTATATTTTCCTCGGAATTATAAGCATTTTCTGTGGGTTTGTGAAGAAATAATGACTATGAATGTCATCATCAATATTCAGAATTGTTTAAACAAAAGCAGTCAAATTCCTCTTTTTCTCCAAGTATGGTAGGTTATAATACAATGCCACTCGCTACACGGACATTACTGAAATTATTAAAAACTGCTTTGGCTAACATTTCTATAAAAGAGCTAAATCGTCATATGTTGAAAGTTGAAAAGGGATATTTGTAGTCTGACGTCCAAGGAAAGGCTTAAGCAGACAACGTCCATTACCATCTGAGTGGCAAATGGTTAGAGTCCCTGAATGTTAGACCTACAGCATTTTAATTTAACCAAATAATTCAAAGTAAAACACAAGACATTTCAACACTATGCAGAAAAGTATCCCTGGGGAACTAAATGTGAGTTTTTGAAAAGGTTCTCTGTTCAAGGAAGTAAAATATTACATTTATAATTGGCCAATGATCCTCCTGGAAAAGGGATATTTGAAATCACTTAAAGCAACCCTGCCATTTTATAGGTGAAGAAACCCAAGGCCAGGAGACCTTAAGTGAATAATAACAGGGTAACATAGTAAGTCTATGTCTTCTGAGAGCAACTCACTGGCTCTGTCTGTAGGGGGAGAATATACAGCCATTTCCAGATATAACTCAAATTACATTCAAATCAAGTAGAAAACACTTATGGGGGGAGAGGGGGGTTTTGGAATGACCTAGAATCAAATTTTGCTTTACAGATACAAAGTTTACTCACTTTGGTATCTTAATAAATGTGGCAGTTTGATATTATTTATGAATTCCAAAAACAGATATTGATTATGTTTGTAAACTGGTCTGTTCCTCTGGGCATGATAACCCTTTGATTGTATTAGTTTCAGCTGAGACGTCTGATTAAATTATGTTACGATTAGGGCTTTGATTCAACCATGCCATTAGAGTGCAACTCAGCATTGAGTCCCAGCTCCCTTGGAGGGCAGATAAAACAGACTCTCACCTGGAAGTAGATACATGAAGAAGAACAAAGAGGAAGAAAGGCAGCTCATTAGACATAGCAGAGGCCCCAGGAAGAGAGATGAGCCTGATAGTCTACAGGTGACCTTGTGAAGAGAACAGAGTAGCTGAGCCCAGAAAGAAATGAGCTCCAGGGAGAGAGAAGAGGCTTATGCCAGCCTACAGCTGAGATCAGAAGAAACTGGGACCACGGAACCTTAAGAGGAACAAGGAAGGGTGAACCCTCTGCCATCTTGCTTCAACACGTGGCCAATGATTTGGGTGAGAAAGTACCTAATATGTTACCTTGGGTTGGACTCTTTAGGGCATTGTGATTGCAAGGTTCTACCCCAAATAAATACCCTTTATAAAAGCCAACAGAGTTCTGGTACTTTGCATCAGCACCCCTTTGGTTGAATAATACAATAACTATGTCTTGTTTCAAATTATAATAAATTTATTTTTTCTATATGTGATATTTGTGATAAAGGACAGTTGTTGTAGGATACTACTTGGCATCTCAAAAACCCTAGTCCACTGCAATCATTGTTTAATTTTCTATGTATGTGGCTTCCTATCACCTTACATTGCCAAAGCCTTAGCCACTGTGACTGCCTTCCCGGCACCCAGCCCTCACTGGTTTCTTGTCAGATACAAAGATTCTCTTCTCCTTAATCCAAGTATTACTATTTCAGTCAATTCCCTTTTTTAGTCATCTCCGTTTCACATTTTCCACAGTTGCTTTTCCCATACTTGTGCCATTCTTTTTGAGACCCCTTTGACATCCCAGGTACTTTATCCAGACAGAGAGTTCATCTCTAAGATAATTTCAAGTTTTGATGGTTTATCCTCTCTCATTCTACCAACCCCAACTCCCCCCCCGCCCCCAAAAATGTATCTTCATCCACGTCCAGCTTTACCCTCTCAAATACATACCTTCTTTTTACCTTTATTCTTCTCAGATAATCTCACAGATTTCTCCATTCTTATGTGTCAACCCTCCAAAAAAGTACCTGTAATTTGCCACATACCTTCACATTTCTTAAAATAAGGCAAGCTAATAAATTGGAGGACTTTAATGGGTAAATGTTTATTCATCTCTGAGACCATTTTTGCCCTCTTTCAAGAGCTTCTGAACATAGTGCCTTAAAACAGAGGAGTAAACCTCATTAAGGATATTTCAGAAGAAGAAAGACCAATTAAGGGATATATTTTTGGCAATGGGACTTAGCAAAATTTGCCTCAAATTATACCACAATGCATCAGATACTCCATTTTGATGTAGGGCATCATCTGTAATTGATGGGGTGGTCATGTTGAGCAAACAAGTTATACCTTGAATCATCTGATTTTAACCTACATTTTCTCATTTAATTGGTTATGAAATTTAAAAAAAATTATTTGCACAAATGAAATTAAATAGAACATTATAATGGACTATGCTTTCAGAATTTTAGTTGTGTCAAGGCATCACTATCTGATAAAAACAAAACCAGCAATCATTTCGGATATGAACTCTCTGTTCAGATAAAGGCTATGAAGTCCATGTTACATATTGGCTTGCTGACTGAACTTTGGTTGTAATCTCGGCTCTGCCCTTTTTAACTTTGTGGCCTTGGTCAATGTATTATATTCTATGAAGTCTCAATTTCCTTATTTGAAAGAGGGGGTGGAACATCTACCTGTGAGAATGGTTATGAGGATTAAATTTAGTAACATTTAAAAAAATAGTAAGTATACTATCTGGCATATGTCAGTCACTTAATAAATGGCAGCTTTTATTATATTTTGCTATGAGTCTGCCTTTTGCAAGTATTAATATAATCATGAGTACCAGTGTGATTTTGGACTTCAGAAGAATAATCCACATTTATGAAACAGAAAGAGAATTTCTAGAGGGAAAGAGTATAATTTTCCTGTGCAACATTGTCTTGTTTTTTTCTTCTTTAGAAATGGGTATCGCATGGCTCTATTGAGAATTCACCCCCTATTATTTAAAACAATGTTTGATTGGATTCAAACTATCTTCCGACATTTTCTGAAACAGACAATCCAAACTCTTCAATTATCTTTTTCACATACATCTCAAAAGGTATTTTGAATGCCTGAAATGCCATAATTCTTTTTCCCTAAAGTTTTGAATTCTATCTGATGAAGTTATTACACTTTTTGGAGTAGTACCATGTCACAGAAACAATAGCTTAAATTAACCTCTTACTTTCTTCAGTCAGCCTCTTTCTTCGCCTTCATAAAAGTTAATTTAATTCTTTTGAAAGAAGCAAGATTGGCAGGGAGGGTGAATTAAGGTCTTTACATCACAAAATAGGTAGTGACTAGAATGAGTAGCGCTATTCTTAAAATTGTTGGCTATTACAGAATCTCAGACACATTGAGGGAGGATTGCCTTAAGGGAGTGGTGGTAATTGAGTCTTCCTGGTCCATTCAGTCCATGGACATATCCTAGGGGTGATAATTAGAGCTATTCAATATGGTGAATGTTGGATTTTAATTAAAATTAAAACACCATCATCATCTCTTAAATACATTGTGTGACAGAGATCGGAACTACTGTGTCAAATTGCATTGAAGAAAGAGTTTTGTACAGAGAATTACCCACAAAAGTTTCAAAACTTGGGACTCCAGTCTAAAACCATTCTTTTATTTGACAATTATTTATTTGGCTTATTTCCCTTGGCCCTAGGAATAAGACAGATATCACCCCTGCTTTCATGGAGCTTACATTTTAATGGGAAGGGGGAGAGAAAGAAAACAAATCATGGGGAAAATTGAATAAAATAATTTCAAACTCAGGGCCAGATTGGAAGGGCAATTGACCTGGGCAGTCATACAGGTCCAGGTACTTAGAAGGACTTTGTGTTTGGCTTAATGCTCTGCTGTTGCTGTCTTGAAATTCTTTGTAATTTCTAAAAAATGCTGCCCCCCACTTTTACTTTTGTTCTGGGCCCTGCAAATTATGTTGGCAGTCTTGTTCAGATAGTAGAACATGCTTTAAGGAAATAAAACAGAGTAAAGAGATAGAGAAAAACAGGGGTTTTGAGCCATAAAGCTACTTTAGACAGGGGTCAAAAAGACACCTCTCTGATGAGGTGATTTATGGACTGAGAATTACAATATTTGCTAGATTAGTGGATCACACTCCATTCCCTGACAAGCCACTGAACTGATTTAATCTAATTCAGTAGATATTGATTTGACACCTATTCTGTGCAAGAAGCCATCAGGTTATTCCTCAAGGATTAGTAGGACAGAGTTCTTTTCCCCAGTAAATTTGAGATGGAATAAAAGAATGAATGCAAAGTAGTTCTCAATCTAGTCTTCAGGACACTCAAAGATATGAGGGTTCCAGAAGTGGAAGAAATGGAAAAAAAAAAAACAAAAAAATGCTTTGGGGCTATAGGGGGAGTGGAATTTCATTGCCGCAGTCAGTAGGGTAGGGTAGGATAAGGGGACTTCTTTCCAAGACAGAGGTAACAGCATATTTGAAGGCTACCTGGGAAGTAATAGTGGGTAACATTTAAGTAAGGCTATAGTATAGGATAAGTATGGTAATATGTTCAAAACCTAAGTGCAGTCTTATGCCCCCCCCCCCCTTTGTATTCTGACCTCCACCTAATGAATTGCCAAGTACTATTGATTTTTTAAATTTATTTTTTATTGTGGGTAAAAATCAAAATTTTCACAATACATACCAATATTTGTAAAATGATATATAAATATATATGCATATCCATGGGATATAAGCCCTCTCTCACTTGGAGGTGGAGTGGACATCACCATCCCAGTCCCCTCAGGATTGGGGGAAGAATTATGGACTAGAGTGGACTTGATGGTATTCTGTTGTACACATATCATCAATGATTCTAGCAATGGAAGAAATTATAACAGTGAGGTGGAGCCAGTGGCCACTGGACAGTTTTGGGGCAGGGAGGGGACGTGCAGTTGAAATACAGGGGCTTTTTCGAGATTTGGAGGTTGTCCTGAGTGCCATTGTGGCAATGGATGTAGGCCATTTTAAATCAGCACACACCATTCAGAACTGTGTGGGAGAGAGTGTGGTCTACAGTGTGAACTGTGGTCTATGGTTGGTGGCAAGGCCCCAGGTTGTGTAAGTCCACTGAGTACTATTGATTTTATCTACTAAATTTCTTTGAGTTCACTGCCTCTTCCTTACTTCCAGCCACTCTCATCTCATTTCTAGATGACTGCATCAACTTCCCAACCGGTTTCTCCACTTGGGTCCGAATTGGTTTGCCTCTGGGCAATCAGAGAACTCGCTCTAAAATGAAAATCATATGACTGCTGGATTCAAAATCTTTCACTACCATGACCTTAGTGAATAAAAGCCTTGATTCTGAAATCAGGCAGAATAGCATTTGAATCGTAGCTCTCCCACTTATGAGTTGTGCTATGTTAATGAGCTTTTTAGCCTCTTTGATCCTCAGTTTCCATACATGGAGATTGTTATGATTAAATAAAATAATATATGTCAAGTGATAATACTGCCTGTTTAATACAGAGAATACGCAGTATATGCCATTGCTGTCAGGATAAAGTTTAAATGCCTTAATGTGGCTTTTAAGGCCTTAAATTACTTGGTTTCCAGTTTCCTCTAGTGTCACTTTATACCACACCTTATCTTATTCTATACATCTACAATACTCGGCTACATAACATGGTCTCTAGTTTCTCCAGGATATTGGACATGCTGTGTCTTCTCCCAAGATTATGTTCTTTTCATCACATTCTCCTTTATTTCTGCTTACCTTTAGAATTTCTAACTATTGTTCTTTTTCCCATTTGATAGACATGAAAACTGAGACCATGATTGGTCCAATGACATTTTCAAAGTAGTTAATAGAAAAATAAAGCCCTATACCAGCTTGTATTGGTTCAGATTCAATGTTCATATCCTGGTACCTTTTACCTCACAAATTTCAGATGTTTCCTAGGAAAAGACTCAGTACAATTGTTCTCAAAATATGTATTATCTCCTTCCCTTCATGTTCCTTTGCTTCTCCCTCTATTGACAATTAATCTGGGTTTCCACTAACAGTTTACTTACATTAGTAAGACCAGAAAAGAGACAGATAAATAAATGAACAGAAACCAGACATACCTCCAGTACAACCCTGCAATTTTTGGAGCACTGGGGCTGTGCCTCCATTCTTTGGAGGGAACTTGAGGCAACCATTTTCAAATGTCAGTTGCTTCAACCAGAAAACAGGGGCTTTAGAAGTACCACTGTCATTTTTAAGGTATTTAGGGAAAGCTGTTATAGATAAAAATTTAAATGGAATGTTCATCTGCTTGGTAAAATTAGAGCTTTAATCTTAAAGTCTGGGCTAGAGTAAATTCAGATTGATATAGATTAACTCCACAAACATCAATAATTTTCCATTATGTTAAAATCAATTCCCATTTTACATGCAAGCAGCAGATTCAAGTAAGAACCTCACAATGTGTTCTACCACAAACATATTTATTTTGGCTCTCTGCAAAAACAGTTGTACTTTACAATTTAATATTACAATTTAACTTTGATGCCTCCATTCCTAGAAAACTTCAGTTCATGCTTTCTGATTAGCCATTTCACTGGTTTTTTTTTTTTCCTCAGGGGGGAAAAAAAAATCAAAAGAACCCTGAGGGAGAGTTGGATTTAAAAACTTATACTTACTACAAAACTTGATTAACAGAACATGAAAGGACCTGGCAAGTGGCATATATTTATAGAGCTATCTAATATCCTTATGTATTTTTAAAAACAGTTGAATTTAGGATGTCGTTTAACCTCTCCAAAACTCAACTTTTCTTATCTATAAAATAAGAACAACAAACAGCTTTGCCTATTCTTCATAATTTGTGTGATAGTATAAAAGCTGTTTGAGTATATGTATATACTATTCAACTATATATATTCAACTATAATATGAGATTATTTCATACTGAAAAAGATACCTAAACCTTTCAATTCTAACTCTTCAGTTTGTACAAATATTCACTCAGGTGTTCTCTCTGTCACCTGGATTTTTTTCTTTTCTTTTCTTTTTTTTATTATGGGTAAAAATCAAAATTCTCACAATACATACAAACATTTGCAAAATGATATATAAATATATATTCATATATGTGTATTTGCTTACAAAAATGTTATTTATATATATATATATACATATATTTTAAGAGGTGCTTAGATTACCCAAAATATTACACGGAACTCACTGGGATTCCCATGTTGCCCACCTCCCACACCTCCCACCACATCCCACACAAACATCTCCCACAGTGTGGCCCACCACCCTCAATGAACTTACATATCCTGGAGCCTTGCCACTTGTCTTACCTGGAGTGTCCCTTTTTTCTCCTTTCCACCAAAGTTCTCTAAAAATTCATTTCTTCGATGAAATGTTCCCTCACTCCAAAACCTGTTTCTCTCCCCCTCTCTAAAATCCTTGTCTTTTTATGCTCATTTCACACACTCTAGTGTTGCCATTTGAATCTAGTTTGCACAGTCCTTTAGAGCAGAGCTAATTTCACAGCACCTCCCCATACCTGCCACAGTGCTGAGAACACAGGGTATGCTCAATAATGAATTGCTGAATGGCTTCATTCACCTTTGGGAAGGCTCACTGGATTTTCTATTTAGCCATCCTGATGATTATTCATAGGGTATAGCTGGACCTGCCTAGAGTGAATCTGGCCCACAGTTAAACATGTGGAGATTAACTAAGACTAGAGAAAACAGGCATACCTAGCTGTCTGTGTAATTGTTCAAGTGTTTCTTGCTCTTTATATTATTAACAATAAGAGCTCTTTTCTGGAGATGCATCTACAATGAGACATTCTTGAATGTGGGAACACTGGCATTAGACCCCTAGGTTATTATCCTACCTTTAATAGTTATCAGCCATGTAACTTTGAAAAGTTACCTAGCTATTTAGTGCCTTAAATTCTTTATATGTAAATGGGGATGATATTACCATCCTCAGCCAAGACATTGTGAAGTTTAAATGAGATAGTGCATGTTCTGTTGACTGTAAGAGTTATTGATGTCTACATCAGAAGGCACTTGAGCAATTCATTTACTTATCCACTTGCTGGATATACAAAGATGGATTAAATATAAATATGGCCCTGGTTCCTGGGGACTAAAAGTGAAAACAGGTCTATATTTTAATTAGTAGTACTGATGGTATGTTTGAACCAGACTGGTTTAGGAGTATAGGAGAAGAGATGATTAATTCTGTATGGAACTTGAAAAGGAGATATGTCTAAAGAAGAGCCATTTGACATGGATTTTTAGTTGTTGAGCAAAATTGTTCTAGTACGTAGAAAAAGTATGGTAGAGGAGAAATGGACTTCCCAAATAAACAATTGGTGGGCAGTAGGGCTTGACTTTTACAGGACGTTTTGTGCAAAAATCTGATAAGAGAATACACATATGAAAATACTACAAAAGAATTCTATTGTGAAACTTTCTGAGATCTAAAGATAGGCCCCTCATAACAAAAATTTTTATATAAAAATAAATGTTGTCTTTATCATTCTCCTCTAACATCATAACATACAAATTGAAAATACCCAGTCTTATAAAAAATCATATATTCATATAATTAAAAATTATTTCAGATTTAATCAAGCTATTCCTGAACAATAGACTAGGAGTAGTTGGTTTTAAAGTAGTTTAAGATCTAGTTGTCTACTTATATTTAATTAAAATTTTGGGTTATTATAATGACTCTTCATAGTTAATTTTTAGTTACTTGAAAAGTGAAAGTAATATTATCTTGTCTATTTCAGAAATAAAAATCAATGAAATATCAGCTCCATAAAATTTGGAAGGTTCAAAAAGAGTACAATTCTGCTTAGAAATGAATCTACTTAGGATAAAAAACTCTATATGTATATAGTTTTGAAACTGAAAAAAAAAGTGATATGCCACCCTTTTCTTTCTTCATAAATTTGGTGCTATAACAAAATCCTTGAAATTTTCCAAGGATTTTTCATGGATATGCCTATATCAACACAAATAGTAAAATGACAACCTGCTGTCAGAGAAGAATTCATTCACAGCAAATAACACTCTATAAAGATGACTGCAAGAAAAATAAAACCTGTCAGAGACTTTTGCATTTGAAAATTAACCACCAATTGATAAATTTTAAACTTAAGAAAAAATGTTTTATGGGTGGAGAAAGCACTTTGATATTGTTTGTCAACAATATCAAAGTAATAAATAGAACCACAGAACATACAGCATTAAAATAAACCTAATTATGAGTGGTCTATTACAGATAAATATTTATGTAAAGGTAGATATTTACCTCAGGCTACTGAAAATACAAAGAGATATTTCTTGCAGTAAGTCTGATTGCAACAAGGTTAAACCAGGCTTTAAAAATAAACATAATTTAATGACTATAAAAACATATGATAAAGATTTTGAATCTACCTATAAAATCCAGAGTACTAAAATTTCTCCTAATTCAGGTTTAGCTAAAAGTAATCAATAATATAACTCCTATTATATTTTGTCATATTTTAGAAAATAACTGCAATTTATATCAGTCACAAACATCATAAAATATCAACCAATATTGTTTATAATATCTGACATGGGAACTATTTTAGTTTCTAGCACTAATAACTTTATTTAATGACTGAAAAAAATATTTACTAAACTCCTTTAGTATGAAACATATTTTTTCATGCCAAAAGTGGAGATTAAAGGATTTTAAGCTTGTGAACAACTGCCTAGTACTGTCTCTCCTATTTGTTATCTGATAGGGCACTATCATACTTTGGTGAAGTCTTAAAGCAGTATTTCTAGACTCTTGCCACTTTATTTTAAAATACCTACTCTGTAATTGGGCAATCTGTATTAAATGTCTTAAATATGTGTGTAACTCTGGACCTAACAATATTAGAAAATAGCCAGGTAATTATGTAAATATATGCATACATTTATGTCCAGTGCAAGATTTTCTACATTACCAAAAGCTGGAAACAGCCAAGTATCTATCAATGGAGGAATGAGCAAATAAAATATACAACCCTACATGCATACAACACACCACAATCACTAAAATAAAGATGTAGCTCAGTATTCATGATATAGAAAGATATCTGTGACACATTAGATGAAAGGTCAGTATATCAAATAGCATCAATTCCATTTATGGAATTAATACATTTATATGTATAAAATATCCATCCATAAATGCACATAGTTGGCTAATATATTCAGCCAATACTTAACAATGTTCTTTTTTTACTCACTCTGTGACGTCTCTTCACTATTTTATATATTTGTAAGGCTGCTATTAGGTTATATAAGTCTGTTCATATTAAAAACGACCCAACTTCTTCAAACACTTTACTTCCATCGTTCATAAAACTGTCATATTGTAGTGGACAATTGTATATTTGTAAACATATAATTTATTAAGTCTACAAAATTGATACTGCTGCTGAGGGTTGTTCCATGCACCATCTCCACAACTGATACAGTGGCCCTGCCTTAGCATTGCCTTTAGAAAGTAATAAATACACATTGTTCCTATAAGAAAACATTAAAAATGCTTTCATTCTGGAAAAAAATCTCTAAATAGAAGACAATTGTATTTTTTGTCAAAAATTAGACCAGTTTTATGTAGAATATTTTATGTAGGATTTTAAGCATGTGAATAATGTTAAAAAAAATAATAAAGTACTATATACACAATTCCAAGTCTTTTCCCTCTCACCTTTTCTTAGGAATCAAGTGAAAGACTGAAAGACTGGGTTAAGTCATAATACATTTCTGAACATGAGTTGTCAAAACTTGAATTGCTTGAAATGTCACTGTGTGACATAACTATAGTACTACTAATTTCAAATGCCACAAAAATGTTTTCTCATTCTTTGTTCTGGGCAAAAGATAATCTGAGCTCAGGAATACACCCCACACCTCTGGTTCAGTGATACACCAGTTGGGATTCAATGTTCTTTTTCATACAGATTTTTTTGACATAATTTGATAGTGAACATTGAAATGGCCAAAAGGTGAAAATGATGCTAATCAAAAGGAAACATTCAAATAAAATACAGCTGTGCTCTTATTAAAAGTTTAATGTAATATTGAAGGTAATAGCATTTGATTCAGGCCACCTGGCAATCCTGGCAAATCTTTGGCTCATTGTAGGAATTCAAAAATTCTAGTTCTTCCTCCTTCCTACAAGCTTTCAGGTGAGAGAACATAAGCTCATGGTAATAATAGTGTGATAGAGGTCTATGGTCAAGAATGAAAAAAGAAAAACATTATGGAGGACACCAATGTTAAAGCAAAAAGTAAAACAGTGGAGAGTGTGAAAGAAGGATGAAGGCTTTTGACAACTAAGAATAACTATCCAAATCATTCATTTGAGAATGAGTAATATTTGTAAATATTTAATGAGCTTGTACTAGGTGCTTGGCACTGTGGTAAGAGATTTGTATCTATTGTCTTGTTCAATATTCATAAACCTGTGAAAGAATTACAATTATTAGCTTCATTTCACAGAAGAAGAAACTGAGGCACAAAAAGGATAAGTGGCTTGCCTCAGATCATTTAGCTAATTGCCCAGTTCAGTATGATTCCAGTTTCTTCACAATAGTATGATAGCAATTAAAATATGAGTTGAATCATGCCTATTTGCAATCATGATAAAGTAGCTTGTAATAGACCATGTACCCTGTTTAGAACTACTAGAAAATCTAGCTATCCATCCATCCATCCATCCATCCATCCATCCATCCATCCACCCATCTATTCAAACATACACACATAAGAAAGCATCTTCTTGAAGACAGCGAAGGGATCTGAGGCTCCTAGGACTTTGAGGCTAAGACCTTGAACAGAAGGGGAGCTCATTGAAAGTATGACTTTTTACTTTTCACTTCAGGTTATTTACTAATTTGTGAAGAGGCTCCATGCTAGTCTCAAACATCTGGAGAGACAAAAATTAGGTTATATCAGCTGAGGGAGGTAAGAATTGAGGTGCCAAGATCCTGAAGAAAAGTGAGAAACACAGGAGCCCAACACTGAGATAGTTTTCCTCTGAGGCTTTGAAATTCTGAAGTTCTGCAGAGCAAGAGGCTGAGTATAGTTGAGTGGAGTTTTTGACAGCTTTACATTGCTAAAGAGGTAAAAATTGGATTTGAGGACCCACTAGGAAGCAGAGGACCTGATAAACACCTTTGTTTCTTAATCAGGGCCTCTTGGGGTATACCTCAAAACTGGCAGGAATGCAGAGGTAAGATGAGACTTACAAAGTCTGAATGCCAGCCTCCATCAGTGCAGTCTCAATGTGGAACAAAGTGTTCTTCATCTACCCTAGCTGGTTGCCAGAAGATAAGGTAATTCCCTTCTGTAACTTTTAGAGTTGTTCACATCATGTCCAGCATTAAATAAAATATAAGGTATATCAAGGAAAACTACCATAATAGTAGTGGAGATAGCAGAAGCTGACTAGTAAGTGGTCCAGATATTGGTGTTTTCAGACATACATTTTAAACTAAATATGATTATTATGTTCAAGAAGATAACAATAAAGAGAATTGCATCAGAGAACTTGAATCTGTGAAAAATGACCAAATGAAAATTTTAGATATAAAACTAACTAAAATTAAGAGCTCAATTACTAAGTTGAATAACAAATTAGAAAGAAAGAGGGAGTTGGTGACTTGAAAGGTAAGTCAGTAGAAAACATCATGATTGATACGCAGATTTTAAAAAGGATAAAAAATACAGAAAGGAGTGTAAGGAGTGTAAGGTAAGTCAGTAGAAAACATCATGATTGATACGCAGATTTTAAAAAGGATAAAAAATACAGAAAGGAGTGTAAGGTATATGGCTACACAATGCAAGTTATAACACACTTGCAATTGGAAAACCAGTGTAGCGGATGCGATAGTGAACTACCCAGTGCCCCCATCCCCCTCAGGACTGAGACATTCATTCTCCCAGGTGCTGGAAGTGTTGGCACGTCAAGCTTCTCAGTTAAATCCCACTCCAGGAATTTCCCTGAGCCAAAGTGATCTACCTCACATTCAATGACTGGTCAGTGCAAGGTAATGAAGCCCACCTGAAGGATATCTCAGCTCTAGAGCTTACCATGGAAACGGCTGAGGACTTTGTTGCACATTCTTAGTTCTTTTTCCCATTGCACTGATACTGATCTGTGATGCTGAGCCGTCCCCAAGTCCTCCTCCTCAGAGTCTATTTCCTGGGGAATTTGACCTAAGGCAGTTGGTGCCAGGATGTTCCAAAGAAGAAGACACTAAAATGGGATTTTGGAGCTGGATCACCTGTACCAGCTGGCTGGCTATGAGAACTCATTACCTGCCTGAAGGTGAAGTGCAGACAGGCCACGACATGTATCATTATAGAATTGTTCATGGCTAATATAATATTTCAGGTTTTTGAAAGGTTGGAGGAACTACTATTTACAAAGACAATGGAATCAGCAGGCTCTTGCTAAGAGCCAATAATGGAACGGAAAAAGACAACGGAAGGCTGAATGTGCTTAATCAACAGTTAATCAAAGATGAAAGTCAGAGAACAAGTTTCACATAATATAAAGAGACATGATTGTCTGCCTACTCTAAAGAATCTACTGACAAAGTATTAGAACTAAACAGGAAGTAGGAAGGTCAGTTAGTTAATATAAAATAGTTAATATAAAGTTTCATTATCATATACCAGGAAAAAGAAAGCATTTAGGAAATAAAAAATTTAAATATGTTGTGGTAGAATAGCTACACATATGGCTAGCAACAATTTATTAATCTCTATATGCATATGCCACTCTGCCCATTAAGAGGAGTATTCTTTCCCCCCTCCACTTGAATCTCGGATGGGTCTGTGACTTGCTTTGATCAATAGACTGCAACAGAAGTGTACTATATGACTTCTGGGCTTAAGCCGTACTAGGTCTTGCAGTGCTCTATTCATTCTTGTGAAAAAGATACCAAGTACAGGAGGTTTGGCTCAGTCACCATGGAGAGAGAACATGTAGAAGAGAACTAGGGCACTCTAGAGGACAGCTAGGACTTGGGCTCCAGTGAGATAATGTTGGACTGAAGAAATACCACTGCAGCTGACATCTTCTGGGGAAGAGACAAGCCAAATGTGCTGAACTCTGCCCAAATCTTGACCTACAGAATTGTGAGCAATAACATAGCTATTGAATAAAGCTACGACGTTTTGAGTGTTTTTTTTTTAATGTAGCAATATATAACTCAAAGGTATAACATTTACAACAGCATGAAAACAAAGTATCAAATATAAGAATAGATCCAAATAAAGATGTAATATATCTGTAGACAGAAATCTACAAAACATGATTTAGAGAAATTTGAGAAGATCTAAATAAATGGAGGTATATACTACATTCACGGATTAAAAGCAATATTGCAAAGATGCAATTCGGTCCAAGTTTAACTATAGATTTAATGCAATTCCAATCAAAACCCCAGATGAAATCAACAATATGGATCTAAGATAAATACAAAATGTGGAATTGGCAGGACCATTTTGAAGTAAAAAAATCCCTGGAGACTCACATTAGCGAATATTATGGCTTACTAAAAATCTACAGTAAGTTAGTTTTGTATTGGTGAAAGGCCAAATAGTTATATACAGACACACAAACACATATTAATGTGTATATATGTCTATATATAGGATATATGTATGTGGAATATATATATGTAACAGAATAGAAACTGACCCTCATAGTACAGGAAAAAGGAAGTAACCATGGTATAAACTCCAAGTACTAAATTTTGGGTTTGAAATTACATTTAACAATGATTCAGGTATTATTTGTAGCAAAGATGACTTTCTAGGTTATATCTCCATTCAAATTCATTTACATTTGGTTAGGAAAATCCTTATCTTGAACCAATAATGAAGCAGGGGTTTATTCATCACTAATATTAGATAGTTATAAAAATAGATTGAGTTGATTTTTGTGTAATCCTAATGAGAAGAAAGAAAAATGAACACAACAATCAAATAGAACCAAAACAGAAACTGAAACAAAGATTGGCTGAAACAAAGAAGGGGTAGGTGGTCTGTATCATGTATCATCTGAGTACTTTAATCATGAAGCAGTGTTTATTGAATTAACTTTGAATCAGAGGTGTGGGGGGGTGAATGGAAATAGAAATCTAGCATTAGAAGAAAGGAGACTTTGAGAGGCTTACCATTTCTGAGGCAGGTCTGTTCCTAATTTATACAGTCTTAATTGGCCAAGTATTTGGCCAATTTTTCTTTTTGGTTAAAATGTAGTCAACTTGCCTAGTTAACACAATGAGCCAAAGGAGTTAAAAGACAAATTTATAATGTTTTAAAAAGCAATTTTCTAGACACTTGGATGGATATATTATTTGAAGCACAATACCTCAGTTTGAAAAAGAGCAATATTCGTCTTACAAGAAATAGCATAATTTTGCTATTTACTGAAGAGCTTTTTTAAAATTTATTTTGCAGTTCTCTTGGAGGATCTTTTGTTCTTTTGAATAACATGAAAAATAAACCCAACAGTGCATACCCATGCCTCTGCCTAAGGGGAAAATGCTTTGTTCGGATAGAAACTCACTATCATATTTGGGATTTTACAATGCTAGGCAATATATATGAAATTTCTAAAGTATCCTTTAATGAATGATAAAGCCACTTTAATACCTAAGAACAGAATAAGCACTCAAACATTTCAAAGAATCAATTTAATTTGATTTCTTATTTCCTGTGGCATAACAAAGAAAGGATTATAACCCACATTGAAGAAAGTGGAGTTTTAGGGGGATAAGGAAATCACTACAATTCCCAGAGTTGTAGACAATGCTTTGCTTTCAAACGTTCACCAAAGGCATGCTTCAGGTGCAGAAACAATTGAAACAGTCACTGGAGTGGAATCAGGGGGTTATGTGTGTGTGTGTGTGTGTGTGCCCAAGTACATGTGATGTGTGTGTGTGTATGTTGGGGAGTGCCTGTAGGAGACAGTATGTGGTAGACAAGGAAATTTAGGGTAAGTGTGAAAAATAAAGGAAGAGAAGCAGAACCTCCACAGCAAATACATGTTTTATACTTAGAAATGTCTTATTTTGCCAGGTATCAAACTGACATGTTTTTTGAGGGAATTTAGATGCCTATATGCCTAAAACAAGTTTGAATCTCAGCAGGATCAACTGAAGTTTATTGAATTGTTGATCCTGGATCAGTAGGAAATAAGTTTTCTTTTTCAGAACTGACCTGACACACATGAAATTGGGTCAGAATTATGTTGAGGATTTAGAAGGGCTAAAGCAGCATCACTTTTGAGGAAACTGGTTAAGTTCAAGGTGGTTTCTTTAAGAAAGAAGGCTTAAAAACATAGATTGTTCATTCAAAGGCATTCACAAGGGACACTTTGTAAAAAATTGCTTGTTATCCTTTTATTAGAAATGACTCAATAAAAGATGAGAAATTTATAAATTATAAGGTAACCTATGGCTTTTGATTTGAAATTTTTCCCAATCCATAGAAAATAAAACATCAATGACAAAGCATTTTTTTCTTCTCAAACATTGTACCTGCCCTATCTCCCCTATATCTCATTAACGTCAAAAGAGTAACATTTGAAAGCATCAATTTAGTACCTCACAAATAATGTCTTCAAACTCACAGTAAGTTCCCGAAAAATCTCTTTTTGGTTATTACTGAATATTTACAAGTGGCAGGGGAAAAAAAAAAGGTATGCTCTTGTAGTTTTAGCACCAAAATGGTCACCGTTTTTGAGGTCTTGATATCAAGTCACCAAATTGGAAAATTCTTCCTTGAAATTTTAGTGTAAAACAAAACTCGATCTGGTGGAAACTAATTTCTGGCATGTTCAGTAATCTTAATTAGCAAACAATTCAATCAATTTTTTCTTATAAGCTCAAAAAATAATTCACTTTCCCTTTTTAACATAGGTCAGGTAAACCTAGTGAAACCCTGAGAATTATTTGCCCAAAGACAATAATAAATGCAAAAGTCCCAGAATATTGCTTTACAGAAGACATTTTTGCAGTCTTTGGCTCTACATATACTCAAACTAAGATTTCTGGTAAACAATAAGTTTTGTATTTTGCAATATGCATCCCAAAGTCAAATTTGAAGCAACAAAAACTATAATTAAGCATTCTAATTTAATGTTTTTACAAATAGTGCTTAGACTTCTGTGGGCTTCCTTAACTATTAAAATAAAAGCATTGTCCTGAGTGACATTGCAACGATAGATATAGGCCATTTTATACCATCATATAACACGCAGAACTGTGTGGGAGAGAGTGTGGTCTACAATGTGAACTAAGGTCCATGCTTAGAGGCAAAGCCCCAGGATGTGTTTATCAATTGCAATGAATGTGCCACACTAATGAAAGATGTTTATGTGGGAGGTTGTGGGAGGTGTGGGAAGTGGGGCTTATGGGAATCCCTATATTTTTTGTGTAACATTTATGTAATGTTTTAAACATTTAAATCTTTTAAAAGAAAATGTAAAAAAAAATAATTTAGTAAGAAAAATAAATAAATAAAAGCATACATTATTCTTATGGCTCTTCCTTTCAAAATAGGTTTTTTAGAAAATCAAGTTGATAATCACATTTTTATTCAGCTTCCTCAGTTGGCAATGGTCTCAGTAACATTCATTATTGTAACCCAAAGGCAGATTATAAATGCTCATTAGACAGTTATGATTTAGAATAGCCCCTCTTCTCATTAAACTTTGATAAAAATGTTTTCTCAATTCCTTTTTAATGAGAAATTGGAACTTGAAAGATAAATGATATTTAAGAATATTTCATTTAAATTACAGGATAAAGCAAACTCAATCATATCTAGGACTCTTGAAAATTGAAAAATTTTGAACTTTGCTTTGTATGCTTATTTTATTTAATTTTCATTCCTTTATTATATTTTTCAGACTTCAAATGCAAAGTATTTGGTTCATGACACATGTTCATATTTGGTCAATACATGGACTACTTTTGTTAAAATTTTCTAGCGTCTTTTACAAAGATTTTCCAGCATGAAAATGTAAATATTAAATGTAAAAAAACATATCATTATTTTACCTGGATTGTTGGAGTTAAAATGAATTAAATAACTGAAATTTTAATATGACTATTCAGTTGTCAATATACATACATTGTTATAATGACTGATTGAACTAGGGATCAATATGTAGCAACCTGTGGCTGGTAAACAGTCTGAAAATTACTTTCTTTTTGCATATTTACTTACAATTTGTGAAAATTCACACAAAATTCAGATTCTGAGCCTTTCTTAAAGTGATGTTACAAAACCTCCTTGGGCATCTCTCAGTTCCAAGGATGACACCCAGAGACAGTGACTGTGTTCTAATTTGTCACAGTTATCACCCATCCTTACTCATCTCACTTATTTTATCTTCCTGGCCCTTGAAAATATTTGTGATTGAGAAATAAAATTTAAAAATTGGTGTTTTCAGTCTAGTCACATTTCATCTCTGATAAAAAACTAAGTTCTTGCTTAGCATACTTAATTTTCAGTCTTTTACTTTTCACAAAAATGGATTTATATTATTGCTGAAAATTAAAGAAACAGAAATCAGATGTCAAATTAGTCGACATTTGAACAAAAACTAATTTTCTATGTGTTAAGATCCTCTTTGCCTGTTTCACTATGAGCCCATCTTTACTTTCATTTCTTCACAGCTTCCTGCAGTTAGGTATGCTAGCCTCAGTTGTAGTTTTGCCCTTAACTTCCCGATCCTGCCACTATTCAACTATGCACAACCTGTAAGTACAAGAGATTCAACAGTCCATGGAATAACCCCTGGCCAATTGAAGATAGAGATTGGTAAATGAAAGTTCTCTATCCCATTCCTTGGTGGGCGATTCTAAGATACATTCCACCTTGAAAAAGTCTCAGTTTGATAAAGTTCTAGTTGCATTCAGCAGCTCACCTTTCAATAAGCTTTCACTTTTTCTTGTTTCATTCATCCACAGTCCACACCCTACCTCCTATTCCCTGAGAGCACATCCCAAAATAAACTACCTGCATATAAGCCCATTCTTAGACTATATTTTTCAAGGGAAACAGATTAATACACTGGATATGTTGAAATCTTTAATTGGGGTTTGCTTTAGTTTCCTAGCTGCTCAAACACCGTATAATGGATAGGCTTAAATATCAGGAATTTATTGGCTTGTGGTTTTGAGGCTAGGGGAAGTCCAAAATTGAGGTGTGATGCTTTCTACCTGAAGACTGTGGCATTCCTAAGCTGACTGCCAGCAATCCTAGGTCCTTGGCTTTTCCACCATGAGGCCATACACATGGCTGCATCCTCTCCTTTCTCTTCTGGGTTTTGTTGACTTCCAGTTTCTGGCTGCTCCATGTGGCTTCTTTTTCCTATTCCAATATCCTTACTTTATAAAGACCTCATCCACATTTAGTTTGGGCACATCTTAACTAATAACATTTTCAAAGGTTCTATTTATAAATGGGTTCATATCCAGAGGACCAAGTGTTGGGACCTGAACATACCTTTTGTGAGGGACATGTTTGAATCCCCAACAGGGTTTATAGCTGACAGTGGTTTGATAGACTCCCTGGTAAAAATTAAATCCATGCTAATTTCATCTCTGATATTTAGATGAGGTTATGGAAGCCTCCTAAATGAATTTCACTTAATTCTCTTGATGAACTCTAAATATTTTTAAAAATTGTATACTTATTAAAATACATTAATGAGAGCTCTTATAAGGAAACAAATTTGCATGTTATCCACCAGTTCAAAAATTCAAAAATACTGGATTCAGGGTTTTTATTTTTTAAAGCAGAAGGAAGCAGAACTTAGAATATTTTATGAATATTTAAATATTTAGCAGAGTCATTAATTTTACACAGCGCATATGCATACATTTTCAGTCAAGCAAATCTGTACAGCAGAACTTTCCATTTCAGTTCCCAAAGACTTTGGGCTGGTGAATCTGTCCCTGGCTCCCTGTATACCAAAAAAATATGCAAAGGAAGGAAAAGCATATCTGTGGCACCTAAATCATGGCAAAAGCACAGAAAAGAAAATAAATTGATTTGGAAAGCTGATGTCCATTCTACTCCTTGATTCATTCTCCTTTCCCTTTTTGGTTTGATTTAGATTTTTTTCCTTCATTGGAAAATACTGTCTAAATTTCTTAAAGCATTGTAATCAACTCTATAATTTTTTAGGGCAGTCTGATTTATGGTGCAGAATATCCTTATGCTCATTCTGCCTCTATTTGGCAGAGGGCTGAAAGAATAATGTATAATATGGAAGAGAAACCTTTAAATATTAGAAAATGAGCTCTTCCTTCCAAAATCATAGCAGACTTTTGTCACATAACTAAAGATACTCTTAAAATTCTAGATTTCCACTTTTATTTTTAACTACTCTTCTTGGAATTCTTTCCAAAATGTCTTGCTACATATTTCACTGCTGTCTTTCACAAAACAAGGTGAATAAAATTTATAATTTTTGATGGCAATGTCACTAAAATTATCGAATGGATAGCTGTAATTACAATGATGTCCTCAGAAACTAATGAGGCGTGTCAAGTTTTTTATTCCTATGTCAAAGGGTCTGAGGATGTTGGGCTTTTTTATAGGTATGTTTCTAATTTTCATAACTCCATTCTTTCATTTATTATTAGGCAGTTTTTTCCTATTTCAATAGTGCTGCTTAAAAATTGTCCCATTTTGAAAGTATAATGATCACACTTTTTAGAACCTTTTGGATGTCTTTTAAATATGTAAATTATCAACTTGTGACACGTTTTTAATAAAAATACATTATTTGTGACATGTCTTGCAAGACACGATATTATGGCAGTGTTATGCAACACAAGAATGAGAGCCTCTGCTCTTGATTCAACCTGAGCTAACTCAGTGTTCATGGCTACCCAAGGTGGGATGCTGAACCTGGCAAATGTCAATCTCAAAACAAAAACTTAGTGATTTACCCTTTGCAGTTGTTGCTTCTGCTCTTTACAGTACCTACATCCAAAGACTACTATTCATTGAGCAAACATTTAAACAAATACTTTAAATTTGTCTTATAACAGGCATACTAGGGACCAAGGACACAACCATGAAGAAGACATGATTTGTGCCACTGAGGAACAATTTCATTAATATATAGAATATACATGGAATAAAGTTTCTTTTGCTTCTTGCTAAGTTTACACTTTATAATGATCATGAGAGTCTCTGTGGAGCTTTATTGTTATGAAAATAATTCATATTTGTGCAAGCAGTTCACAGAACAGTCTAAATGAAAGTGTTAATATATTCTATGTGAATCAGTGTGTGGTATACTTAGTTGGCCAAAGCATCTCTGTAGCTGAGCCTCTGGAAATGTGATGTATAACTTTATCAAAATAATCTTTAATTTATCCCATTATGGTTACTATTGCATATTTTTAGTATTTAAGAGTTAAAGTTTATTGTTATAGGGCTTCCTAAATTATTATTTGAGAAGAAAATTATATACTTATCTAAGCATCAAAATTTTAGTACTAATGTTTCCTTCTCTATAATTCAGGCTTATTTATATTCTGCAAATTATTACACAAGGAAATATAAATAGGTAGAAAGTATTTATTAAGCATCTATTTTGTACTGCTTTCTTAATCTTCTTGTGGGAAGTAGAGATAAACATACAATCAAAATGTGTTTCATTGCAATAATATGCAAAGGGCAAGGTAAAGTGATTCATAATTAAGTTGTTGCAGGTAGGTTTCTCTTAGTTGGAGTTTACTGGGCAGAACATTTCTTAGGCAGTGCCCTGGTGATAAACGCCTGTGGAAAGCAGGGTGAGGGGCGTAGGATTGAGCAGAAGCAAAATCAAGCTGTTTTGTAGACTTGACCTCAGCCAACATTACAGACAGCTAGCTCTGGAGCGAAAATATTCTGTTAGACTTGTCCTCATTGGACCCAAATGGTTGGGCCTTTTTTTTTTTTTTTTTTTCTTACCTCCACCTTACTCAGTCACTGTATATGAGTCACCTTGCTGTAGGAAGGGTATGACCTTAGATGATGTGGTTCTCTGCAGCTAAAGTGATCCAGAAGATGCTATAAGGGGAATGCTGCCCACTGACAGGACTCCAGACATCTGAGCAGCCAGTACTTCCTTCAAGGGTGTCTGGTTGACACATTATTGTGTTTGCCATACCAGTTTCTAAGAGGGCTACGTGTGGGAGACTATAAGTTAGGTTTCTTAGAGGAAGTCAAGCTGAAACTAGATAAGTGTATAGGAAGGAAGCAGTTGAAAAAAGGTGGAAATGAAGTTCCAGATAGAAGAAAAATATATGTGAAATTCTCCAAGGAAGGCTAATACCATATTGAAGGAGCACAATGTAGTTGAATATAGCTTGAAGGTAGAGTGCAAAATCTTCAAAAGTAAGACAACTCTAGCACTTTTCAAAGAATCAAATTTTGGTTTTGTTGATTCTCTCTATTGTTTTTCATTCTCTATTTTATTTATATACACTCTAATCTTTGCTATTTCCTTCTTTCTTCTTGCTTTTCTTTTCTTTTTCTGGTTCTTCTAGTTTTGAGGCTTGGTCTCTGGAATTTTTCTTCTTTTTTAATATAAGCATTTTAAGCTATAAATTTCCCTCTCAATGTTCCTTTGCTGCATTCCAAAGTTTTGGTATATTGTATTTTTATTCACCTTAAGATATTTCTTAATTTCCCTTGTGATTTCCTCTTTAGCCCATTTGTTGCTTAAGGATACATTGTTTAATTTCCATATATTTGTGAATTTTCAATTTCTCCCTCTTTTATTCATTTCTATCTTCATTACACCATGGTCAGAGAAGATGCATTTTATGATTTCAATTTTTTAAAATTTCTTGAGACTTATTTTTTGGCACAAGATATGATGTATCCTGGAGAATGATACAAGTGCACTCAAGAATAATGTGTATTTTGTTGTGGTTGGGTCAAGTGTTCTATATATATCTGAAGCTCTAGTTGGTTTAGAGTATTGTTTAAGTCCTGTATTTCCTTACCGATCTTCTAACTAGATGTTCTATCTATTATTAAAAGTGGTATAATAAAGTCACCTACTATTACTGAAGAACTATCAATTTCTCCCCCCATATCTGCCAATATTTACTTCATATATTTAGGGGCTCTGCTGTTAGGTGCATAAAGACTTATAATTGCTACATCTTCTTGTTGAATTGACCCCTTTATAAGTATAGAATGACCATCTTTTTTCCCTTGTAAGTTTTTTGAGTTAAAGTCTATTTGATCTGATATTAGTATAGTTACCAAAGCTCTATTTTGGTTATTACATGCATGGTATATATATTTTTTACATCTTTTCACTTACTACCTACTTATATCTTTGATTTAAGGTGAGTCTCTTGTAAATAGCATGTAATTGGGTCATGATTTTTTCATCCATTCTGCCTAGCTCTGCTTTTTACTAGAGAGTTTAAAAACGTTCATTTAAAGTAACTACTGAGGGAAGCGGCTGTGGCTCAATCAGTAGGGCTCCCGTTTACCATATGGGAGGCCCTGGGTTCGGTTCCCGGGGCCTCCTGATGAAGGCAAGCCTGCCTGCACGGTGTGGTTAGCTGACCCAGCAAGCACAAGCAGCAAGGGGGGGGATAAATGAATAAATAAATAAAATCTTAAAATAAATAAATAAATAAATAAAGTAACTACTGATAATGCAGGACTTTCTTCTGCTATTTTCTATTTAGTCTTTGTAAGACATATTTTGCCCTTCAATCCTTCTATTGATGTATACTTTCATATTTATTTGGTTTATTTAATTGTACCATATTGAGTCCCCTCTCATTTCTTTCTGGATATAATTTTCATAAATTTTCTTTGTGACTACCATTGGGTTAAAATTTAACATTTTAATTATATAACAATCATATTTAGTTTGTTAACAACTTGGCATCAACAGCATGCACATACACTTTTCCTGTAATGCTCCATCCCACTCCCTTTTTCTAGTACTAGCATTTATAATTACCCAAAATTACATTTGTTGGAGGTCTTTATTACTTTATGCCACTATTAATTATTCTCTTTATTTATCTTTGGAAAGATCAATACAATTAACAAACTTTTAGCTAGACTGATAAAGAAAAAAAGAGAAGGCACAAATAACTAAAATCAGAAATTAAAAGGGGTGCATTACTTCCAACCCCATGCAAAGAAAAAGTACTATAAGAGGATTCTATAAACAACTGCATGTCAACAAATTTGACAGTCTAGGTGAAACGTACAAATTACTAGAAATACACAAATTACCCCCTATGGAGTCATGAAGAACTAGAAGATCTCAATAAACCAATGACCAGTAGATAGATTTAATTGGTAATGAAAAACCTCCCAAGAAAGAAAAGCATGGGACCATCTGGCTTCACAGGGGAATTTTACCAAACATTCCAAGAAGAATTAAAACAATTATGCTCAAACTCTTCCAAAAAAGTGAAGAAGAGGGACCACTCCTTAAGTCATTCTATAAGGACAACATTACCATGATACCAAAGCCAGAAAAAGTGATCACCAAAAAGGAAATTCAGGGCAATAATTCTTATGGATATAGACGCAAAAATCCTCAAAACAAACAAACAAACAAACAAACAAACAAAAAAACCCACCATAAAACACTAGAAAACTGAATCTAACAGCAAATTAATAGAATTATATACCATGATAAGTGGGCTTTATCCCAGGTATGCAAGAGAGGTTCAATATAAGAAAATTAAATAATGTATTAAACAACATTAACAGAATGAAGGAAAAAGACAAAACATAACATATAATTATCACCTCAGTAGATGCAGAAAAGGGTTTGACAAAATCCAGCACCCTTCTTGATAAAGATGTTTAGAAAACTAGGAATAGAAGGAAACATCTTCAACATTGTAAAGGGCATACATGAAAAATATACAGCTAACATCTTACTTAATGATGAGGACTAAAAGCTTTCTTTCTAACACCAGGAACAAGACTGGATGGCCACTGTCACCACTGTTATTTAACATTGTATTGGAAATTCTAGCCAGAGCAATTAGACAAGAAAAAGAAATAAAAGTCACCCAAATTGGAAAGGAAGAAGTAAAAGTTTCCCTATTTGCAGATGTCATCATCTCCTAAAAAATCTACAACAAAGTTCCTAGAGCTAATAAAAGAATAAGCAAAATGGTGGTACAAAACCCACACACCCCCAAATCAGCAGTTTCTATATAATAGTAATGAACCATCAGAAGACAAAATAAAGGGAAATGTCTCATTTAAAATTGGAACTAAAAGAATCAAATATGTAGGAATAAATCTACCCAAGGGTGTAAACTTGTACACAGAAAACTATAGACACTGCTAGAAGAAATCAAAGACCTAAATAAATGGAAGGCCATTCTGTATTCATAGACTGGAAGACTAAATATTATTAAGATGACAATTCTACCCAAAGCAATTTACAATTTTATTGCAATCCCAATGAAAATCCCAACAACCTTCTTTGCAAAAATGGAAAAGCCAATCATCAAAGTTATATGGGAGGGTAAAGGCCCCAAATAGCCAAAGCCATCTTGAAAAAGAACAAAGTTAGAGGACTTACACTTTCCAATCTTAACTTATTACAAAACCACAGTAATCAAAATAGCATGGTACTGGCACAAGAACAAATACACAGACCGATAGAATTGAATTGAGAGCTCAAAAATCAACTTTTGTATTTATGTCCAACTGATTTTTGAAAAGAGCATGAAAAACGCTCAATTGGCAAAAAATAATCTCTTCAACAGATGGTGCTGAGAAAACTGGTACTCCATGTGTAACAGAATGAAGGTACTCTCCCTCACACCATATACAAAAATAAACTCAAAAGTGACCAAAGACCTACATACAAGAGCCAGAATTATAAAACTCCTAGAATAAAACATAGGGAAGCATCTGCAGGTATTTGTGTTAGGCAATGATTTCTTAGACTTTAGTCCCAAGGACAAGCAACAAAAGAAAAAGAATAGATAAGTGGGATCACATCAAAATTAAAAACATTTGAGCATCAAAGTTCAATGAAAACAACCTACACACTGGGAGAAATATTTTCATGAAAACAAACCTACATATTGGGAGTCTATATTTGGAAACCACATATCCAATAAGGATTTAATATCTAGAATATGTAAAGAAATCATACAACTCAACAACAAACAACCCAATTTAAAAATGGGCAAAGACTTGAACAGACATATCTCCAATGATGATATACAAATGGCTGAAAAGCACATGAAAAGATGTTTAACATCATTAGCCATTAGAGAAATACAAATTAGAACCACAATGAGATACTATTTCACATTGAATGGATACTATTAATGAAACAGAAAATTAGAAGTGTTGGAAAGGAATGGAGAAATAGGAACACTCATTCATTGCTGATGGGAATGCAAAATGGTGTAGCCACTGTGAAAGACAGCTTGGCAGTTCTTTAGAAAATTGAGTATAGAATTAACACATGAACTGGCAACCCCACTTCTAGGTAATATGTCCAAAAATTGAAAGCAGACACTTGAACAGATATCTGCACATTGAGGTTCACTGTGGCATTATTCACAATTTCCAAAAGATGAAAGCAACTTAAGTGTTCATCAACCAATGAATGGACAAATAATATATGGCATATACATACAATGGAATGACATTCAGAGATTTAAAGAAATGAAGTTCTAATACAAGCAACAACATGGATGAACTTTGAAGACAATATGTTGAGTGTAATAAGCCAGACACAAAGGGACAAATATTGTATGATCTCACTGATATGAAGTAATTATGATAAGCATTTAGAATTTATTTTACCTGGGGATGGGGTAGGGATGGGAATAGGCAGTTAATGATTAACATTACAGAGTCTCTATTTGAGATGTTGAAAAATTTTTGGTAATGGATGGTGGTGAGAGTAGTACTGCTTTGTGAATGTAAATAACAGCACAGAATTATATATTTAAATGTGGTTATAAGGGGAAATTTGAGGTGTAAATATGTTACTATAATAAAATTAAAAAAAAAAATCTTTGGACCCATACAACACAGTGAACCCTAGTTAAACCATGGGCTATAATAATAATATAATTATAAAAAATGTGCTTTTATCAATTGTAACTAATGCACCACAGTAATTCACAGTGTTCATAGTTCATAACAGGGTGGCATATGGGAACCCTGTTTTTGTGCATGCTTTTTCTATAAACCCACAACTTCTTCAATAATAAAAAAAAGAGGTGTTGTTGGAGAGAGAAGTAAGGAAACACATTGAGTGATCTTTTCCCTGCTGTTTATAAGTGAGACACTATTTTCAAGAATAACCCAGCAGCTCTTTCCATGATGACATATTTGGAAGGGTATCAATATAACATTTTATGCTAAAATCTGAATTGATGTGGCCATTCTGGAACAATTTAGAGTTAAAATAGAAATATAATCCACTTTTGCCAAATGGGTGAAGTTGATATTAATACCACTTTTGAATATCTGTATTGAAAAAGAAAAGATGCCATTCAATACAGTGATTTTACAGTACCACTCAGCCTTTGGAGAATGATATCATGGTAAGGAATAGTTTTATAAGTGTAATTTCCTCTGTTGAAATAGCAGCCTGCATGTGATGATATTATAGCATTAGCAGGGGTATTTTCCTTTGTTCTGGATTCTCCTTACTTGTTACTCTAAATAAGTAGTGCTACATATTTTACAATTTATTTTATTGGAAATGTGTTTCACTTTCAGAGCTTAGACACAGGAATCTACATATTCTCTTAAGAGTTAGAATTCTGCTGTGCTACTGGTTGTCCCTAATTTTATTATAGCCACAGTTCCTTTCACTTCTGCTCATTACAGAGACAAATATCCATTAGTGACAGGTAACTTTTCATTCTAATGCTTGGGTTCTACTGATGTCTGGGCTTCAGAGAAATTCTATTTTGCACCTGAAATTAGTTTCTGTGTTATAGCTCTGAATGTATGATAAGAAAAAAGACACAGTAATTTAGATAAACTCCTCTAAATGGCTTGACTGAAATAAAGCCAAAATGAAGGTATAAATGGCTGAAGTGATTAAGACTGTCAAGTTCTCTGGGGTACTGTTAGAGAATAAAATAGCTGATGGATTATTATTTATCCATGAACGTGAGTTTGGGGGATGTAATTAAAGATGTTCTATTATATTTTTCAAAGCCTATTTGAAGCTGTAAATCAAGGCTGCAATAACAGAGAATGTTGCCATTTATTGAAAAAAACAAAACAAAACAGATCTTTCACCATATTAGGAATGCTCTCTTTTGGAGGGCCTTTTGTTTTTCTATTTAGTGTATTTCCTGTACATGAATATAAATGAATATAAAGAGACATAAGGAATATTGTTGGTGTAATTGTTTTCTTAAAGATTTTTTTAAGCAAGTGTGTGTTGTATATATGTATATATGTGTTTATATGTGTATATCCATATCCATTTACACACATCATGTATATATACAGATACATATATACTTATACGTATGCATGTATGTGTGTATTTTTGCTTAGTCACCAAGTACTTTTTAAGTGGTTTTAAAATGTGCCACTAGTAGAATCATGCTACAAAACCTTTATCAGAGGAGAATACTGAACTTAGTTTAAAATAGATTTTCATAATAGAACAATTTTATGTGCTTTAATCACACACCTACTTTTAAAGAAAACAGGAACTGTTATTAAAACTTAGTGAAATGTTACATGGTTTAACTATACTTGACCAATCACATCGTATCAATGAACAAATAATAGGCATGGAAAAGATCCCAAAGACAACTCTCCTTCTGTTCTCTAACTCAAATTAGGAGCACTACATATATACTGTTATTAAATCACTTCTGATACTACTTTCACAGAGCATTAAAGATGGACACAATTCTTTGATATTCCTTCCAGTGAGAGGTGGGGGCAATATCCTCTACCCTTGAATATGGGGTGGCTCATCACATATTTGACCAAGAAAATATGGCAGAAGGGATGCTGTGCAAGATCAAGGCCTCGCCTTTAAGAGGATCAAATAGCAGGGCTCCTGAGGGCTCTAGAGATATCCAGACACTATAGGCAGGGCAGACAGCTCAGGAGTTTGGCTCTCTGCCAGCGGGCCCTACTTTGGAATTTACGCTCCCCAGTGTGACAGAGTTGTACTTATTTGTGGTTTCCCTACACATGGCTCTTCTGCCCCTTCTACTTGAATCTATAGTTAATATTATACTTGATAGGTGTATGTCCAAGAGACTTAAATCTTTGGTCTGTCCATGTGCCAGTTGGGCCCTGAATCTCACCAGAATTGCAATACCTACTCTCCAGTTAATTGGACTTAACCAGGACAACTAACTAGGTGATGATGATGGACAACGTCCATCCCAAGGAACAGAGTCTGCAACTGAAAGCAAGATAGTCCCATCCATCTGCTTCGTGGACTCTAAACCCCCTCTCAATTAGAGGTGGAGTGGGCATCACCATCCCAGAATCCTCAGGATAGGGGAATGAACAATGGACTAAAGTAGACTTACTATTATTCTACTATACTCATTGTTATTCTAGCAATGGAAGAACTTGTATAATTGATGTGCAAGCAGTGGCCACTGGAGGGGAGGAAGAGCAAAAATAGTTATAATGTGGGGGCATTTTCAGGACATTGGAATTGTTCTGTATGACCCCGCAATGACAGATACAGGCCATTATATATTTTGTCATAACTTATAAAATTGTGTGGGACAGAGTGTAAACTATAAAGCAAACTATAATCCATAGTTAGTAACAATGCTCCAAAATGTGTTCGTCAATTGTAACAAATGTACCACACTAATGAAAGATGTTGTTAATGTGGGAAACTGTGGAGGGGGAGGGAGAGGAGCATATGGGAATCCCCTATATTTTTTATGTAACATTTATGTAATCTAAAGTTCCTTTAAAATCAACAAACAAATAAATAAGAGGATTGGTAACACTGCTTTGTCTCTTGGAGCCTTGAGCCACCATGTCATAGGTCGAATTGCCATATTGGAAAGACCACAGGGATAGGCCCTGAGAAAACATGGAGAAAGAAAGTCACCCAACCTTCCAGCTGTCCTCACCAACGTGTTGTCTTGAGTATTCTAGAGCAGTCTGGCTGCCAAATGATCCTAGTTGATACCCATATATTAGAAGTGCCAAAATGAGCTCTTCTGGGGTCCTGATCCACAATAACAGTAAAATAAATGTTCTAAACACAAAGTTTTACAGTATATTTTTATACAACAGTGGTTAACTGGAACTATCTTGAAAGTAAGACCAGGCATGGTGTTAGTGTTTTTGAACTACAGTAAGTTTTTTGTCCACTAAACATTATGTCAATTTCCCTAATTATATTCACAAAATGTACCATATAGATTTAATCTTCATAATGGCTTGAATCACGTAAACAAATGATTTGATTACTTTGTAACAAAGTAAGCCTGTTTGGTCAAACACTACAATAAACTTGACATGAATGAGTTTTTACTTGGTTTTCCTGCTGATTTTATATTCTGTGCCTCTCACCATTTATCTGAATTTTATGTGCCTGCTTTTCACCCCCTGAATAATCTAATAGGAGAGTATGATAAAGTATGGTTTTTTGTTTGTTTGATTTTAGTTTTGTTAAAGGAAATCATAGAGCTTATAGCAGAAAAAAACATTAAAACAATAAAATGCCTCAGGTGGATGTGCTCATCTTTTTCAGGCTTTCATTTGTGTTACCAAATTGAAAGATCTCAAACCATAATTCCTTTCTATGTGATCCTGTCTTTAATTCTCATACCCAAAAGATTAGTACTATTTTCTGAGAAATATCTACCATTACACTTCACAGTTATCAGGTACTCAGTCAATTGGTAGACTAGATAAATTTGATTCAAATGATAGCTTGTACTCTAGTTAATGGAGACTTTTTTTATGGACATGTCACCAATTTTGGCCCTAAGGTGTATGAGATATGAACTATCCTTAGGCCTTTTTTAGTCATTCCAGGGAGACTATCTGACCTCAAATAAGACTTGGGTAAGAGTGACAGGTGAAAAAATCAGGATTGCCTTTTGCCCCTTTTGACTGCTCTAAAAAGCTCTTGAATATTTTATTTTAGAAATAGCAATAACAACTCGTAGTAATTTCCATACATTGTACCACATATCCCTTAATATAGCCAAAGTAGTCAAAGACAAGAAAATTCTCTTTCAAGACTTCTGGAAGAATTCAATAAGTTAATATATTTTCTTTTGTAAAAATACACTCTATGTTAATATTTCTTAACCTTGGCACTATTTATATTTTAGATCAGATAATTTATGAATTGTAAGGGCTGTCCTGTGCATATCAAGATTATTTGCAGCATCCCTGGCTTCTACACACTAGAAAAAGTAGTACCTCCTGATAAAAAATGTCTCCATATATTGTTAAAGGCATACCCTGATGTGCGTAGCAGCATTATTCACGATTGCCAAAAGTTGGAAACAATCTAGGTGTCCATCAACTGATGAATGGATAAACAAATTGTGGTGTATAGATACAACGGAATATTGTGCAACTGAAGAAGAAATGAAGTCATAAAGCATAGGGCAACATGGATGAACCTGGAGGACATTATGTTGAGTGAAGCAAGCCAGACACAAAAGGACAAATACTGTATGATTGAGCTACTATGAACTAAATACATTGTGTAAACTCATGGAGTTAATAATTACAATATAGGTCACGAAAAAATAGAATGAGGGTAGAGAATGGAAAGCTGAGGGTTAATCTGTGCAGAGTTGGTAAAAATGTTGTAAATATTTGGAAAGGAATAGAAAAGGTGAAAGTATGTCATAGTGTTTGTAAGTAGCAGAGCTAGTATATGGGTATGACAGTATTGAAAGGGTAAATCTAAGGTCATGTATATTACTAGAAGGAAAACTAAAAAAGGTAACGTGGGACTGTATAACTTAGTGAATCCTCATGTAAAATACGAATATGGGTGATATTGCATATATAAGACCGTTTTACAAAATATAAATACAAATAAAGTAGAGAGATGGAAACAGCATAGCACATACAGCAGAGGAAGCATAGAGAGACTGAGAATTAATGAGTTTTTTTAAATTAATTATTATTATTATTGGAATAATGAAACTGCTCTAAAGATGACTGAAGTGATAAATGCATAGTTATGTGATTATACTGAATACCAGTGATTGTACAATTTGGATGGATGTATACTTTATTAATATGTGTCAACAAAATTGATTTGTTAAAAAAAATGTGCATGGGGGCAAAATAATCTGCCAGTGGTTGAGAATCACTGCTCTATATCTACTGTTAAGTGTCACTGGGTGTTACTAAATTTGCATATGGTGGACATTATGAAGAAAAAATACATATGTATATATATATATTTCAGTTTATGGTAACTGCAGATTATGCACAATATAAATAAATAATGGATCTGCATAAATGCCAGATTCATCATTAAACATGAGGAATAATATGCCCACTTGGGGATCAATTGCAAATTAATGCTTTCTTCCCAACTTTTAAAATTTTCTCCTTGTTCTAGTTGTACCATTTCATTAGACAATTTTCTTTTTATCATCAGAGTTTATTATATGAATACTGTTTTAAATTATTTCTGCATCAAAGTAATAATAAACAATGCATCACAAATAAATAAATATGTTGGTGTTTTACACAATAATTTGAGAAGTTTTTGCCCTTGCTAATATTTTAAAATTTAGTTGATAAAACTTAATTGTTATCTCCTTTTCAAATTACAGACTATTTTGCATGATTCATGAGTAGGTCAAACTGTAGCCAATTCATCCCTATCTCTATGCCTATTCTAGCACCATGTGCACATGCCTCCTCCTTACTCAGCTTGTCTGTCACATGTTTATCTCTGTGTATGGACTATACTAATTAAAGCTATAAATGAATGAAATAGCAATAGAAAATTTTAGTACTTTATATATACATACAGTACTTCATTGCACTTAATACAGTGGTACCTCGGTACCCATCGTTAATTGGTTCCAGAAGGAGCAACAAGTACCAAAACCGACGAGTACAAAACAGATTTTATCCATAAAGAATAATGTAAATAAATTTAATGTGCTCCCAAACCAAAGACAATACACATTTTTAAGGCAATATGTAAAAAGATAGGGCTGTATATCATTACTTTACATGAGAAATAAACCTAAAAATTAATAAACACTTAGATTAAATAAAATAAAAACTTCACTTCACCTGTACTGAGATGAGTCCATGGCCTGATGGGATGGTGAGAAGAGAGTGGTGAGGAGGAGAGGTTACATGGAGTGTTGCTTGGAAGGAGAGTCCCCTCCAATAGAACATCGGGCACTTGTACTTCAGTTGTTCTTTTTCATTTCTGCCTTTTTCAACTTGCACCACAGGCTCTGACACACTCTTTGTTACCTTCACTAAAAACTTATCCAATGAGGACTGCTTCTGTCTTCTTTTCAGAATTCCCCTAAAGTGTGAAATTGTTTGATCATTCAATAAATTCACATTTCTGCTTGTCAGAGCTTTGTCCAGATGGTACTTTTCCACAAAACTTTGATCTTCTGCCCATTTTGCACACTTTTCTTTTATCAAGGAACTGGGGACATCCTCTCTTATCTCCTCCTCACCTCAAGAAATCTCTTCAGCCACCTCTTGCTGCTGCTCCTTCTGTAGTTCCTGCAGCTCCTCAGTGTTGAGCTCTTTATGATGCTTCTCCACTAACTCCTCAACATCAGCAGCATCGACCTCCAGACCCATGAATTGGCCCAAAGTTACAATATCCTACACAACTTACCCTCTGTACCTGCAGGCTTGGGGTCAGCCTCAAACCCTTCAAGTCTGAGTCACAGCTTCTGGCCACAAATTCTTCCATGCTCAATACATTGTCCTATAAGAGACTTCGTTCCAGGCCGTATCAATAAGGTTAAGGCAGTACAGGATATTGAAATGCTCCTTCCAGAATTCTGTGAGGGTCAACTGGGTGTCAGAAGTGATCTCAAAGCATCTCTGGAAAGCGCCTTGGTGTACCACTTTTTGTAAATAGAAATGACCTGCTGATCCATAGGCTGGATGAGAGGAGTAGTGTTGGGGGGCAGGGACCTTACAGTGATGAAGCTGAACTCCTCCAGTAAGTCATCCTCCAAGCCTGGAGGGTGGGCAGGCACACTGTCCAAAAGTAGGAGAGTTTTCAGAGGCCAATCTTTCTCCAGCAAATTTTTTTCCCCCGAGGGACCAAACATTTCATTTATCCACTCAGTGAAAAATTGCCTTGTGACCCAAGCTTTCCTGTTTGCCCTCCACATCACATGGAGTTTGCTCTTTATGACATTATGCTTCTTGAAAAATCACAGGTTTTCATTATGATAGACTAATATAGGCTTGAGTTTTAAGTCTCCACTAGCATTCCCACACAACAGAGTGAGCCTGTTCTTCATTGGTTTGTCGCCTAGTAATGCCTTCTCCTCTCTTGTGATGTAAGTTCTACTCGGCATTTTTCCCCCAAAATCTCTGGTCTTGTCACAGTTAAAAATTTGGTGGGAATAAAACCCTCACCTTCTTAGTAGTCTTGAAATTCACTGACACATTTATCAGCAGCCTTTTTACTAGTATTCGCTGCTTCGCCTTGCCTCCCGACACTTATGGATGCCGGTCCTCTTTTTAAAATTATCAAACCTGCCGTGGCTGGCCTTAAAATTTTCAACACTCTCATCACTCGGTTCTAGTTTGTTTTTCAAAAGATTGGCATTTAACACTTCCGCTTTTCCACATATCATGGCTTCCAGTACACAGTTACCCGCTAACTGCTTCTCACCTACCCAAATTATTAACAGCTTTTCAACTTCCTTGAGTGTTTGGGAATGCTGCTTTTTTACTGCTTTAACTCCTTTCACAACATCTGCCTTTTTTAATCGCTTCTTTATTCCTAATGATGGTAGAAACCTTTGTTCTAGGCATAGCATATTCCCTAGCTTAGATCAGCAATGTGAATGCTGCTCTCACATTTACCTATTATTTTTCTTTTTTTTTCTTTTCTTTTTTTTTTTGGGGGGGGTCAATGGTGGCACAAAGTAATTTTCTTTTCTGCTCAGCGCTATCACTTGTCATTTTCTTAGGACCCATTATGAGAGAAAAAAAGGCAAAGTACACAGAATGACCACAGAAGCTAAGACAAGACTGCAATGGGATGTGCACAGGGCAAGAGCTACCACGGGACTAATATGTGACCCTTTGTTTCAGCTGGAAAGGGTAGTGAGTCACAAGGCAAACTACATGGACAAGTTCTAGCTTGCGCATTGAGTGCCAAACAAATGACGCGTACCAGGACAATATTTTTTGTCAAAATGAATCGAGTACCAAATTCAACAAGTTTCAAAGCAGTCGAGTACTAAGGTATGACTGTATAGCATAAATAAAACGAGAGCATGTCAATGAGGAATCTGTTTCCTTGAGATCAGGGAAAAGTGGTCCTCCCTTTTTGTATTTCTCTCTTGTGGTTGGTTAATCCTTGAAGGCTGGATTCTCACTTGACTTTGCGTGGTGTGCTTGAGATCTCAGCAATCTACAGAGAGGTGTAGAGGAATAGTACAACCCTTGGCATCTGGAATAGTCTTTGTAAAAATTCAAATGTCGAAAAAAGTGGTTCCCAAATACAGTTGTAAATAGCACTGTTTGAATATAAGGAAAATAAGCTCCATATAGAGAGCTTTTCCATAAAGTTTTAAGAAGTATCCTTTACTTTAAATAATGTAATTTATTTATTTATTCATTTATTTATCAAGATTTAGACATTCTTTTATATAAAGAAAGATGTAAGGAATGGTAGAGGGTTTTTGTTTGCTTTATATATTGTAGTTATTATCATGTAACAGAAGAACTTGTAACATTGATATAAAGATAGTGGTTACCAGAGGTTCAGTGGGGAGAGGGAGGGATGAATAGGTGGAACACAGCATTTTTATGGCTTTGGAATGGTACTGTATGATACAGCAATGACAGATACATGACATTGTACATTTGTCAAAGCCTATAAAACTGTAGAGCATAAGGTAAACTGTAATATGATCTTGGTTAGTAGCAATGCTTCAATATTTATTAATTGTAACAAAGGTACCACACTAATGTAAGATGTTAAAAATAGGGAGAAATATGGGGGTGGATAGGTGGGTGGGTTATATGGGAATCAGCTATACTTTTGATGCAATTTTACTGAAACTAAAACTTCTCTAAAAACAAAGTTTATTATTATCAAAAAAAATTCCTTTAGAGATAGAATCAAGTTAAGGTTGACTCAAATTTCCAAATAACTTATATGCATCTGCCCTTCCATATGTAGTAGGGTCCTGAGAATATCTCAACTCTGCCAATGTAGAAAAGAGCGAGGGATTCGATCTTCCCAGTTGTGACAGTTTGGCATTGTTTATGAATTCCAAAAATAGATATTGGATATATTTGTAAACTGATCTGTTCCTCTGGGTGTGATTAAATTATGATTAGGGCTTTGATTGGGTCACATCAGTAGGATGCTGCATCCCAGCCCCCTTGGTAGGCGGGGACTCACAGAGAAACCATACAGCAAAGAAGGGAGGTTGGAATTTTGAGCTGGAGCCCGGAAAGTAAACACAAGGGAGAGAGCAGAGCAGCTGAGCCCAGAAATAATTGAGCCCTGGGAAAGAGACAAGACTTATCCCAGTCTACAGCTGATATTGGAAGAAGCTAGGGCCACCGAGCCATAAAAGGAAGAGGAAGGCTGAATGTTGGCAGCCGTCTTGCTCCAGCACATGGTGACAGACTTTGGTGAGGGAAGTACTTATACTTTATGGCCTGGTAAATATAAGCTTCTACCCCAAATAAATACCCTTTATAAAAAAGCCAACAGATTTCTGGTATTTTGCATCAGCACCCCTTTGGCCGACTAGTATATCATTGCACCACATCTCTTTGACATATTTACTTAAAATTCCTGTGAAAGTAGAAAATCTCCCTTTAAGAATGCTGAGTTTCAACTGTATCCAACCTGTTCCACACATCCTGCACATTCATAAGGTTTTAACATTAGGAATCAACATGGCCTTTGGCAAATCAATCAACTCACCAGGGTCTCTATCTCCTCATTCATTTATTTCTAATCAGTATTTATGGAGGGCCCATTTTTGAGCACACAGCCAATGTTATAGTCAATGGTGATGCAGAAAAGAATGGACAAAAAACCTTGCTTTCAAGGGATTTCTAGTGTACAGGGATAGACAAAATCAGCTAAAGAAATAAGTATAACAGATGTTATTTGGTGACAGGTGTAGGGGGTACTGGTGGGATTCAGGAAATTCAATTTTAAATATGGTAGTCATGAGATATCTCACTGAAAAGGTAATATTTAAACAAAGAACTAAAGAATGTGAGAGAGCTGGGGATCTGAGGGAAGAGGGTTCCAGAGAAAGGAAAAGACAAGTCTAAAGAGCCTGAATTAGAAATGTGACCAGCTTGTTCCAGAAGTAGCAAAGAGGTCAGTACAGCTGTAGCAGATTAAGGAAAGGGCTAATGTTGGGGAGATATTGAGGGGCCAGGACATGTTGGTTTTTATTTTAGGTGAAATGTACTGCCACTGAAGAGTTTTGAGTAGAGGAGTTACATGAACAGATATGTTTAACAGGGATCATTATCATGCTGGGATAAGGATAGGGTGTGGATAAGAAAGGAAGAAGCACAGATAATCAGGTAGGATCCTCTTGCAATCATCCAGAGAGCCAATGGTGGCTTAAACCAGCATAGTAATAGTGAAGATAGTAATAAGTGGCCAAATTGTGGAAGATAAAAGGATTAAGCCACATTTATTCATTTAGTCTAAAAGCATTTAATGAGTACTCAATAGATGCTGTGCACTGTTCTAAGAGTTAAACATACAGTAGGGGAGAACACAGAACAGCCCTTACTGACATGGATCTGGTACTACGGAGTCCTTTAAGATCTGGGTCAGTCCTACTATTCTCAGTATAACGCAGAGATATCCAGATATTTTCACTTTTCAGGGTGGGAAGAAGAAACCACATAATAGTAAATCTTGTGATTAAAAAGCAGGGTGGCTGGTGGATGAGGTTGTTAATAATCGCCTCATCTTCTAGCACCATAATATGAAGCAAGTAGAAAAGAAGGATGGTGTATCTAAAAAGTTTTACTCATCTGCATAGATGTCTGCTTGTTCTGAGGAATTCCTGTCTCCACTTTTTGCAAAGCATGACTCTTTATAGACCATGTTATTAATGAAATGGAAAAGAATGTGCAAGAAAGCCTGCTGTTGTCTGAAACTATCTTTACTTCAACACTGCCAGTGGCAATAACTGTCTAATTTCCAGAATTCTGGAACAGTGAAGTCTTTGTTCACCAGATTAAAAGCAAAAACAATAAAAACAAAACCAAATAAGTACCACAGGGAGAAAAAAAAAATCTCACTATTATGGAGTTATACTTTCATTGTTGTGTTTGGAGTTAGGCTGCTGTGCACAACTCTTGAATATTTCAAATCGTTTTTAATAATCCAAATTATTAGAAGATTATCAACAGAGTATCTGATGATTAAAGCAATTCCACATTTTGAGTATTCTCCCAAAAACTATATTATTAGTGAATGTATTGGTGAAATGTTTTCATTTTCTAAGCTACCAGTTGTGAATTCCAGCTGCCAGGTAGATGTCACCTGAGTAGCATCAGGCCTAGAGATCTTGGATACTGAGAAAAAAGGAGAACAAGTAAGGAACTGCCCTGATAGGGTTAGAGTCTTTGAAATTGCTATGAGGTCCTTCAATACCTCCTTTGTCTAGAACCACAGGTCTTGCAAACCTAAACAGTATAAAAAGATAGGCTCCACATTTACTCATTTACACTCATCAGGAAACTTAGGGTTAAAATACTTCTGGCATTTTTTTTGGCGGGGGGCGGTTCAGTGCTGTATTTGGACAGAGCCTCAAGAATATCCTATTGCAGTTGTTCTTTTAAAAGAGTACATATCAAAATTAATTTGGAGTTTAGTATAAAAATGTGTAACTTTTTGTTCTGCATATAAATATTCAGATTCAGTAGACAAGGGGTGGGACCTAAGCATCTACATTATTAATATATCCCCCAGAGTTTTGTTTCTAACAGTAAGATAGACTTCTGAATTTAAATGACTCTTCTAGGGAAAACAATTTAAAAATCTGTATTAAATTTGTTAAATGTATGTGTATATTTATTTATATACACACAAATTCATACATACATATCTTTTTTAAATGTTTCACTGAGCTGGTAAGATAAAGAATCCACAGAAGTAAAAATAATGAAGTAAAAATCATAAATCCTGGAAGGATTAGTAAATGCCCTGTTGGTATCTCCAAATCTTGACAAACTTGAGCTTCTATTTTGACAAGTTGCAGTACATAGGAGATAAAACCCAAGGTTCATCCTATGCAGGAGTATATTAGAAGACCCAGGATAAAGTTTAGAACCTAAAGACATTCAATGAAGGAGAACTAATGTATTTTGAAGACGATGACAAGGAAAATTCATCTGTGTTGACTTTGGTATTGAATAGATAGAGAAAAATTCCAAAATTAAAACAAAAAGACTTTCCAGGATTTATATAATCGCAAACTGGTCATTATGTAATTTATCAGTTTTGTGTTCCAAATTTCACGCTACCTGTGTGAGCATAAAAACATCATTAGGCACTTTTTTAGGTTAGTCCCAGTTTGGTAGGGCCCACTGGTAACCATGAGAACAGTGACCATTTTTCACTAAAAAAACACAATTGCAATAAAATCTTAGAGTTATGTACCCCCAGAAAAACACGTTCTTAATCTTAATCCACTTCTGTGGGTGTGAACCCATTCTAAATACGGCCTTTGATAAGGTTACTTCCGTTAAGGTGTGGCCCAATGGAATCATGATGATTCTTAATCCTATGACTGGAGTCCTTTATAAGCAGAATGAAGTACAGATATATATAGAGAAAGTGGCAAGTGAATAGGACCCAGAAGAGAAGCCATGAGGTTGCCATGTGCATTGCCATGTGAGAACAAAACAAGGTCAAGGATTGCTGGCAGCCCAGGAAGGACACAGTCTTCTGGGAGAAAGTATCGCTTTGATTATACCTTGAATTTGGACTTCTCCTAGCCTCAAAACTAAGATCAATAAATTCCCATTGTTTAAGCCATTTCATTGTATGGCATTTGTTTTAGTAGCCAGGAAACTAAAATAAGCCTAAAAGAATGTCCCCAGAAAAATTTCCCAGGAACAGGATCCTGGCCACAAAACAAATAAGCCAGCAAGGCAGCCTGAAAGAAAGCAAGCAGAAACAAAAGACAGCAGAATCAGACTCAAGGAGTTCTTCTGATGTCAAATTAACAAGTCAAATTAACAAACTGATTATTATGTTTCTAGGAAAAAAAGTAGAAATAATGAGCAAGGAACTAGGGACAATTGGACTAGTAAAAAACATTTGGAAAATAACCAAGTAGATATTTTAGAAATAATCATTAACTTTATTAACTTTAGAAATACAGTAGAATGAGGTAATTTGTAGGCTAGAAACAACTGAATGAACGAGAAGATGAGTAAGAAAAATTTATCTAGAATGTAGTCCACAGAGATTAAGAGATGGAAAATTAAAGAAAGGTTAAGATATGTAGAGGATAAAATTTATCTATTTAAGTTTCTAGAAGGAGATAATAGAATAAAGATAATAGTCAAAAGAAAATAGAAAGAAGTTTCCACAATTACTGAAGGACAGGAAATCTCAGACCCAGAAAGCCCAAAAGAATTCCTAGCAGTATAAATACAAAGAAATCTAAAACTAGCATATTTTAGTGATAAATCTGAACACCAAAAACAAAGAAGAAATATAAAGATCTAAATATGATATTTAAACAGATTGTTATCTTTTCAACAGCAAAAATGGAAGCCAGAAGACAGTAGAATAATGTCTTCAATATACTGAAAGCAGATAATTTCCATCCTAGAATTCTATATCCAGCAAAAGTATCTTTTAAAAATGAGACTGTAGAGGTAGTGGTGGTTTCTTGGGCCTTACACACAAAGTATGAACAACAAGAGAAAATATACATAAATGGGATCTCCTCAAAATTAAACATTTTGGCACCTCAAAGATCTTTGACAAAAGGGTGAAAAGGCAGCCGACTCAATGGAAGAAAATATTTTGATATAACATATCTGATTTGATATGCGGTTTAATATCCATGATATATAAAGAGATGCTAAAACTCAAAAATAAGAAGATAAACAACCCAATTAAAAAAATGGGCAAAAGGCTTGAATAGACCTTTGTCCAAAGAAGAAATACAAATGGCAAAAAAAACACATGAAAAAAAAAGTTCAACATCACTAGTGATTAGGGAAATGTAAATCAAACCTACAATGAGGTATCATTTCACACCTATTAGAATGGCTACTATTAAAAAGATGGAAAACTACAAGTATTGGAGAGGATGTGGAGAGATAGGAATGCTTATTCACGTGGGAATGTAGAATGGTACAGCCACTGTGGAGTTTGGCAGTTCCTAAGGAAGTTGAATATAGACTTGCCATGTGACCCAGCAATACCACTATTAGGTATATGCCCAGAAGAAATGACAGCAGAGACACAAACAGGCAGTTGCACACTAGTGTTCAAAGCAGCATTATTTCTCCTTTAGTATTTCTTGAAGTGCTGGTTTCTTCTTGACATACTCTCTTAATTCCTGTTTATCTGTGAATATTTTGAACTCTCCATCATTTTTGAATGCCAATTTTGCTGGATAGAGAATTCGTGGCTGGAAGTTTTTTTCTTTTAGTGTTTTTGAACTGTGGTTTATGGTTGGTGGCAAGGCTCCAGGATATGTAAGTTCATTGAGGGTGGTGGGCCACACTGTGGGAGATGTTTGTGTGGGATGTGGTGGGAGGTGTGGGAGGTGGGGAACATGGGAATCCCAGTGGGTTCCGTATAATATTTTGGGTAATCTAAGCACCTCTTAAAATATATGTATATATATATATATAAATAACATTTTTATAAGCAAATACACATATATGCATATATATTTATATATCATTTTGCAAATGTTTGTATGTATTGTGCGAATTTTGATTTTTACCCATAAAAAAAAAAAAAAAAGGCAGCATTATTCACGATTGCCAAAAGATGAAAACAATCAAGGTATCCATCAACCGACGAATGGATGAACAAATTGTGGTGTATACACAAAACGGAATATTATGCAACTATAAGAAGAAATGAAGTCATGAAGCATATGACAATGTAAATGAAACTGGAGAACTTTATGTTGAGTGAAGCAAGCCAGACACAAAAGGACAAATACTGTATGATTGCACTACTATGAACTAAATATATTGTGTAAACTCATGGAATTAATAACAGAATATAGGTCATCAGAAAACAGAATGAGGGTAGAGAATGGGAAGCTGAGGGTTAATCTGTGCAGAATTGATAAAAAGATTGTTCATAAATCTTTGGAAATGAATAAAGATGATAAAAGCACATCATAGTGTTTGTAGCTAGCAGTGCTAATAATATATGGGTATGACAGTGGTTGAAAGGGAAAGTCTAAGGTCATGATAAAAAAAGTAACATGGGACTGTATATCACAGCGAAACCTCATGTTAAAATATGAATATGGGTAATATTGCAAATTACCCATTACCCATTACCCATTGAAACTGAACAAATGTACATTAATGTTATGAGATGTTAATTTCAGGCAAATATACAAGTAAAGCAAAATATGGGCAGTAGTGTATAGTAATATATTCATAATCTTCCATTAAGGATGAAAAAAGAAAATGTACTAAGTGAAAGAAACTAGACAAAAGGTACTACATATTGTCTGACTGCATCTGTACAAAATATAAATACAAACAATTTAGAAAGACAGAAACAAAATAGCATCTATGTATGGCAGGAGAAGCATAGAGAGATTGAGAGGTGATTATTAAGGGGCAGAGCCTTTTTCTTTGTCTAATTTTTGCTTATTATTATTATTATTATTATTGGACTAATGAAAATGCTCTAATAATGAGTGAAGCAATGAACACACAACTGTGTGATTATACCAAATACCATTGATTGTACACTTTGGATGGATTGCATGCTTTATTAATATATATCAATAAAATTGATTTTAAAAATGAGGCTGTAATGAGAGTTTACTACCAACTATTTCTTACTAAAATAAATGGAAGGCAAAATAAATGATTCTATAATGAATGTTTAAAATACAAGAATGATGATAAGAAAAATGTTGGTGAATATTGGAGTATATCTAAACAAACATGAAATTATAAATCCATAAGTATGATAAATTATCTGGTAAAATAAAACAAAATAGAAAAAAATACTCTGAATAAGGTCATAGAAATTTGCTTAACCTGTAGGAGGAGAGGTAAAAAAATGCCACAGTTATGTTGTTCCTCTTTACACAATTATCACTATTCAATCACTTTTCTGTTCACAAATCCCCTTTCTGACTCATTTTCTTGATCCTTGATTTGTTAAGATTCATAAATTTAAAGATTGCAAACCAGGTTCTGCTTCTTTCTTTTTGTAATTTCTGCATTGAGTGGGACTGAGGTTGTTGACACTTTGGTATCCTATCATCTCTTGTTTAGGTGTCTCAGCTGAAATTGAGTCAGAAACATTCACCCTCACAAAATGTTATACCATCACAATGCTTTAATTCTATGTGGCTGATATATGTTGCAGGCATATTATTTATCTTAATGTAACCTAAAATCAATGAATGCTCTTAGTGCAACCTAAAGTCAATGTAACTGTATGGCATAATTACAATATGAAGTTCACATATCCATAAAAGAAAATAAAAGAATAACATTTTTTTAGCGTTTACAATGGAAAATGAATTTCTTGAAGAGTGTTAATCTATTTCTACTTCGGTAGCATACCACATATTTTTTGCCCAAACATTTGAGAAAAATTCCAAAACAATTCCATTCTTTCAAAATTAAAATATATTAATATATGGACTCCATATGTTTTTGAGTTAAAAAACCTAATTTTGTTTAAAAATTGAGCTTTGTAGTCCTATATGCATATTGAAAATATAATATACACAAGATGTGGGGTATTGATCCAGCTTGAGTGTCCAGATGCTAAGGATATTAATTCTTTACTAAACAAGACTTTAAAATCACCATTAATGCCTTGTCCTATAAAGTTAGGCAATACATTGTAGAAAATGCCTGCTGATGTGAACAAATACTCAAACATCCTTACAAGCCATTTATTTCATGCTGTTAAATGTACAACCACACTTTACACTCATTTGACTAGGTTGCATGATGAGACTACCACATTTATGTCTTTTATGATAAAAGGTAAAGATTAAAAATGAAACAGGATTATTTATATTACTAAATGATTATGAGGACCAAAGGCAAAAAAAATGTTATAATAATATTTTACAAAAGTGATTGAAACCATATCTGTTCCTTACTATGCATTTATGAAAGTGGGGCATGCAAAGAGAGATGAACTGATCTATATCAATTAAAAATTACAAAACAGAAATATATTTTCTCAATTACATCCTTTCATTTTTGCCTTTTTATTGGTGAAAAAAATCTGTGCCTGTGGAACTACTGACATGGAGTAACTGTTTCAAAGAAACTGTCAGTAGATGCCAGTCTTCCTTATTAGATAATAGTCAAAGAGGACTCATTACCAAAGACAACTATTGCTAATTACCAATATGGAAAAACAAATAGAATACTGGGCTTAATATCTAAATCGAGTGCAGGAAAATGATGCATAAATTCTTGTTTATTTTTCTCTTCAAATAGCTTAAGTAAATATGGATATCTCTTAACATGTAACTTATATAAACTAAAAGGTGCGTTTCTTTGAATGAATCTGAAATCTGAACTTGAGTTTAAAAAATCTATTTTAAGCAATTCTTTTAGTGTTACTTCTAAAGAAATATAAGGATCGAAAAGTGCTTTTAAAAGAAATTTAGGATAAGTCTGTGAGTGCCACATTAGTCTTCAATCCATCAGTGCTCTGTCAATATGTTACTCTACTTTAAACTCCCTGATAAAAATGTATCTTTCTATACTCCATTTTTCTATACCTGTCTTAATACCATGTTATCTTACCTTTCTTAAAATTTCAGTTACACTCCCTTTTTATGTTTTTTCTTATCCATGTTTTCTGAAAGAAGTTTACAACAGATTCTTACAGAAAAAGAACACATATATAAGATTTATGTGAAATATGATAAATGAAGTTTCTGTTTTTTAAGCGAATAAACTAAAATTGAGAATCTGGTTTGTCAGTTATTACTAGTGGTAAGCTGGTAAGTGTTTGACGACTGGTTCGCTGGATAAAAAGAGAGAGAGAGAGAGGGAAAGACTGAGAGAGAGAGAACTGATTTTTAGCATTTGTCCATTTTCATGGCATAAATATTCCCTATGTGACCAGCGAGAAGATGCTGAATAAAGAGTTGGGAAGAAATGCTAATAATCCGCTCTTGTGATCCTTTAGGAGCTGGCTCCAGCACACCATTGCAGTGATTTTCAATAAAATAGCTATCGTTCTGATGATTCCTGGGGTGCTACAATGATATACAAAGATTGAGTTTTTATGTCATGAATACAACGTCATGCCTAAAATTTGGTACAATTACACCAGATTTCCCACTGCTAATCAGCAATTCAAGTGTTCCCATTAGGTCCCATAAGAATGCTCAGGAATGCATTTTAGAATTGCAAAGGTTTTGAGTGACCAAATGAAATTTTCCATGCCTCAGAAACAAACAAATACAATATGTTTTAGACAATTCTAATCTGTAGATTACATATATTCTATCCTTAACTGTGTATATCTATGTAGCTATTTTACATGATAAATATGTAGCAAAATTCAACAATATTCCACCAACATGTATTGAGCACTTACTGGTAGTTCCAGTGTTACATGTCAGGCAGAAAACAGGTGAATCGGATACATATCGTATAATATATATCATATCATATACATGCATATATATTATGCATATAACTTATAACATATTATGTGTATATACTAGAAGACAGTTGATTCTTATTATTTGTGGGCATTGAAGTAGCGAATACTGTACATTGCTCCTACAGGAAATACAGGATTAAGGTCCTGCTAGCCTCAGGTCACATTTTGTCAGTCAATCAATACATAACCTTGTTTTACGTGTGTTTCTTTTTAAAGGGACCTTATACACACACACACACACACGTTAACATTTAACTTATAGTCAACAGCACTATAACTCATGCCTGAAGGAATCTTATTTAATACACATTTTCTCCCTAAGACACAGCACAGCCTTTTTGCATTTAGCACTAGACAACATTTCAGCATTATGCTTAGGGGCCATATTAAAAAGCAAAATCATGATTAAAAAGCACAAAAAGTGTGAGAAATGTGGGAACAAATATAACATATAAAGGACTCTTTTCAGTATGAGGGCTGTAATAAGAAGGCAGAACACTACCTTGTTTGGTATCTGCTGGGAATGTGCATGTTTGGCAAGTTAATTTTTTGCTGCTCTGTACATGTCCATGAATGACCTTGAAAGTGTCTCAAGATTGATTATGGAATTACAAATAAATTTTAGTGAGTAGGCAAATTCATCAATATGCAAATCCCCCAAAATAAGGATTGACATATTTGGTTTAATTAGATCTATACAATCTTGGGCTAAGTGAGGAGTTTGAAGAAGAGATCTCCAGGAAATAGATTTATTCTATTTCTAACAGAAAGAATAAATATAGCATTTAAAAAATCTATCTCCATTTGCTTATAAGGATTTTATCAGCAATACTAAATAATAAGAGTATTAAATATCAAAACTTTTATTTTCTTCAAAGTCTTCACTTTCATAAATAGCATAACATCTGAGAATAGTAGAAGTGTTTAATTGAGAGCTGAAATTCTAAGCAAACTTTTTCTGCTTACCAGTAATATTGGATGACTTTGAGATACGTAGATTGGCAATTGCTGCAATTCATGTAGGAAATAACTAATTAATATTTTGCACAACTTAGTATCAGATTGTGTATTGAGTATGCAGTAAATGAGAATTCCACACATAGATATGATGATATAAAATTATAAGTTCCTACAATTTCACATTTATTTTTATGTAGACAATATTATGCATATGTCATAAACACGGTAGAACATTTAACAGCAATTCCAAGACAGCAAATAATAGATGTGTGAAATTTTCTCACTACAGTTCCTCCCAAAATCTCTAGTTTACTTTTTTCATGCTCCCCAAGAGCCTTCTCAAGATCAATCCTCTTAGTACACAGCTGTCTTTATTGGCTCATAGCTCCTGAAAGCATAATTGAAGATTCAAATGGCTAAATGAGGAAACTGGATATTTCTCAAAGAGCAGAAAATAATCCTGGAATTTTTAGATTTTTCAATATAAAAAGATAAAAGAGAATGACAGGAGTACAGAAAACACATGAATTTTTCTTACTTTATTCAATATTATAAAAATTATAAGCTACTGTGAAATATTGATCAAATGGAGAAAACAAGCTTAAATGAGTGTGATTTGAGGGAGGAAAGAGGAACCGCATGAATGAAGTGAGTCATGCATAGTTTAATTGACGGTCTTCCAAAGGGTGCTCTTTGGCAGACTGAGAGAAAGGTAAACCCTGACTAATTAATTGAATCCGTTATCATTACTTGCTCTATTTATTTATTAGGAAAATGTTGCAAAATTTACACCAACGCAACGTGTTAAAAAACACAAGTCTAAAATAGAATGTTTTTTCTCAATTTTACACTTAAAAATGGAATAAATTTATTTCCAAACCAAGCACATGGCATATAACAGCAATTTAATTGTGACAAATGGTGCATGTTCAGCCACACCATTAAGAACATATTTTAATCATCTCTTTGGTTAAATGAAAAAATAAACTAAAGGAGTGAAAGTGATCTGATTATTGCAAACTACAAACACAGATCCCAAAGAAGTTTTTGTCAATGTCTTTTAATTTCTGAATGCTTCAAGATATTGATTAGGAATAAAAAAACTTTGATTAGAGAATCTATACAAATTGCTTTATAGAAAGATTAAATCCAAAGGCATTAAATTACCCTATTCCCCAAACTCTTCAATAATGGGGAATGCCAGTCATTGTTTTCTATTTTTATTCATGGTTTCCTGGTTCTCACATATTTTACTTAAAAAAAAAAATAGGGGCAATATGTAAAAAATGTGTTATTTACAGGCTTGAAGACCTCTCTAAATTCACCCTTGGGCCTCTAACTGTCACCTACAAGTTTTTTTTTTTTTTTTTTTTTTTTTAAATTTATTTTTATTTTTTATATATATATATATACATATATTTTAAGAGGTGCTTAGATTACCCAAAATATTACACGGAACCCACTGGGATTCCCATGCTGCCCACCTCCCACACCTCCCACCACATCCAACACAAACATCTCCCATAGTGTGGCCCACCAACCTCAATGAACTTAATTAGTAATAGTAGCTAGCGTTTATTGAATGCTTATTTTGTCCTACACCTCACCTGTAATAGCTATTTGCATCAAATCATTTAATCCTCACAAATGCCTACATGGCAGGTACAATTAATATTTCCCTTTTATAGAGAAGGAGACTGAGGAACAAAGAAGTTGTAATGAGCTTCAAGTCACACAATTGGTAAATTTGGGGGTCAGAATTTGTTTTCTTCCAGATCTTGAGTTCCTTACCACCATACAATATTTTAAAAAGAAGAGAGGAAAGAAAACAGGGTTGGGGGATGAGTAACAATGTAATGAGCAAGACACCACGATATATCTGCTCAAAGATGTTAGCTGTAAATGATTTTAATATGTTGATTTAAGATTTTATTTTTCAGTGTTCTAAGTTAATTTTGCATGATGAGAAGGTGCATGCCTTCCTTTCATATTGTATGAGACAACTGGAAATGTTGTGTGGCAGGAGGAAGAATGAAAAAACATTCAGAAAAATTGTCAGACACTCTAATTATATATATGAAAGTTGGTTGTATAGTTTATTGCCAAAACATAACTTTTAAAATTATTTTAAAAAATATCCCTCTCAAATCAAGTAGTAATTGAAGTAATCAAGTGGTAATAGATATGGAATAGATTAAAAAAAAAAACAACAACAGGGAATATAGAAAAACAACACATAAGGTACAAACAAGAGGGGAATAGTTGGTATGAAAAGGGTTCTAAACCATTTGGAGGTATTGGAACCTTTTGAAAACATGGTGAGAGCTGGGGCTCCTCTATGGAGGAAAATAATCACCACTCATATGCACAAAAGTTCTGCAAAATTGCAAAGGTCTGCATTATTTCTAGGAAGTTGTGCAGGCTCCCAAAAGTCATACATGTACTCTAGGTTGGGAATTCTTGGTCCTGATAGAGGCATAAAGGATCCAGACCTGGGATGTGAGCAGTTGAATGTTAACCAGGAAAGAGTAAAGTGTACAGAGAATAGCGTCAGGGCATTACTACACAAACCTCCTGTTTTTATTTTCCCACAACTGACTCCTTGTTAACCTTCAGATCTCAGTTTAAATATCTCCCCAACCATTTTTTTTGTCACAGTATTAGAATTAGGACAAACATTTCATACCTCCTATCATGATTATTTTTTTTATTTATTTTTTTTTTTTTTGCAGTATCAGGCCTGGGGATTGAACCTAGGACCTTGTACTTGGTATGTGGGAAGCCGGGATTAAACCACAGAGCCACACTGGATCCCCTGAGTTGTTTTTCCCCTTTGTCTACTTGTTGTTTTGTTGTTTTTAGGAGGCACCAGGGTCCGAACCCGGGACCTCCCATGTGGGAAGCAGGCGCTCAACTGCTTGAGCCACACCTGTTCCCATGATTACTTTTAAATAGTATGCAATTTATTTACTTATTTGTTTCCTTGTCTGTTGATAGTCCCCCTGCGCTACAATGTCCATGTCTTTTTCACTAGTATGTCCTCAATACCTGGCACAGTGATCTACAAATAGAAGATGCGTACTAAACATCTGTTGAATAAAGAAGAATGAATGAGTATACTCCCAATATCAGAATTGTGAAGGACTTCAAAATATCTTCTATTTTCTAATTCTATCTTTGGGCAAATTTTGGGATTTTTAAAAGAACAAAGAGTTTGGAACTGGAGCTCTTGAGTTATAGTAATATCTGGCAGCGAGTTATGCAGCCAGGAATAGAACTGAAATCCTTGTCATAGTATTGGGTATTTTTATTCATGTATTTGTAATTTAAAGATTTTACAGAAAGGCAGTAAATGGTTCACCAGAAGTCATCATAAAATTAGGTGTTTAAAGCAGCTAGTGTGCATTTAAAATGATCAGATTTAAGATATACAGATAAATTACGTTGGATTTTTAAAGTTATTAATTTAATCAAAGGTAGAAACAAAACAAAAACAACCCACCAATAAGAACCTTGCAAGGATTGCTAGGTACCTGATCCCCAGATGCTTCTGCCCCATGTGCACGCCCTGTCTGCTCTGCTTCCTTTTGACTCTCTCAGTTTTACAATAATAAACAAGCTCGTATGATAGCAACAACAGCACCCATGCATTTGGAGCTTAGCAAATAACTCGACAGGTGACAAACACAGATGGAAATTTTGCTGCTTTCCTAGGATCAGTGAATTCTAAATGATTATAGGTACCTTCTTCTCCCTCTATCCCCTCATCTTTGCCAATGGTTCTTCTCAGCTTTTGCCCAGCTAAGCAAAAAATTCCTATCAATTTTCTTTGTATACTTTAAGGGATTTGAATATGCTTTAGGGATTTGAATACTGAAAAAAAAAAAAAAATAGTTTCCATGAGAAAAAATGGGAAGAGAAGGCTTTGTGGCCCTTCAGATTGGCCCGTAAGTACCAATATAAATCCAGCTTTCTGTCTTGCTTCTCATAATTGTGAGGTGATTGGGCTGAAGGATTAGAACATTCCTGAGGTAAAACTTCAACATTGCTTTTGAAATTTTACCTCAAGAATAAGGCAACTAGGAATCATAGAGTCTTTGAAGTTTAAAATTAAAGAGACAAAAATCAGCAATAGCCACAGCAACAATGAAACAGCAAAGAGAGGATAACTTTACAAAGTCTGGACTTTCCTTTACTCTTCAATGCGTTTTTTTTCCCTGGATGAGAGAGTGGGTGGGAAGCAGGGGGGTACATACAGGTACAACTCTTAGAACCCCAACGTCATAATAAAACAAATAACTAATGCTTTATTTTTAAGATGTGAAAACATAAAATGCATTTGCTAGAATATATGATAAATCCTTTCTGGGCATAAGCAATATGATATTTCATAAGGATAAGAGCTGAGAAAAGTATGGCAAACTGTTTGAACCATATGAGAATATTAGTGAAGTGAAAGAATTTAACCACATTTATGAGTAACATGGAAATGGGTGAGAGCACTCTAGCATGTCCATGGGATCACAAACATGAAAGACAAAGGATCTTCCTTATCTCTACAGGATAGATTAGAGTACAATTCCAAATTCTTGATTACTGAGAATAATTCCCTCCACCTCTTTACTTTCATCTCCATAAAAATTCCAATGGGTTCTGGGTCTTAAAAAAGGCACCAAACACTTGTTTTTATGACATTTTGACTTATGCAAACCCTTAAAAGCTGTCAGTTCTTGAAAATAATAGTACTGTTACATGCCCAGTAATTTCCTACTTTAGAAATTAGGCAAACTGTCCTTAGCTAGGGAGCTGCATATCAGCAGTGTATCCGACCTCTGCAAATTTCACTCAAGACTTTCATTAAACTACAACTATTGAATACAAACCAGTTATAAGGATTAAAATGAATGGTTTTTCCTGAAAACATCACAGTAATGTTCAATTTGATACCATGTGCATAAGCTAAACTGAGACACAAAACCTAGTTTCTTATCTTCCCAGATCATTTAGATGAAATTACTGATATTGACCATATCTCACAATTATTCAATGACATTTGTCCATAGTGAAACTGCAGGATACAGATTATAAAAAGAAATAATTTTGAAGTCCATCAGAAAAGTTAATATAATTTAATTGAAACAGTTATTTTCACCTAATGAAGAAAATGTATTCAAAATAGAAACCTGGGTGTTATGATTGTTTTTCATATGAATGACCAAACCCTGTCCATTCTACTTTCTTCAGAAATTTGTATGGTAAGAGGTAGGATTCTCAATTTTTAAAAACCCATATGGACAGACAATATGTTCAATAGTTCAACCCTTCTCTGCATATTTAGAACACTATTTTTGCCTTATAAGTTCCCAAATCTTTTTTTCTCAGCATATTGTTTTGCTTTCTCACTCAGTATACCTCAGCTACCTCAATAAGTTGAATTGCTATAACTTTATGATGTCTTGTTGTCCTAGTTTGAATCTTTTGTGGACCCTGGAAAATTATGTTCTTAAGTTAACCCATTACTGTTCTTGTAAGCCTATTGTATGTGGAACCTTTTAGTTAGATTAAGTTAAGGGAACTTTTGATTATATCACTTTTGATTAGATTGCTTCTGTTGAGCTCCTTTGATTAGATTTTGGGACCCACGGTGGATCCTAATCCTCTTACTGGAGGAAAAGGCAGACAAAGAGAGGTGCCATTTTACCCTGCCATGTGAGAGAGGACTTCAGGATTGCCTACATATGCATTTGCAGAAAGACAAAGAAACCCTGAGAGGCTGAGAGAGAGGCCAGAGGCTGGAATCAGCCAAGCAGTCGAAGCTGAAACAATGGGAAGAAGGGAGAGATAAACCATATGCCTGATCACCCACAGCTGACCTTTGGGAGAAAGTAAACTTGGTGGATAAGGTTGAGACTTGCCACCATTTTGCCTTGCCATGTGGCAGGAGTCCAGGATTGCCAGCAGCTGGGCTTTGGAGAGACAGCAACCCTGATGATGCCTTGATTTGAATGTTTTCACAGCCTTGGAACTTTAAGCTTCTAACCTAATACATTCCCATTATAGAAGTCAACACATTTCTGGTATTTTGAATTGGTAGGCTTTGGCAAACTAAAACAGTTGTCTTCTCTTCATTCTTATATATCTTCAAGATTATCTTTGTTAATCCATAGTTTCTGTCCTTGCACATAAATTTTAGGATTAATTTGTCAAATTAACTTGTCAAAAAAGAATAATTTTGATAGGAATTGCATAGAATTTATTAACTTTTGGGAATACGTGAATTTATAGTTTTTTCTATCTTCCTATCTATGTATATGTTTGTCCATATCATATGATTCAATATCTTAAGAATTCTTTTATATCCTTTAATAACATTTTAATTTTTTATATGGTGTCATATAATTTTGCTCAGTATATTTCTAAGTATCTATTTTTTCATTATATCACCAATTATTTATTGCTGATACAAAATAATGTTACTGAATATTGTATATTGATCTTGTGCCCACCACCCTTTCTTGAATTTTGTATAGGGACAATAACAGTATCTACAAATAATAACAGATTTTTTTTTCTCCCATATCTAATACCTCTTAATTCCTTTGTCTTTTTGCTTTGACTAAAATCTCTCATAGAACCCTAAGAGAAATGTCACAGTTTTTTAGCTTTCATCAATAAGTATGATGTTTGCTATAGATTTTTGCAGATATCTAATCTTTATATTTTAATGTCCAATAGTTTTTAAATTTACTTTAAAAAAAATCTTGAATATATGTTAAATTTATGCATTTATTTAGAAAACTATATAGCATTTCTCCTTTAATCAAGTTTTTGTGGTTAATTACACTAATATATTTTCTAAAGTTAAGCTACATTTAATTTCCTACAAACTCATTTGTTAGCCATTCATTTTTAAATACATTGATATACTTGGCATGGCAATATCTAACTTAAGATTTTGCATCTATCTTCACAAGTGAGATGGGTCTATATATTTTAAATATTGTCCTGTGATTGTCCAATTTTACTATTAAACATTACTACCCTTGAAAAATGATTTGGGGTGTTTGTCCTCTTTATATGCTGGAAAATTTTTTTATTGGAAAGTGAAAATTTCTTTCTTAGAATATATAGATTTGCTTATTATAAACCTATTATTATAATTTTTAAAAATTTGTTAGTAGATCTTACTATTGATTGCAATTCCTTAAAGCTTTTGACGTTTTTAAAAATCAACTTTGGTCATTTATATATTAAGAAATTTCATTTCCTCTAAGATTTCAAATATATTGGTATAAAATGTATATTGATATAATATTTTCTGTAGTTTAAGAAATAATCTCTACAGTATCTACAGTTATAGCTCTGTGTATAGCTGTATGTGTATAAAAACATATCTGTACACATATTCAGAATTATATTTTTATGTATGTGTATTGTCTTCTCTCTGTATCCTAATCTTCATTTTATTTTTCTGTTTCTTTCATTCAGCATTCTTTAGCTTTACACTATTATTCTTTTCCTAACACCTTCAGTAGGATGGACATATGGCTTATAAATATTCGTTTAATTTTATAAAATATATATTTAATCTATACTTTGCCCTCTAATGCTTTAGCTGAATCTCTCAGTATTTTTGTTTTTCTTTAATTCAATCTGATTTGTATTTTTATTGTAATTTCTTTTTTGATCCATGGATATTTTTCAGAAGAGTATATTTTACTTTCTGCATATTTTGAAAGATGTTTGGCTATATTTATGAAATTAAATTCTAATTTTATTTTTCTCAAACAATGTTAGGCAGATTGACAGGCCTATTCTCAACACTTATTATTTCTTTTAAAATCTGTGGTATTCAAACTCGATCCCCACTAAATCTGAGAGTTAGGCCAGTAAGTCTGACAGTTATGCCACACACTCAAATTTACCTAGAATAAGAAACCCCACAAAGGGGTTACATCAAAATCTCACAGGGAAGCATTATCACTCATTCATTCATTATATAATTGTCTTGTGGTTATTGAGCACTTGAAATGCAGTTGACCAAAACGGAGATGTGATGAAAGTGTAAAATATACAACAGATTTTGAAGGCTTAGTATGAAAAAATAATATAAAATAGCCTATTAATCTTTTAAAATATTGTTTATAATTTGAAATGATAATATTATGGATATAATATGTTAAATATGTTATTAAATTAATTTCACCTATTCTTTTTTACTTTTTAAATGTAGCTACTAAAAAATTATATATGTGACTTTTATTATATTTCTACTGACAACATTGATTAAGAAAAAATCTGAAACTCTGTTGTACTCCCAAGTGCTGTGGTTTTAAGGGTAAGTATGCCAATCTTCCCCAGAGGGCAATGTTTTAATAAAAATGACCAAATGATTCTTGCATAGCAGATCGAGTTAGGTGCTAGAAAGGCCTCTGCCGGAAAAAGGAGATTGGATACAGACTATTTACGAAGTGTTGTTTGTACCGACAATACCAAATAGTTAATTGATAATAGAGGAAAGGGTCTGTTGATAACTGGCAACTAGAGTTTAAGCAAAGTTCTATTCTACAATAATATCACAATGAATGTGCAATGGAGAAAACCTTATAACTAACATCATGTGCACATATTTCTTTTTTAAAACACTTAATTGTCTGAATCTCTCTGCCTGACCTTCCTAAGGAAAAAGTGTCTGCCCATGTTATGCTTATATATTTTATGTAGGTTGGCTTGTATGGTGGTGGTTTGAAGTTGTATGCACCCCAGAAAAGCATGTTAAATCTAGTTTACTTAACATGGATGTAAGTAGGATCTTTTGAGGAGGTTGCTTAAGTTAAGGTGTGACCCACTGCATTTAGGATTGGACTTAATCCTGTTACTGGAGTCCTTTATAAATGGAATGAATACAAGGAGAGAAAGCCATGGAAGCAAGGAGCTGAAATCAATGAAATCCAGAAGAGGAGAGACCAGCAGACACTGCCATGTGTCTTGCCATGTGACAGAGGAGCCAAAGATTGCCAGCAGCCAGTTTTGGGGGATGCTTTCATTTGGACATTTTCCTGGACTCTAACTGTAAGCAAATAAATTACTACTGTTTAAGCTAAACCATTCCATGGGAATTTGTTTTAACCAGCCTAAAGAACTTAGGTACTTGGGCTATAATGGAAAATCAAATTTAGAAGTAGCATATGTCCAATTACAGGTCAGAACCACAGCAAAAGCTTGTCAAACAATTCAATCAGGAACCATCTTCAAGTTATGGTGAACTTGCCCTGGATGTAGTGTTAGGAGAGGGAGTTTTGCTTTTCCTGGTTGTTACCTCTAATAAAAAGGAGGGGTTGGGTTTTACAAGTCCTAGAGTAGAAGTGGCAGAGAATGGGAGGGAGACTTTTATCCTAAGTATCTATCTTTACTGAAGTAGTGAAGGAGATTTCTGGTGGTGACCAGGAGGCCACATCGTGACTGCGGTGTATACAAGCTAATGCTGCTGCTAATGGATATGCAAGCTGATCAGGTTTTTCAACTACATACTACAGTGTGGATTCATATTTGTATGATCACTATTAAGATTGTCTCTCTTTAATTTTGTCATATTCCTTATTCCAAGTTAGCTCCTCATTCACCCAACCTACCTTTGTATTCAAGCAACAGGAAAAAAACAAAGTATGAACGATTAGAAAAAAAACCTTATTAATATTTCTCTTTCCAAGAATTTGTATCATGTACATTTTCAAAAGCACAATTGAAAAGAAACTTTAAGCTCTGTTAAAAGAGCATTACCTTACATTTTATGCATTTTATTAATTACAGATGATAAAATAGAACTTGTTACAGCCAGCTGATAGAGTGGAAAGGGAAGTGTTGTCAAATATTATTCACTCATTGGAAAAGGGGGAAAAATGAATTTTGAAATGAAGGCAACTGGCTTCTTTTCCAAAGACTTGGCTCCATTTTGATTGGATTGGAAATTATATGACCCCAAATTTTCAATTCAGATAAAAGAAGAATGAGCTATTGCTACATTTTCTAGTGCTTAATAAATTGTCATATAGACAAGTATTTTTTATCTTCCTAGTATTCACTATAATAATGTTTTGTTAGTTATTTTATAAAAATTAGAATACATTTGTTTTAATTTTATAATACATTAAAATAGAAACAAATGCTTACGTGACTTGGATAAATAGTAAAAAAAAAAAAAAAAAAAAAAAAAAAAAATGCCATATAGATTGTGCTGGGAATCAAGAGATAGGAATTGGAAGTAAATACAACACGGGACTCATTCATCAGTAGTCTGGAGGGAATGGAGTCAATGTGAAAGGGCCTTGTTGACTCAAATAGCAACCTGGTTCTTGGGGGTAGGCTTAAACTTAGGCAAGATCAAACTTTATAGCTCTAACATGAATAGGCTTATTCTTCAGTAAAATGATTGATGGCATGAGAGATTAGACTGTAGTGTCTGAATCTTTTGTCAAAAATGTTTTACAGACCAGAATTCAGATGGGTGCAGTCATCTATCTATTTCCACAGGAAAAGTAATGTGCAAGTCTTGGGGTCTAGCAGAAGGACTGATAAATCTATAACTTTTAACATATTAAGCAGTTTAAGTGTCACTGTTTATATATTTTCTGTCCTTCCTTGCTTTCAAAGTTGAAAAAAATAACATTATCATAGAGACATTTTAATTCATTATTTGACTATATATGTGTGTATACATACACCAACATAAACATGCATATGGAAATATATATATTATTTATATTAATGAAGGCCAAAGAAAACAACAATTGTTTGGATTATTTTTACCTAAACTTACCAATGTTAATAGTGACAATGGCAATAACAGAATTTCTCATGATGTAATCTATAAATCAATTATATTTCATTCATGACTTAACCATCATAAAACCTCAATTTTAATATTAGATAAATTGTTGACATTTTACTTAAATCAATACTTTTCTCATTTCAAAGAAAAATTGAATACTCCCATAAATAAATATTAAATAAGGTATTACATGACCATAACTCATAATAAAAACAATAGGTCAAAATGGCTATATTTTACAATTATCATTATTTATTATATCCTTAAATTTATGACCAAGTTTTCTAATCTTCTTAGGTTCTAATTTTCAAATTTCATTATAGGAAATGTACTGTTTCCATGTACTTTGAACAAGTTGATTTACTTTATGTTTTCTTTACCAAACTTTTAGACTAATTGGCTGTACTTTACATGCTTACAAGTTACATTTTATACAAAAATGCAATTCATTTAGACAATTGTTATCACAGTTACACTTTTAGGGCTAAGCCTTTAAATTAAGTCATCATGTTTTATGTTTAAAGGACAAGTATTTCTTGAGATTTACATTTTAATGATATTTTTGAGTGAACTTGTACTTCTAAAATCATTTTCTATAAATGAAAAATGTTATAATTACCAAAAATTCCATTCATTAAATGTAGACCATTTACATATTTACATATCAAATATGTCATATCCCTATGTGATATACTAACAGACATAGGATGGTGATCTATGCCTAGATTTTAATTTGCCTTTTGTAGCAAGTTAAATAATATATAGGCACCTAAAGCTGTTGATAATCCATCCCTGTCCCAATCTCTAGCCACTTTCAATCTTAATTCTTAAGATAAACAGTGTTAGTATTCATTGAGAAGCCTTTCACAAGTTTCCAAGGATTTTTAGGGAAAAATATTTGGTACATTTCATGTTAATTAAAATAATGATTCATAAAGATGAATAATGCTTACTGTGACCAATTATTGCTGTAAAGCAGGTGCTAAACACCATCTAACCCACTTCTGCAAAACAATTCAATCTTAATCTATTAGAGTTTTGCTTTTTAAGTTCAAAGACTTCTACTCTGCTTAGAATCTTGGAAGTTTTAAGCTGAAAGGGGCCTTGTCAGCCCATTGTGTCCATCTACTCACTTTTTTTTCTTTTTCCTTCACTTGACTTTTTAATGAATACATATATTAAGTCCACATTGTTAGTAGTAATAAGATTCCTGCATATTAAGGAATCATAAGAAAACAATAAGAATTTTAACAATTAAAGAAACATCATTTAAACTCAGCATTATAGAATATTGGAGTGTGAATAAACCTCAGAAATGACAATGTGAAACATTATTTAACACATGGAAAATCATGTGTTTTTCATGCCCAAGGACGCTCAAGAAATGACCCCGCTATTGCTGCAACCCAGATATAATTATCCCAAGTTCAGGAAATCTCTTAGCACTTTTCCTCTGCCTGGTTAGTAATCCCCAATAGTAGATGATTTCATTATATGACTTCAGAAATATATTCTAGTTCCAATATTCTTTCAGCTGTGATATTGTTTTCACCCAACTCTGTGTCAATTTTTTTTTAATTTTTAAAATTTTAATAATTTTTTTATTTTTTAAAAAGATACTTAGATTACATAAATGTTACACAAAAATTGTAGGGATTCCCAAGTGCCCCACCTCCCTCTCCTCCCACAGCCTCCCACATAAACATCCTTCATCCACTCATATTTAAGCAGGGAAACACTTAGATGAGCCAATATAGTTGAAACACAGGCTTGTAATTATTTTTACTTTTAAAGAACTCCTGTGAAAAGATTTCACATTCAATCTTACTACATCCAAAGGAGATCTCAGCAACTCAAAGTAGACTATGGTTTCCTTGAAATAGTTTTGGAAGATTTCCATTGCATAATATAACTCATGTTTATTATTTTACTCTCTCAACATCCAGAGAAGATCGCAATACCCATAATAATGCAACATCAGCATTTAGCTAGGACTGAGAGTCAAAACATTTAACAAACAGTTTGGCATGGCCAGTGATCATTCAAAACAAATTCCAGAAGGCCACTGATTAGTAAGATGGAATGGTGGCCATAAATAACTTTTATGCCTTTCTCTCTTTGCATGTACCTCTATAGGAATAACAGTTTTTAGGGAAGGTTTTGAACTAAAATTCTGAATTAGCAAAGATATTTGCAAGTGGCAGAAATCTTATTTAAAACAAACCATGTGAAGATAGAATCATTGATTCATAAATCCTGGGATAGTTGTGGCTGCATTCATGACTGGATCAGAGAAGCCAACTAAAATGTCATCAGGACTCAATTTTCCTCTCCCTCTGCCAGCCCTATCCCTCTTCTCTGTTAGATTCATGTTCAGACTCACAAAATTTGAGCATCATTGTCACTAGTTTTCACTCTTAGACAATTCTGACTTGTTAAGGTCTAGATAAATAATTTCCAAATGTTGTTTATATTAGAATCATCTGGGTGCTTGTTTAAAATGCCTATTCTAAGGTTACATAGAGATTCAGTCACTAGATTTTGGGTGAGACTTGGGAATTTGTATTTTTAGCTTGCATTCATTCTAGGTCCTTCTAATGCAGATGGTCTCGAAATAAGCCTTGACTTACATTATAAATATACTGCTACCTCCATAGTGATTGTTTCATATTTGTTAGCATATTATCATTTCTTTAAGTAAAATCTTACATGGAACTCTAATATATTAAAAAAAAAAAAAAGGAGCTTCATTGATTATCATACTTACCCATATGTAAAGAGGGCACATTATGAACATTAGAATTGAAGTTTAGAATTGCAATATAACTTAGAAATATCTAAATTCAGAAACTTTAACCTTATGATGAAGAATCAGGCTGAGTAATGCCACATGATTGTCCCAAGTTTGCATGGTGAGCTAGTTCTCAGAACAGGATCTCTGAGTCTAGTCTACTAATTACTAGTGTATCCAACTTCTTATGAATCATAAACTCCCACCATTATACATTTTGCTGGATCTTGAGAAACTGAAAGGTCATCAAGAAAACATTTTCATTCATTATGTACATTTTATCTTTTAAAATTGTAAATGAAAATGTCAAGCTGGAGGCATGGTCTCAGTGGAGGGAAGAGAGACAATATTCAAGGAAATAAACAGACTAATTGAGGAGTATAATCAGTTTTATTCAGAAAATGAAAAGGTTATATGTTAAAAGAATAACGGAGTAGGGAGATGTTTTAAAAGTTAAAAAAAAATTTTTTTATATTATTTTCAAACTTATAAGACCGTGGAAAAAAAATATGATTCAATCCCCATCAGAGAACTCCAGTATACCCCTACCCCTCAGATACCTAGATCCACCAATTTTAACATTTTGCTACATTTGCCTTATCATTCTGTTTGTCCATTTATCAATCCATTTTCTTAACACTTGAGTCTAGATTGTATTTATCATGCTCCTTGACCACTTAATACAGCCATATACATTTCCCAAGAACAAATACATTAACTTATGCAACCACTTTAAGTATAGTTATCAAGTTTAAGAAATTTAACATTGACAGAAAGCTTATAGTTTATATTCCAATTTTTTCATATGTCCCAGAAAAATCACTTCGCAACTCTTTGCTCCTCTCTTGCCAGGATTATGCATTGCATTTAATTATCATTTCTCTTTTGTTGGTTGGATTTTCTTTCTGTTTTTAAATAATGGGAAGATAAACTCAATATAATCCTTTCCATCTTAACCACTCCCAAGCATACCATTCAATAGGATTACTCATAATTACACTGTTTCAGTACCCTCCCAGATTCCATTACTTAAACTATCCTGTCTTCCCATAGAGAAACCTTAAATCCATTATGCATTAGCTCCATTCCCCCTGCCTCCTGTCCCTGGCAAGCTGTATTCTCATTTATATCTTCATGAGCTTGCATACTATCTGATATTTCTCTGATATTTTCTCTGTTGTTACATTGTGGTTTAAATTTAACATGCTAAATCTGTAACAATCTCATTTGCTTAATACCAACTTAATTTCAACAGTATACACAAACTCTGTTTCTATAGTCCTTGGTACACTCCCCTAACCTTTATGTAGTTTTTGTCAAAAATTATAAATTTATACATTATGAGTCCCAATCACTGATTTAAAATTACCGTATATGTATTTGCCTTTTAGATCCTGTAGGAAGTAATAAGGGGAATTGCAAACCAAAAATACAACAATATTAGAATTTATATTTACCCATGTCATTACCCTCACCAGAGATATTTCTTCATGTAACTTCAATCTATTACCTATTGTCCTTTCCTTTTAATCTGCAGACCTATCTTTAACACCTAGTTAAAAGACTGGTCTAGTGGTGATGAACTCCCTCATCTCTTGTTTATCTGGGAATGCCATAAACTCTCTGTCATTTTTTAAAGACAGTTTTGCCAGATATAGATATCTTGGTCAGCATGTTTTTGGCTTTCAGTACTTTAAATATGTCATCCCACTGCCTTCTTGCCTTCTCTTCTTTCTGATGAGAAATTGTCACTTAATCTTATTGAGGCTCCCTTGTACATGATATGTTGCTTCTTTTTTGGGGATTTCAGAATTGTTTCATTATTTTTGGCATTTGACAATTTGATTACAATATGCTGTGGCATGGGTCTATTTGGGTTTATCCTGTTTAGAGTTGGTTGAGCATCTTAGATGTGTATATTCATGTCTTTCATTAGATTCGGGAAGTTTTCAGTCATTTGTTGAATATTTCTTTGAATATTCGATCTGCCAATTTCTCTCTTTTTTTCTCTTTCTGAGACTACCACAACGCATATTTTGTCTGCTTGATGGTGTCCCACAGGTTTCTCAGGCTCTGGTCACTTTTCTTCATTCTTTCTTCTTCTTGCTCCTCAGACTGGATGATTTCAATTGTCTTATCTTCAAGTTCTGATTCTTTCTTCTGCTAGCCCATTGTTACTGTGGTCTTCAGCTCTGTTTGATTCCTCTTCATAATACCCATCTCTTTATTGATATTCTCTTTTTATTTATCTATCATTTTCCTGATTTCCTTTAGTTCTTTGTCCATGATTTCCCTCAGCTTTTTGAGCACATTTAGGATCTTTTTTTTTATTAAGTCTTTGGTATGTCCCAGATCTGGTCCTCCTCCGGTTTCTAATCTTTTAATCTTCTCTTTTGTCTGGGCCCTCAATTCCTGTTTTTTGTTTGTTTGTTTGTTTTGGTTTGTTTTTTTGTATGTTTTGTAAGTTTTGTTGAAACCTGGAAATTTTGATATTTTAATGTGTTGTTGCTGAAATTTAGACTCTGAGACATCTGTTCCTTAAGTTTATATTGGCCTAGCATTATGAGAGAAATTTCTTTGATTGTCAGGAACTTACAATAAAGAAGAAGGTCGGGAAGGAAGAGCAGGAGGAAAAAAGAAGACACCTCTCCCAGTCTTTGCAGATTTATCTGTGCAAATAGTCTCCTTGGTTTATCCATACAATGAGTTTAGAGAATAACTTCAGGGCAAAGCATAGTGGCTCCCCTGATCCTTCCTGCTCATGTGTTTTGCCTTGGGCATGCACATTTGGCTCTAGTAATTCTCCTGTTTATTTGTTTCTGAGTCTCTACTTTTCCCTAGGAATCAGTTTCCTCACAGTCCTGAGTGCTGTCCTGTATGCCCTATAGCCAGCAATACCTCAATCCAGGCAGTACAACTTGACAGCTTCCCACAGTATTCCGTAGGAGAACTCTGTGAATAGCCTTCTACACACTGGTCAAGTTCTGGGACAAATCCCTCAGGACAGACTTACATACTCAATTGGGTGAATGATCCAAGAAGGTGGTGCTTTGCAAGAGACAATATTTAAACCTAGAGAATTCTGATTTCACAGATTTTATTTTATCAATTATACCAACTTACTTTTAAGTCAAATACTAGTCAAATTGTAAATTGTTACCATGACTACTTTTGGTTCTGAGGTGCACGTGCCTCTAACTATAAAGATAGGAACTGGTCTATGAGGATATTACCTATGTTGAGATTAATAAAATCTGTCTGAGGATGTCCCTGCCTATACCAGTAGAACAATCATCTCATTTATCTTACAAACTGGAACTTTTTGAGGGTAAATTGATGAGTAATTAGTAATTATGCTGGGACAAGAGTAAGAAGACTATCTTAGGCAAAAGAAAAGATATGGTCAACCTACTCCAATGAAAGAATAAGGGAGTTTTTTTTTTCTTTAAAAAAAAAAAAAACCCAATCAAAGCTCTGATTGGTAATATTCATGGACTATTTCTTTTACTATTCATCTCAATGATGTGAAATGAGTAGTTTTACCTTCATTTTAAATTTGAGAAGACTGAGACCCAACAATGTTAGGCATGATAATAGTTATTAAGTGAAAGATGAATATTTGTGTAGTGATCCTTGGACTCCATAACCTATTTTTATTTCTCAATACCAAAAAATAAAAAAATCTCAATGTTACAAGTTCTTCTGCCAACACAAGATAACATCCATAATAACAATTAAATATGGGAATTTCCTAAATGTTTGGTATAATTTTTCTGTAAATGTAAATCTAAAACTTCTCTAAAAATAAAGTTAAAAAAATAAAAAATATCAGACACATTCTAGTATATAGTACAAAGAATGTGGTGAGATTAATGCATATAAAGCAAGGAATGTTATTATAATTGCACATATTCATTTCAACTGTATTTCAAAAGCTAGTACAATGAACCAGTGCTAGAGAAAGCAGGACAATGTTGGTCAATCTTTGATGTTTCTCAAATTGTATTTTATAACCTTTTCTATAAGTTCTCAAAAATTCAGGTAGAGTTTCATTTGTGTATCTTCTAAAAACTCCCCAGAATTGATAATCAGTGTTCTAAAAAATTAGTGGGCCAGCATTAGAAATATGATATTTATATTTATATTTGAACCCCTTACAGGTATTCCTGAAAAGTACAGGGCCAATGGGGTTATTGTGTTTGTCTTAAAGAATTTGGATTTAATTCTTAGATTATATTTAAACCTTCTTTAGTACTGTGAGGTTTTAGCAATCAATTAAACATTTGATAATAACATGAGCACCAAGATGTTTGTTCCCAGGTCTCCCAAATATTGATGAGATTTATTCTACGTATTAACTGCATCTGTATAAAGGAAAGCACTGGTGTTTAACAAGGTTTAATGGACTTCAGGCAAGTAAAGAAGGAAGAAAAAGGATAGTATCTTGTTAGTTCTGGAAATGTTTCAGATTCTGACATTCTGAAAGGTTAATAGCTGAATAATATGAGTAGTATTATTTTATTAGTAAAAACTAAAACAACAGCAACATTTATCATTACTGAGTCCATATTTAAGTCACGCATAGTACTTAGTACTTTGCATACGTTATCTCCAATTCTTACAATAGGCATCTATTTTAAAATTAGAAAAGTGAGACCGACAGTACTTACTGAAATTGCTTAAGGTCACACAGCTAGTAAAGGACAGATCTTGCCTTACATTTGGATGTGAAAGTTAATTTCTTATCTCATCCCTACTCATTCCACCCCAAATAGTAACCATTTCTTAGAGTATCAATGAAAATACATGTACTATATATGGTATTGGATAATATCAAGGTAGAATAATATTTTAATGCTATGCTCTATTATGTTGCAAAAGATTTTTAAAAACCCAAGCTAGTTTAAGTGCCTTTCCATTCGCTAAATAAAGATGAACTTTGAGTGTAACCCTCAGGGTTCTGGCCCTGTGGGAAACAGATCAAGCATGCAGGTAGATTCTACCTGGTACCTCCTTATGTAATTCATTTTTCATCTGATTTCATGTACTAGAAGGTTGATTATTTTCAACTCCTGGTCTGTCATAGTGAATACTGCCTAAAATATGAAGGATAATTACATCACAAATATAAAGACACAGGCAAGTTATATGTGACTTTTTGAAGCCAGGGGGAAAAGAAAATCACACAATGGCTCAGAAGGGCTATGCATGTTTTCCATGGGCCTCTTTCTGTTTGAGTGTGTAATTTGCTCAATACCTTGAAACAATTCTTCCTCTGGGGAAGACTACTCATTTTGAGCATCCTAAAATAGTTCTTAAATCACACACACACACACATACACGACTTTCACATTTAGAAGCATGAAACATTTCTAGCATATTTCATCTCCATCCTCAGGAAAGCAAATAAAATATCTCAATTCTTTGAGAAATTTGAGAAATGTGTGTATATAAACACACACACACACACACACGTTTTTATGGATTTTATAACAACTAACTCAGAATTATTTCCAAATAAAAATATTTACCATATTATTGAGGACTTGACTACTTTGCTTACAAACAATATATCATTTAATACTCTGATACCCTTAAAAACTATGTACTGTTTTTATAACAATTTTCTAGGTTGTGAAAATGAGTATTGATGAGTTTAATTAACTTGCTGGATTGACATAGGATTCAGACTTGAACCAACACTCTTAAATACTGTTATATACAGTTCATCCAAAGAATAGAAATTATTTGATTGAAAACTTCAGGGCAATCACTTTGTTTCATAAATTGAAAATTTTAAGTAATTGAATCAGTGGCAAAGTTGAGAATAAAACCTTTTAATTCTTTCATTTGTCCTTTTCATAAAGATAAAAATTATTCGGAAAGCACTATAATTTTAAACACTAAGCAAGTATAATATAAATTTTCTGGTAAAGAGTATGACAAGATTAGACAAATTGACAGTATTGATAGGATATTTGGTACTATAACATATGATTAAAGAAAATCCAATAGACTACTTATAAAGATTGTCATTCCATTGAATACAAACATAATTATTTCTCTTTTCATGTGCAAAAACAGTGACAAAGTTTTATAGAAAAAGAATTGGAATCAATTTGCTTAACGTAGAATTTTGCTCAAAAATGCCATGAAGATAATGCCCACAAAATTTATTCCTGGGCACACTGAGAGAGTAAGGCAATTCATATGCTTCAGAAATTAAAAATATCAGGCCAAGAATGCATGAATAAAATGTGAATCATTTCATTGATGTTGAAAGAGATGGTAATTGGTGGTATTCACATTTTTCTTAAATTGTATGCTGACATTAAAAGAAGTATATCCTTTCTCTTTAAAGTTTTTCTGTTTGAGATGTTACTTATGAAAGAGAAAGGGCAGAATTGTTCTCTTAAAAAGAAAATATATGCTGTTAAAAGTATGTGTTCAAAATATAAGATCCTTTACAAAGAAAGAATTTCAAATTTGAAATATCTTTCAGATCTTAAAACCCAAGACCATGGATTAATAAAGTTATATGTAAGGCCATAAAACTGAGCTTAAACAAAACAAAGAAAGTGGCACAACATTTTAAAAAGCAAGATATTTTTTAAAAAATTAGATTTCAAAGTTTGTATTAATGCTTTAAAATACTTCTTTTTCCTTTTAATATTTTTTTTTCTATTGCTTCTGCTATAGTGACATATTTTCTTCAACAAAAATATTATATATTGCACATGGAAATACATGCCTTTTGTTTTTTAGTGTATTAAGCGATATGGCTATAGAAAATATTCCTGTCTTCAATAATCTTGAAGAGGGGTTAAGACTAACAGTCATAAACAATTAGAGACAAATAAAAAGCATATGAGTAATGCTAAAATGTATGGTACACAGATTAGATGTGAGATAAGACTTGAGAGAATGAAAAGACTAAGCGTTGGCATAGGCTCCTTCAAATGTCATTTAAGAGTATACTACTGGTAACTGGGTCGACTTGTGCAAGTTATTCTACTTTCCTCAGTCTTAGTTTTCTTATCTCTTAAAGGCATAAAACATGATTACATGATCGATTTTATTTTATGGAGCAAATATATTGGTAATAATTAGAAATGTGTCCTCAATACATGCCTTCATGATGATGATGATGATGATGTTGATGATGATAGCATTTAGTTAAGTTGTGAAGGGTGGGTATGGAAAAGATGGGGGGAAAGTGGGCAGTAGATAGTAAGGAAGATAATGTGATATGTTTAATATCTGCTACCAAGAAAGCAATTTGGACTTGGTGAAATCAGGAAGTTAGAGTGTGTCAAAGTCCAACATATTTGGATTTGATTCTTGACTGTTTTACCTATGTCATGATATTTTGATGACTAAATGGCAAAACAGCACAACAGCAAGGCCTATTTACACATTAGCTACAGTAGGCACAGTGCCAAAGTCCCATGATACATGTAGGGGCCCACAAAGTATTTTAATTTCTTTTAAAATCAGAAGAAATAATTATATAATAATAATAAAGATATAATGATGAATCCAGCCTGGATTATATTCCTTTTATACCAGTGCATTCATAAAATATAATTTTTAATAGTTTTTATGGTGAAAGGAGCCAATGAAAGCAAAAGCATAGTGGGCCCCCAAAAGTTATAATATGGCCCTGGTGATCCGTTCCATTGCTAGTCACTCCTGGCTAACAGGAAAAGACAGGACCTAGAGAACTACAGAGAGACAGAGTCGAGCCCTGATTCAACCATGCCTGAAACCAGATGGCCTTGTTCTTGCAGTTATGTAAAGAAATACATGTTTTTCATAGTTTAGCCAGGTTAATTGTGTTTTTGAAACCCAAACTTTTTTAAGAAATACAACTAATGTTCATAAAATAAAGTCTGCTTGAATTATCACAAGTATAGCTCAATGTTTTACTTTCATCATAATAGAAATGTTTGTCAACATTTTCATACAATTAAACATTTAATTAAAGAATAAAAAAAGAAACAAAAACTAGCTATGTATGAATCATTGCAATGTTTATAAAATCATTACCATAGGAGTTCAGGTTCAAAGAGGTTTTGCATTTAAATTCACTCAGCTTACATAATTATTTCAAGATCTACTTATTTCTTCTCAAGTATCTAAGCATGTACAAGTTCACGAAAAGTAGGAAAACTTTAAAAAATTACATGTCCATGCTTATTTTACAGCACCTTAAATGTCCAGTGATAATCTGACCCTCACACCCTCCTATTCTGTCTATACCATCTTGGTCCCTTTGCTTCTTTCTTCCTAGTGTCACATGAACCTCACATGACATGTGCATCTGGCTCTAGAAGCTCCCCAAAGACAGCAGTTGTTGTCCTTTGGAGAATCTGCAGCATTTTCCTACTTCCATTGTCCAAATGTCTGAGTAGGGGGAAGGCTGGCACAGGGATGGGGAAAGGTTAAGCAAGCAAACACATTTTACCCTGTCAAAGAAGTATAAATAGGATCATAGTTTACCTATTTATTGCCCATCCTTTTATGTCAAGGACGTTAGCTACAATTAATATAATAGCTCTAAGCACAAGTTAACAGAATATTTATACTCTTGAAAATCCATTTGTATATAAATAGAAATTACAAAAATATGTAAGATAACTGAGACTATGAAGAGGAAATGGCTCATCCTTAGAATAGCATTTTGTTTTGTTCTATATTTTACCAAAGGGATTTAACTAGCAATAGCACAATAAGGAATTGATACACTTGTATTTTGCAAGAAAGTTTAACTGTCAAGTAAATGCCTCTGAAATTTGGACGCCACTCTCTTTAAATATTGTTTTCAGGAAAGTCAGTAAAATGATTGGAAAACTGCATATTTGAAATTTGATTTTCTTCTCCATCTTAAAAATGATTTTAAATTCTGCATTTTTCTGATAAGAAAAAGAAATCTGCATTCACTTAGTACGACTAAATGCTTTCTAATACATTAATATCTAGAATGCAAGATTTATCTTCTAAAAGCATTGTGCCACAGTAAATGCTTCTTTGTCTTAGAAATCATGCATAGAACATGACAGCAGCGATAGTCAGCTGAGACAGACCATTTTAAATCTTTATTGATAATATGATCACAGGTGCATTTTAAATTATCTCACCACATTGCTTTCCCCATCAAATGTCACTAGTAATTTCATATGACAATCATGTTGCCCTTATGACATTACAGAATACAATTTAGAGTGATTTAGGATGCTGGTAGATTGGCAAGTGACTTCACCTTTTTTTTTTTATAATTAAAAAATATATATTTTAAAAGATGCTTAGATTACATAAATGTTACACAAAAATTACATGAATTCCCATGTTCCCACCTCCCACACCTCCCACAACTTCCCACATAAACATCTTTCATTAGTGTGGCACATCACCTGCAATGGATATACACATCCTGGGGCTTTGCCACTAAGCATGGACCATAGTTCACATTGTAGACCACACTCTCTCCCACACAGTTCTGCATGTTATATGCTGATGTAAAATGGCCTATATCTGTCATCGTAATGTCACTCAGGATAATTCCCGAGTCCCAAAAAAGCCCTTGTATCACAACTGCTTTTCCCTCTCCCTGCCCCCAAAGCATCCAGTGGCCACTGGCTCCACATCAGTGTTGTAATTTATTCCATTGCTTGAATCACAATATGTCTACAACAGAATATCAGTAAGTCCACTCTAGTCCATAGCTCCTCCCCCAATCCTGAGGAGTCTGGGATGGTAATGTCCACTCCACCTCCAAGTGAGAGGAGACTTATATCCCATGGATAAGATGGATTGGATTATCCTGCCTGCAGCTGCAGACTCTCTCCATTCCCTGGGATGGCTGTTGTCCATCATCATCTCCTCTCCAGGTGACTTGGGTGAGTCCATTGAGCTGTAAAGTAGGAGTAGCAGCTCCACTGAGATTCCAGGCACAGCTGGCACATAGGCAGAACAAAGTCTCCAGTCTCTGGAAGTACACCTAGAAACTCAGCACCACATATAGGTTTGAATAGAAAAGGGACTGATGGACCATGTGCAGGGAGGACTTATTTGAGTCCAACTCTGTCACTCTCAGGAGCACAGATTCCAAAGTAGAGCCCACTGATAAGGCATCAATCTCTGGAGCTATCCCCCCTTATATAGGACCTGGGTGTCTCCAGAGCCCTCAGGAGCCCCTCTGTTTGGGGTGATATCCACTTTGGTGTTCTAAGGGATCCTACTGAGGTGTCCATAAGTGTTACCCCTGGGATGACCTCCCAACTCTCTTTGAAGTCTCTTAGCCATATGAACTCATTTGTCTTTACCTTTTCCCCCTTTTATTCAAGGTTTTTTCCAGTCGTATTGCAAGTAGGCACTTGGTATTAATCCCTTGTTGCCAGGGAGGCTCATCCCTGGGAGTCATGTCCCATGCTGGGGGGAAGGTAATGCATTCATATGCTGAGTTTGGCTTAGAGAGAGGCCACATTTGAGCAACAAGGAGGCTCTCAGGTGGCAACCCTTAGGCACCCCATAACAGTAGGCTAAGTCTCAATTACAAGAGCAAAGACTCATAAGGTTAGTCATCAATAACAAGAACCCATTAGTGGACCATCCTCTTTTGCCAGACAATGCCCCTGCACTTGGGGGACAGTTGCTACTCCCTTGGAGAATGTGGCAGAGCTCTTCAGGCTGGGAATTCAGTATTCTCTCATTTATTGAGTTATTCTCCACCCACTGTGACCATGCCCAACCCCTTGATCATTTGAACAATCTTATATATCTTTTATGTATATTCAGGTGAACTTCCTCCCATGAAACCCCCTTCCCAGACACCTCCCACCAATGATCCTCTCCTGCCCCCACTGTAACCCTTCTGTGATCCAAACCTTCCTTAAAGATGAAGCCCATTTAATAGCCAAATACAATTAATAGGAAAATGAAACAATAATGATAAGTTTAAATGTAAAAGATAAAATACATGGAAACTTAAAAAAAAAAACCACTAAAAATAAAATAAAATTAAAGGATTGGATATTTTAAAGAATGGGAAAAAACAAAAAAATTTAAAAAAATTTTTTGAAGCATTTTTCCTTTTATCACTGCATTATCAGGTGTCCAGTCTGTACCGTGGCACCTTCTCCCTCTCTCTCCCTAGTGTCTCCCAAATTTTCATTTAATTTTGAAAGAAGTTTTAGGTCACAGCAAAGTCACACACAGAATATTAGAGACTCTCATATACCCCAAATCTTCCTCCTTTCCTCACCCCATATTAAACCTTTTTGTATGTGGATGGTAGCATTGTTATAACTGTTATACAGATAGTGAAACATAGCTACTAAACATTGTCAATGGTTTACAGTATAGTTTACAATTTAGACGGTACAGTTTAATAATTTTTTATGATATTTACCATGTCCTGTGTCCATCACTGTAAGGTAATGAAAAACATTTCCCCTGACAACTAAATACCCCCTGTTTGATTTATTCTGTTCCTCCCTCCCCATTCCCCTGGTGGCTTCATCTTTTGAGAGAATACAAGGAAGGAGCCAATGGACTTAAAAAATTAGATGCCAATCACCTTTGTAACCCAGAGGTGAGGAATAGCATGAGTGACATAACCAAGTTTTCATATTTGTTTAGTGGTTACTGTTAAAAATCATTTTAGCTAAAGATAAATTAGACAAAGGAAGTAACCTGCTGGTATTGGTTGGGAGGTGGGGAGGACCACATGACACTTTGACATTTAGTCTTTTCCTCTCTGTTAGAGGGCTTACAGAATGCTCACTAACTGGAAGTTGCAGTGATGATGCCCATGAACATATAGAAGGATCTAGATGCTGTGGGCCCAAGAAATCAGGGAGTTGATTCCTGGGCTTATGGAGCTACAGAAAAGAGTATTTTTTTAATGATGCTACATTACTGTTTGTGAAGCTTTGCTCTATGTTTGGTATGTATAAACCTGCCTACTTTTCTGAAGTTAAATAACAACAACAACAACAAAAAACCAATATAATCCCTTTATGTTATATTATGCTTATAGAATATTATAAATGATTTTCTAAAGACCTAGTTATGTGTCTTTTAGTGTTAATACACACAAACAAATAATGGTCTTTACTAGCTGCTATGGAAAACTAATTTTTCTCTTGTTTTCTAAAACTATTGACCAGCTGCATTTTATATTATAATGAAGAAATGATTTAAGCATGGAAATAATGGGTTAAGGAAAGACCAGTTTAAACAACTAAAAAATACATTACCAGAAAAATGAATTTAAAAATTGTGGTATAGGACAACCAGCAAGATGGCGGCAGAGTAAGGTGGTCCTTGAATCAGCTCCTTCTACAGGACAGTAAGTAATCATCCAGAGCTAACTAAAGGATTTGTTTGGCGACTCCAGGAGACTAGAAGTTCATCCTGCAGCATCCTTGAAAGAGCTGAAGGAGGAAATTGCCCATCTGCAGAGAAGATTCGTAAGTAGAGCATTCCATGCCACAGAGGCCAGTGCCCATCCTCTACTGGAGGCACAAGCCACCTTGGGAGCTGTTCCATGGCTGGAATTAGAAGCTCCACTTCCCAAAAATGGGGGAGGAAGAGACGGTTGGGCACCAACTTCAACTACTGATTAGTAAATTCGGCGGCCTAAAGTGCAATCCTAAGAACAGCTAAAGTTTGAACCTGTCCAAGTCAGAAAGAGGCTGATAGCCGCCATCTTAACTCTGAGCCTGACACGAGGGGAAGCGGCGCTGACTGAAAAATCACAGTGCTGGTAGGTACCAGCTTTTTTCCATCTAGGTCAGATTGCCACTCTAGCCTAAGCCCCAGGCCCACCTCGGACAAGGAGGAAACTGGGGGTTGCTGTGCCAGCCCCTCCAGGAAATTACAGGCCACGCCATGGAGGCCAGTGATCATCCTACTTTGGCGGTGCAAGCCACCCCAGGAGCTATACTGTGGCAGGAATTGGGAGCTCCATTTCCCAAAAAACAGGGAGGAAGAGATGGTTGGCCACCAGTGTCAGCTACTGATTAGTCAATTCAGCTGGCTAAAATATAACCCTAAGAACAGCTAAATATTGAACCTGGCCAAGTCTGAAGGAGGCTGGTAGCTGTCATTTTGACTCCACCCCCAGGATGAGGGGAAGCGGGGTTGACTGAAAATCATGGTGATGGTAGAGACCAACTTCTTTCACCCCAATTGGCTTGCATCCCTAGCCTAGGATTCAGTTCCACCTCAAGCTGACAGACCCTGCAAGGGAGAAAGGGCAGGAAGCCCTAAATTAAAGAGAAAAACTGCACCCAGAATAAATACTCTAGTAAGCCAGATGCTAAGACACCAACAAAAAATTACTATCCACACCAAGAAACAGGAAGATATGGCCCAGTTAAAGGAACAAGATAAGCCTCCAGATTACATAAAGAAGTTGAGACAACTAATCATAGATGTTCAAACACATCTCCTTAATAAATTCAATGAGATGGCTAAAGAAATTAGGGATATTAAGAAGACATTGGATGAGCACAAAGAAGAATTTGAAAGCATACATAGAAAAATAGCAAATCTTATGGGAATGAAAGGTGCAATAAGTGAAATTAAAAATACACTGTAATCATATAATAGCAGATTTGAGGAGGCAGAAGAAAGGATTGGTGAGCTTGAAGAAATTGCCTCTGAAAGTGAACATACAAAAAAACAGATGAAGAAAAGATTGGAAAAACTTGAACAAGGTCTCAGGGAACTAAACGACAGCAAGATACATGCAAACATATGTGCCATTGGTGTCCCAGAAGGAGAAGAGAAGGGAAAAGGGGCAGAAGGAATATTTGAAGAAATAATGGTAGAAAATTTCCCAACCCTATTGAAGGACATAGATATCCATTGTCCAAGAAGCACGATGTACTCCAATCCAAAAAAATCCAACTCCAAGACACATACTAATCAGAAAGTCAAATGCCAAAGACAAAGACAGAATTCTGAGAGCAGCAAGAGAAAAGCAATGCATAACATGTAAGGGATACCCAATAATATTAAGTGCTGATTTCTCACCAGAAACCATGGAGGCAAGAAGACAGTGGTATGATATATTTAAGATACTGCAAGAGAAAAACTTCCAGTGAAAGATCTTATACCTGGTAAGATTGTCTTTCAAAAATAAGGGTGAGTTTAGAATATTCACAGATAAACAGAAACTGAGAGAGTATGTAACCAAAAGACCAGTTTTGCAGGAAATACTAAAGGATGTGCTACAGCCTGAAAAGAAAAGACAGGAGAGAGAGGCCTGGAAGAGAGTCAAGAAATGAAGATTAGATCAATAAAAGTAATTAAAAGTGCCCAAAGAGTGGTGAAAATAAACTATGACAGATAAAACCCAAATATTTAGGAATAAACTTAACCAAAGAGGTAAAGCATTTATATTCAGAAAACTACAATTCATTGTTAAAAGAAATTTTAAAAAGTCCTAAATAATTGGAAGAACATTCCATGCTTACAGATTGGAAGACTAAATATCATTAAGCTATCAATTCGACTCAATTTGATATACAGATTCAATGCAATCCTGATAAAAATTCCACCAGCATTTTAAAAATAAATGGAAAACATGATTATCAAATCTATTTGGAAGTGTAAGGGGACTTGAATAGCCAGAAACATCTTAAAAAGGAAAAGCAAAGTTGGAGGACTGTCATTTCTGGACTTTAAAATATATTACCAAGCTACACTGGTAAAAACAGCATGGTACTGGCATAAAGACAGGCACATAGACCAATAGAACCAAATTGATGGTTCAGAAATAGACCCTCACATCTATGCTCAAGAGATTTTTGACTAGCCAGTCAAGCCCACCCAGCTCAGGTAGAACAGTCGATTCAGCAAATGGTGCTGAGAGAATTGGATATCCATAGCCAAAAGAAGGAAAGAGGACCCCTATCTCACACCTTATACAAAAATTAACTCAAAATGAATAAAAAACCAAAATATAAAAGCAAGAACCATAAAGCTTCTAGAAGAAAATGTAGGAAAATATCTTCAAGACCTAGTGGTAGGTGGTAGATTCTCAAAGGAGGTAAGAGGCTGGCTGAGATGGACTAGTGATATTGTATGTAGGTGTTTTAATTAGCTTTACTGTAAAAGTGTGGAAATGTACAGAGTTGATGGTAACACATTATAATGAGTAACAGCTGGTTTATATATGGGGATGTGGCTGAAAATAGTAGTGTAGGATGTAAATGCCTACTGACAGAAAGTTAGAGAATAATCTAGGGACTGAATTGCACAGTAAATCTAGAGGTAGAGAGGGGTGTTGTTTGGGAATTCTGCACATATTCATGATTGTTTTGTAAGTTTACAAATTCTGTCATAAAGACATATTTAAAAAATGATAATAGTGTGGGTTGGGGGAAAAATACACCAAATGTAAGATAAAGACTATAAACAGCAGTAAGAGTTTGACAAAATTCTTTCATAACTTGTAACAAATGTCTCATGACAATGTAAGGTGTTGGTGGAGGGTTGATGTACGGGACCCTTGTATGATGTTATGAATACTTGCTGTGTAAGTTCACAACTTTTACTATACACTTATTGTTTATGTATGTTAATGTATAAATGATATAAAATTAATAATAATAATAGTGTGTGTTGGGGGAAAATACTTTGTTAGTAGTAAAATTTTGAGGATGCTCTTTAATCATTAGTTAAATACATTTAACAACAATGCAAGATATTTGTGGTACAGTGAAGTATGAGAGTGCTGTGTGATGTTATGTATGTTTGTTTTGTAAGGTCACAATTATTGCTATACACTTATTGTTTATGTAAGTTCATGTGAGTGATATACTTCGATAAATTTAAAAAAATGGAAAAAAATTGTAGTATAGTCATATATTAGAACACTGATGAAAAAAATATTTATACATATCAATATTAATATGTAAATATATCTAATGTTACATATATCATCCTGATGACTCTCAAAACTTTATGTTTAGTGAAAGAAGCAAAACACAAAAGTATATATACTATATGACTCCAATAATATGAAGTTCAAGGATAGTCAAAACTAAAAACATCACAATAAAATTAGCACAGTGGGAAGGAGATGGGGGCAGCAAGGTTGGAGTTCGATTCAGGGAAGGAGGATGAGGGAAATTTCTAGGCACCTGGAAATATCCTTTGTTTGATTGGTTTGGTGATTGCATGGATGTGTACATATGTAAAAGTTGTTAAGCTGTACATTTAGATTCATGTGTTTAATAGAATTTAAATAATACTTCAAACAATAAAAAGCAGGAGAAATAACCATTTTGTTACAGTATGTTTAACATTCATGCAGCGCTTGTATACATTATTTCACTTAATCCTCACAAAAACTCTATGAGACAGACACTGTTACAGATTCCATTTTCAGATGAGGAATGGAAGCATACGTTTATACAATTTTTCAAGGTCCTATAGCTAGTATATAGCAGAGCTAAGATAAGAACTCAAACTAACTGGTTCCAAACCTTATGCTCTTGACCACCGAACTATACTATTTCTCTCTATTAAATCCCAAACTATACTATTTCTCTCTATTAAATCCCTATAGATCTGTTTTTTCTTTGTAAAGGAGCTTCAGATAACATGAAACAACAGGATTGTGCAGAAAAAAAATGTGTCATTAGAAGCATCAAAGCAATGAAGTTTGAAAGCAAAACTCTCAAAGGTTTCTGGGCTTTAAATAATTTTTGGTTTATGAATTATACATATGGATGTATATTGCTTTTAAATGTAAATATCATATTGTTCCCCAAAGTGCATTCAATATCAGATGCTTGCCTGTTACAGTTTTTAAAAATCAAGGGATGTTAAAATGTGTCAAACAGTTGTTGTTTCTGGATTTTTTGCCTCACTTTTAAAGTAAATAATCTATATAACATTATCAGAGCGTTTTTACATCTTCTGAAAACAAATATTATAGGTAAAAAATCTGAAGCATAATTCATTAGAGATTTAATCTCTCAGCATGATTTACAAAGTAGTAAAATATGGCATCATATCTTCAAACAGATAAAGGGTTCTTTTTGGAATTAAATTTACTAAAATTCAATAGAAATATTTTGTAATAAAAATAATAAAATACAAATGCATCCACTTAAGCAATTATGACCCTATTACCTCTAGATTTATCTGTACATTCTTAAATTTGTTAAATATGTAGTCTTGGCATAGTGCACTCCTTTAAATTCATTACAGACCTTGGTTCAGTGATCACTCTCTTGGGGATTCACGTATCCAAATTTGCTAAATCTGGCGCTTTCAGTCTATTCCATTCATAATTTGAGCATGTTGATGACAGCATGACTCATTTCCAAATTTCTGTTCTAAAGTGCCCATTTTTTAGATTGCATTTATATAACATTTACTCCATTTTTCTTCCAATACCACAATTCCTCAGTTACTCAGCAAATAAACTTGTCTCTTAATTAACAAAGAAAAACAGAAATATACTCAATTTTCTGCCATAATCCCACAAAGTAAACTGCATCATATTAAATGCAACTAATGTTAAATTTATTTGCTTATCTGTTACTTACAGTTGTTTTATGCACTGGACAGGACTCGAAGAAATGGAATTACATAAAATTATTAGGGGAGAATCCTTATTTCAAACCTTACTTTAATTGTGACTATCTCTAGGAGTTCACTGTTAAATATGCTTGCCAGTTAGCTTAGTCTGAGTACCACCGGAAGCAGATCCTGAGAGAAGGATGAGTGCAAGTAGTTCATTTGGGAGGTGTGTGGGAAAGTTACAACCATCCAATAGAGTGTACATCATCAAGACAGCTACCCGGTAGTCTACTGGAGTTTAATCCTACTAGGGAAAGCCTAGCACATGCCTCAGAGCTATACCTTCAGAGGTGAAGGAGCTTGAAGGAGCTCCTGTATCAACAGGACATCAACTCTCATTAGTCACCATTACTGTCTGCTGCGGTAGCAGAGAGGCACGGAAGTGGTAAGGGAAAAGAAATACTGGCAGGGCATTGATAGTGCCTGCTACAGTTGTTCCTCTGAGGTGCAATTATTTAACCTAGACTTTTACTTCTGCATGGTATAATATATATTTTAATTATGCTTAGGAAATATTATTTTCCTTAGATTTTAAACTTAAAAAAAATGTCAAATTAATGCTATCAGTTCTTTCAATATCTGTTTAAATGATTGGATTTTTTCTTATTCAAAATATTGATTTTATTAGATTTGTAGTATACTAATATACTTCAAAATATTAAAACATCTTTATCAGAATCAAGCACAATTCACCTTAGAGTGTTCTTAATTTTAAAATATTTTTTCGTAAAATTCACAGGTATTTCATTTAGAATTTTTGCACCTTATAGGTCTAACTGTAGATGGCCTTTAGTTTTTCTTCATTCCTCTTTAAAAGGTCATAGAAAGTGTAATCAGATGACGAAAATAGATACTATACAACAAATTTGCTACTTTATTTGCATATCAGAGAACCTTGGGTAAATAATAAATGAAAATTAAAAATATACATATCCTAATTTATAAATGAGGAATGCTTTTAAAATTGAGAATAATGCTATATAGGACTGAGTAGAAGGACAAAGTAGGATCTGAATACACATAATCTTGAATATTCTACAAGAGTCTGTAGAAGAAATCTTAGAATGAATTTCTATTTTATTCAAGATCAAGCAAAAGAATAAGCAAGCTATGTTGGTTCCATAATCCAAATCAAAATATTCGAAATCATTGAAACATACATAAAAATGATATCTTTTGATTTTTGTTATTTCTCAAATAATATTCACTGTAGAAACATAGCTAATTAAAAGATTACTGAAAACAATACATTCCAGCAAGCATATTTACCTCCACTGTTCTTGATATAGTCCTGATTCATTTTAGTGTATGCAGATTTCCAGCTACACTTTTGTGTAGACATGGTCCATTTTTATAAAAGGACTTTCTGCTTAAGTTTTATTTTAGGGTCAAAATTAATTGATTTAAGAAAGCATCTCTTATAGTGCAAGGTGTTTGATATCCAACTTTTATATTCTGGTAGCATTGATGACTAAGATAGGAAGCATGAAATGGAATAGAAGATCAGTCTTTCCCAAGATAATATCTTGCAATCAAATAACATCTTTACATTTTCGGAAGTGGTTTTCTCACCAGGTCTTTTATTTTTATGCTATTTGACCACTAGACCCTATGAGATAGATATTCTTGGTTTGCAACATAGATTGATCCACTATTGCTCTTATCCTCATTCTGCAGAAGAAGAGGAGACACAAAGATGAATCATAGGTGGACCAGAATCTGGGTCACCCCAGTGCACAAGCCTAATGCACATTTCACTCTACCATGAGGCGCTGCTCACTATTACATCACTCTTTGGAATATAGGGGCTGGTACAGTGAGTTTTCTGGCAATAATTCCACAGCTTAATGGACTGATGACCCAAAATTACCTCTGCTTCATTTCATCAAGTTCTCTAATTCTATCATGTCAGCCCTTTCATTTTGATGCCTTATTATTTGGTATATTCGAAGAGCTGCTTCCTTTAGCCTGGCTCTCTCTCTGGGCAGTATCTGGGAAACAACTGGAGAGCTTTGTTTCCTCTCTCACAATTTTTAATTCAGATTCCTGGGTTCAGAAGGCAACAAAGTCGCTAAACATAGATAAATTATCAACCTACTATCAGGTCTTTAATAAATACAAATGATCCAAGTATTTTTTTAGTGTCAACCATGTATTCACTATGATTCAATTTACCAAATTAGTTTTCTATATTTTGGTGGCAGAGGTATGTCTGTCTTGAAAAGAGAAGTGGCACTAATGGGTCTTTTGATTACCGTTATTTTTCACTGATTCACTTGGTAAAGCACCTCATTATCGTCTCTCCACACATGCACAATGTTGATATACATTCACTCAAACAACAACAAAATTTATAACCCTAATCATTTCTCTAATTGAAATGAAGTTACGCTCAAACAAATATTCCTATTTTGACTAATTTGGGTGGGCATATTTGACCTGTGCCAACTTGCAAAACAACAGATAGTTCTTTACAAAAGGGTAGGAATAGGAATATTGTCCAATTTATTCAGATGCAATTACCATTTTTAAGCCCCCACCACCCAGATCTCCACCACAAACTAGTACACATACAATCTCTCTCTCCCACGTGCTCTCTCTCTCTTGCAGGGGGTTTTTCTGGAATAGCAGAGGCTAAGGGCCCAGCTCTAGGGTCAGACTGTCTGAGTTTATATTCCAGCCCTCTCTTCATTGTCATAGCTAAATTTAAAAAAAGAGAGAGAAAAAATAAGGAATAACTGGTCACTGTTAGTGGAAGACAAGATTAGGCATTTATGATATTGCACAAGACACTGGGGCTAAAGATCTCCCGGCAACCACAGATTTTGTCTCAGGTTACCCCAATTAATCAGCACAGCATTTAGGCTCAGGCTTCCCCAGCTTCAATGCTTTGATGAGAGAGGTGAAATCCCTAAGTTTTTATAATCAATCACAACCCCCCCACACTGCCTTATTTTACATTCCCACTCCCATCACAAGCCAGGAAACTCCTGCAGTATGCATGGGCAGACAGGAAACAGGAGTGGCAGCAGGGCCATTTCAAATCCTGCCCAGGGAAGGCCGGGCTCCAGCTGTCAAAGTGGTGCCAGTCAGAGGGTGTAGCAGGGCTCAGGAAACACCCTCAAAGGTGAGAACCTATGACAGACTGGCCCAACGAACCCTAGTGGACTGGCCTGGAGGACAACCTGGACTGAGAAATTACCTCAGAGAAACCACCTCAGCAGCCCTGTGGACAAACCTCTTGGTCTGCAGGACTGGAGCTCTGGAACAGGAGCCCAGTCACCTCCCGACCTAGATGAGCTGGGGACTCCCTGTTCCTTAAACTCTAGGTAGGATTGCTCAAACCTTCTTCTCACTGGATACTTGACTTGAAGATACTGCTTTTCTTAATGCATGTTTGTGGTGCAGTTTCCTTATCTGTCAAATGTATATAATAATCCTCTCTTTGTCTTGGAGTTGTAATAAATGACATGAAAGAATTCGCACAGTGCCTAGACATAGCCAGCTCTCAATAAATGTGACCTATTATATCATGGTAGCAGTAAAGTTCATCCAAGGAGTGGCAGCCGGATAGTGTGAGAAGACTGGAATGTGCACTATCCTGACTAGGTTATATATTACCTTTTGACATATAGCCAGACTTCACATATCAGGGTCTCGGTTTCCTCATCTATAAACTGAACAGGTTAATTTTGATCACTAACAGATTCCTTTGAGCACTAACATTGTGTATTTCTATAAAATGGATAAATCTTCTGCTTGCCTGAGATAATAGTTTCCAGTTTTGTGCATTTGCAGGAATCCTTAAATGTTTTCACTGGAGTCAGTGAAGGAACCAGTTAACAGTTTACTTACCTACAGAAGTTTAGTTTCCTAGCTCCTGCCTTATGGTAGTGCCAATCTTTTTTCAATGTTGTTTTAATGGTACAGTTATAGTATTTTAACATTAAAATGAAAAGTAGGCTATTTGAGTGGCATTACACAGGATGAGAAATGATTTTATTGCTTACGACCTCTCCTGTATTATGCAATCTTATAAGTCAAGTATGAATGTTGACATAAATGATATATTGCACAAGTAGAGGCTTCACAGATAGAGCTGTGACTTTTAAAGATTCAGAAAGATAAAAAGTAAATCTGTACTGTAATTTAAATCCAGTTTATAAGCTTGGACTCTACCTGGGCTTTAGTTGAGATTTGATAAATTATCGTATCTCAGCTCAGGGAACTTTCTCCAGGCCTATCGTTCTGACTTCATTGACAGTTCTGTAAACAGTATTTAAGAAGTAGATATGAAATTCTCTTTGTTTGCCTTTTAGTGGCAGGCAGATTCACTGGGAGATAAAAAGAAAAGCTTTAAATAACAAATACAGCATAAGGAGAAATTATTTTGAAGTTGCAGAATTTTATATAAATATTAATTTGGACGAATTTAAATATCCTATTGGAGTTGTCATTCAGGAACATTGCACCACTGATTTAAGCAATAAGATGCTACACAAATAGAATAATGAACACAGGCACACTAAAAATATAGTGATTAATTATCAGGTAAGAAATTGTCTTTGGTAAATACAGAATGATTAGATGGCTCTTATCTGTGTGCTTAATTGAAAACGTCTTTTATGAAAATTTTACATTTAATCACAATTAAAACAATATTTTCAGATCCTTTTAATACTTTTCTTTAAACAGCATATGCATATATTCTCTCTCATTCTTTTTCTATTGTTTCCCTATGAACTCAAAAGAATAACAAATTTTAGCTATCATTTGAGAATTTGAGAAAATGAGCAAAATCTTTCTCAAGACAACCTAGTGAACTGATAATAAGCATGGGCTATAATCTCTTCTATGATAAAAATGGCACTCTGATACTAGAGTATTTTCACATGTATTTCATCATACTGACCAAATTACTGTGATGTTATAAAAGCATATGATATTATCCAATTTTAAATGGATGAAGAAACAAGTTCTGAAAAATGAATGACCTATTCAAATTTCTTCACATTATAAAAAGCAAGGAGAGATCATGAATTCTAACTTCTCGTTCTGTGTGCTTTTCACTACATCACATTATATTTTCTTATATCTGCTGTTACAAGACCATATATATATATAAAGTTATATTTCATCAAATGGAAATCTATTTTTGTTATTAGAACCTTGACTTAAAGATACTGCTTTTCTTGTTTGTGTGTTCTGCTGGTATGTATAAAATACACATTCATCTTCAAACTTTTAAAATTAGGACATTAATTTTGGAGTGAAAGTGTGGATTATTTTAAATAGTACTCTTTTAAGTATAATTTATTAATGAATCAGACTTGTGTGTGGACACTCACTGAGCAAAATAGTCTGGCTTCTCTCTCTTGAGTATAGGACTGCACTCATTTGAGAACACTGGAAGAATATGTTTAAACAAAACACTAACACTGATAATGTTAATACACTTTAGTGTACAGAGCTCTCCCAACCAAGCACAATGCATGGTTTGCTTCTTTCATTTGACACTATCTCTTAAATAAAAGACAAGAAGGTAATGAATTCTAGTTTGTAAACACACTAGAGTCAAATAATAACTGCTGATTGCTAATAAACTGCACCGAAAACTGACCATACCCAAACTGTGATACTGGAGCATTAAACATTTAGGAAAGAACCGAACATTAATAACAATTCTTGGCCTCTCTCCTGAATATTAATTCTTACATGCATAGTTATTGTTTAAAGAATATTTGCACAATTATTCTTTGAATGATGCTTCAAAAATCTATCAAAAACTCACTTTCTCTACATCCATTGCTCAGTTTCTTTCACCTTCCTGATGTTTTTTTGGAAAAACTAGCTTTCATTCAGGAACAAGTTTATGAAAAAAAAAAAAAAACATTAAATACAACCATACAAAATTAAACTGTAACCTCCACTTCTAGCCATGATAGAGAAAAGGAAAATGAGTTTGTTTTCCTGGTGCAAACAACAATAAAACTGGCCAAAATATATGAAGCAAATATTTCAGGCATTGGACAATGAGCAGTGCAGGACCATGATTTATGAGGAAGAGCAAATCGAGCAAATTCTATGTTTCATTTGATTTCTGCCTGGGAGTTTTCCTTACGGAAATTCAGAATGGTAGAGCCTAAGAACATAGCAATTATACTGAATTAAGGAGACAGATACTGAAGTTCAAGGCTGCTATTGTGGATGGATATGGTTTGGCAGGGTATTTTATCAAAGAGACTTGTGCAGATAGTACCAATGTAGTTTGTATGCAAGTTCACTGCTGGTTCTTGGACTATATTTAAACAAACAGACTTGTGCTATAAGAAATACTAGAGGAATTTCTTCAGGAGGAAGGAAAAGTATTCCAGGTGAAAACTTGAATCCACAAGCAAATCTAAAGAGTACTGGAAATGGTTAATGTGAGTAAATAGAGAAGACTGTCTCTTTTGTTTTCACATCCTAACTCATTTTATGACACCAAAATAAATCGATAGAAAAAGCAAAGATATTAAAAGAAAAGAAATTTATTGACAAATATCCTCCATAAATAAAGATGCAAAAATTTTTAACAAAGAATAGCAATTTGACTTTATTTCTGGAATGCAAAGTTTGCTGAACATTCAAAAATCAATCAATGGGTTCTCAATTTACTTCTGCTCTAATCTTTTTTATTTCTTTCTGCTTGCTTTGTGATTGGTTTGCTATTCTTCTTCTAGTTTCTCCAGTTCAGTTAGATCTTCTATTTTAGCTTTTCTTCTCTATAGCATTTTGGGCTATAAATTTCCCTCTCAGCACTGCCTTGACTGTATCCCATAAGTTTTGAAAAACTATGTTCTCGTTTTCATTCATCTAGAGATATCAAGGTAACTTCTCTTGCAATTTCTTCTTTGACTCACTGATTGTTGAGGAATGTGTTGTTTAGCCTCCATATATTTGTAAGTTTCCCCCTTTACTGCCTATTATTGATTTCCAACTTCATTCCATTATGAGCAGAGAAGGTGCTTTATATATTTTCAAAAAAAAACAATAAAGTCAACAAAACCAAAAGCTGGTTCTTTGAGAAGTTCAATAAAATTGACAAACCCTTAGCAAGACTAACAAAGAAAAAAAGAGAGAAGATGAAAATAAATACAATCAGAAATGAAATGGGGGAAGTTACAACTGACTCCACAGAAATAAAAAGGATTATAAGAGGATATTATGAGAAACTGTATGCCAACAAATTAGACAACCTAAATGAAATGGATAAATATTTAGAAGTGCATAAACAACTACATTGGCTCTACAAGAAATACAGAAACTCAACAAACCAATCACAAGCAAAGCCATCGAATCAGTCATCAAAAATCTTCCAACATTTGGCACACTTTTCCCCTATTCCCCCATTATCAATATAGTATATCTTTGGCATAGATACATGAATATTACATTATTGCTGTTAACCACAGTCCATAGGTCACTCCAGTTGTATTTTTCCTACCACCCTGCAATAGTGACACATATCTGCTCTAGCTCACAAAGGATACTCTTGCATCGTACCATCAACTACAATTCTCATCCACTTCTGGGTTTACTGTGTTATTCAGTCCCTAGATTATTCTCTAGCTTTCTTTCAATTGACATTTACATCCCTAGACTACCCTTTCCATCCACATTACCATTTATAAACCAGCTGTTACTCACTATAATGTGTTACCACCAACTCTATTCATTTCCACAGTTTTACAGTTTTAAAGTTAATTAAAACTTCTACATACATTAAGTATCAGGAATCCATCTCAGCCCTCCTCTTATCTCCTTTAAGAATCCATTACCTGCTACCCGGTCTTGAAGCTGTTTTCCTACATTTTCTTCTAGAAGCTTTATGGTTCTTGCTTTTATATTTAGGTCTTTGATCCATTTGGAGTTAATTTTTGTGTAAGGTGTGAGATAGGGGTCCTCTTTCTTTCTTTTGGCTATGGATATCCAGTTCTCCCAGCATTTGTTGAATGGAGTGTTCTGCCAGAGCTGGATGGGTTTGACAGTCTTATCAAAATCTCTTGACCATAGATGTAAGGATCTGTTTGTGAACCGCCAATTCAGTTCCATTGGTCTATGTGTCTGTCTTTATGCCAGCACTATGCTGTTTTAACCACTGTAGCTAGGTAATATGATTTAAAGTCCAGAAGAGAAATTCCTCCAACTTAGCTTTTCTCTTTTAAGATGTTTCTGGCTATTTGGGACCCCTTACCCTTCCAAATAAATTTGATAATTGTGTTTTCCATTTATTTTTAAAATGCTGATGGAATTTTTATTTGGATTGCATTGACTCTATATATCAATTTGTGTAGAACTGACATCTTTATGATATTTATTTTATTTAAAAATTTTTTTTATTGTGGTAACGTATTTGCAACATAAAATTTCCCATTTTAACCACTTTCAAGTATACAATTCAGTCAAATTTATCACATTCACAATTTATCACCATTATAAAAAATTTCCTTTCATCCCAAACAGAAATTCTGAACCCATTAAGCATTAACTCTCCATTCCCCTTCCATATTGCCCCTGGTAACCTATAATTCACTTTCTGACTTTTTGAGCTTGCTCAGCAATGTTTTGATTGGGTTTTCACTACAGCAGTCTTGTTCTTATTTCATTACTTATTCATAGATATTTGATGTTTTTGATGCTATTGTAAATGGAATTAAAAATATTTTCCAAGGGCACGGATGTGGCTCAAGCTAGTTGAGTTGAGCTCCCACCTCCCAAATGGGAGGTCCTGGTGGCTCCTGAAAAAAACAAAAACAAACAACAAGCAAAACAAACAAACAAACAAAAAACCCAACTCAGGGAACCCAACTGGCTCAGTGGTTGAGTGCTGGCTTAATAATACTTAGCCTTCCAATCTGTGAGCATGGAATGTTCTTCCAATTACTTAGGTCTTTTAAAATTTCTTTTAACAATGCACTGAAGTTTTCTGAATACAAGTGCTTTATATCCTTGGTTAAGTTTATTCCTAAATATCTGATTCTTTTAGTTGCTATTGTAAATGGAATTTTTTTCCTGACTTCCTCCTGAGATTGTGCATTACATCTGCTTTTAAAGTCTATTTCATCTGCTGTATGTATAGCTATTCTGACTTTTTGTTGTTGTTATTGTTACTACATGTGTGGAATATATTTTTCCAATCTTTCACTTTCAATATCTTGGTATCTGTATTAGTCATCTAAAGGCATGCTGATGCAAAATACTAGAAATCTGCTGGTTTTTATAAAAGGTATTTATTTGGGGTAGAAACTTAGAGTTACCAAGGCATAAAGTGTAAGTTACTTCCCTCACCAAAGTATGTTGCCATGTATTGGAGCAAGATGGCTGCTGACATCTGCAAGGGTTCAGGCTTCCTCTTCCTCTTAATGCTCCATGGTCCCAGGTTCTTCCAATATCAGCCATAGGCTGGGATAAATCTTGGCTCTCTTCTGGGGCTTCTTTCTCTTCTAGCTTAGCTGCTCTGCTCTCTCCACAAGGCCAGCTGTAAACTGTCAGGTGAATGGCTCGTCTCTCTTCACAGGGCCTCTGCCATGTCTAATGGAGACCTCTCTTTCCTTACATATTTGCTTCTCTGTGTGCTTATGTCCTGGGCTCCAGGATCAAATCTCCAACTAATTCCCGTACCTTGTGGTTTTCTCTGTGAGTTCCCACCCCCCTTTCGTGGGTGGGGACTCAATGGTCTACTGATGTGGCCCAATCAAACCCCAATCAAAGCCTTAATTGTAATTTCACCAAGTAAGAGTGAAACCTCCAAATCCAATACAATATAATATGTCCAGAGGAACAGACCAGTTTATAAACATAATCCAATATCTATTTTTGGAATTCATAAACAATATCAAACTGCTACAGGTGGGTTGAGGGAAAAATACACCAAATGTAAGACACTTTAGTTATTAGTAATACTTTGAGAATACGCTCTCATTATTTGTTAAAAATAATTCACAACAATGCAAGATATTGTTGGTAGGGTGAGATATGAAAGCCATGAATGATATTATGCATGTTTGTTTTCTAAGTTCACAACTTTAACTATACACTTATTTTTTATGTATGTTTATATAGGAGTGACATATTTCAATAAATTTTTTAATGAAAAAAAAAAATCTTCCAACAAAGAGAATTCCAGGGCCAATGAATTCATGAGTGAATTCTGCCAAGCATTTCGAGAAGAATTAATTAAAGTCTCCCAAAAAATTGAAAAGGAGGGAAAATTACCCAACACATTTTATGAAGCCAACATCTCCCTATACCAAAGTCAGATAAAGATACTACATGAAAAGAAAATTACAGGCCAAACCCTCTAATGAACATAGACACAAAAATTCTCAACAAAATACTTGCAAATCATAGCCAACAGCATATAAAAATAAGTATACATCATGATAAAGTGGGTTTTATTCCTGGTATAAAAAGGTGGTTCCACATAAGAAAATCAATTAACATAATACACCACATTACATTAAAAAACAACATACAACCATTTCAATTGATACAGAAAGGCATTTGACAAAATCCAGCACCCTTTCTTGATAAAAATATTTCAAAATACAGGTATAAAAGGAAAGTTCCTCAATATAATAATGGGCAGGTATGAAAATTCCCACAGACAACATTGTACTCAATGGGGAGAGGTTGAAAGATTCCCCTCTAAGATCAGGGACAAGACAAGGATACCCACTGTCACTACTGTTATTCAACATTGTGCTAGAAGTTCTAGCTAGAGCAATTAGGCAGGAAAAGAAAATAAAAGGCAACCAAATTGGAAAAGAGGAAGTAAAACTCTCACTATTCACAGATGACATGATGCTACATTTAGAAAATCCTGAATTACATGCAACAAAGCTATTAGAGCTAATAAACAAGATCAGCAAAGTGGCAGGATACAAGACCAACATGCAAAAATCAGTAGTGTTTCTCTACACTAGTAATAAGCAAGCTGAGAAGGAAATCAAGAAAAAAAAAATTCCATTTACAAAGGCAACAAAACCTTAAATCTCTAGGAATTAATTTAACCAGGAATGTAAAGGATCTGTATTCAGAAAACCACAAAACACTGCTAAAAGAAATCAAAGAAGACCTAACAAATGGAGGGACATTCCGTGTTTATGGATTGGAAGATTAAACATCATGAAGATGTCAATTCTACCAAAATTGATTTACTGATTCCATGCAATACCAATCAAAATTCCAACAGCCTACTTTGCAGAAATAGAAAAGTCAATTAACAAATTTATTTGGAAGGGAAAGGGGTCTTGATTAGCCAAAAACATACTAAAAAAGAAGACCAAAGTCAGAGAACTCATGGTCCCTGGCCTTGAAGTGCATTATAAAACTATAGTGGTCAAAACAGCATGGTATTGGCATAAAAATAGACACATTATCAATGGAATTGAATTGAGAGTTAAGAAAAAGACACTCACCTCTGTGCGTAACTGACTTTTTTCACTTTTTTTAAAAATAAAACATTCCTTTTTACGATAATGAAATATTGATTTTTTTATCTCCTATAATTTTTTTTTTAAATCATAGAAATTTATTCTCTCACAGTTCTAGAAGCTAGAAGTCTGAAATCAAGGTATCAGCAGGGCAATGCTCTCTCTGAAGGCCCTAGAGAGGAATCCATTTTTGCCTTTTCCTAGCTTCTGGTTGGTGCCAGCAATCTTTGGTGTTCCTTGGCATATAGAGGCATCACTCTAAACTCTGCATGTCATTACATGGCATTCTCCCCATGGGTCTGTCTCTAGCCCAAATTTCCCTCTTCTTATAAGGACACGCATTACTGGATTAGGGTTCACCTTAATCCAGAATGGCCTCAACTTATCATCTTTTTTTTTTGTTATTACTTTTCTTCTTTTTTATTTTTAGGGAAATTGAGGATTTACAAAACAATCATGCATAAAATACAGGATTTGCATATACCACCCCACCACCAACACTTGCATTGGTGTGCAACATTTGTTACAATTGATGAATGCACAGGTTTTTAATTGTATTATTACCTATAGTCTATGGTTTGACATAGAGTTCACTGTTTATGATTTGTAGTTCCATAGATTTTTCTTAAAATTTTTGTTGTTACTATATATAATTGAACATTTACCCCTTTTAATCACATTTAGATATATATTGGTGCTGTTAATTGCATTCACCATGTTGTGCTGCTACACCATCCATTACCAAAACATTTCCATCATTCCAAAGAGAAACCCTGTACATTTTAAGCCCTGACTTCCCATTCCCTATCCCCACCCTGTCCCTGGTACCCTATATTCTAGATTCTTAGTCTATGAGTTTGCTTATTCTAATTATTTCAAATCAGTGAAAGTCAGTGATTCTTCTGTCTGCTCCAATTTGCTTTTTCTTTTTTTTTTTTCTAACAAATCAACTTTATTGATACATATTAATAAAGCATAAAATTTATTCAAAGTGTACAATTAATGGTATTTGGTATAATCACATAATTGTGCATTCACCACTTCAATAATTATTAAAGCATTTTCATTATTTCAATAATAATTATAATAAACAAAAAAACAGACAAACAAGAAAATTCCTCACCTCTCAATCTCTCTGATTTCCCTTCTGTACATAGCTGCTATTTCTTGTTATTCTTATACAATTAGTTCCTTATTAAGCAGTTTTATTGAGACATACTCTAACACCTTGTGATCTATCCAAAGTGTATCAATGGTTTTTTTTTTTTAGCTGTTAAAAAGTCCTTTGTTATAAAATTGTAAAATAAATAGAAAAAGAAATTGAAAGAAATTACAAATTTTAAAAGAGAGTGCAAGGCCAGGTTAGATTTAATATAATCAATTCTAAGAAACAGCATAGCAACAAATATTTACAAATAATTCAAATATAATAGAAATTAATTATAACAATTCTACTTTATAAATTATAGCTCTATTGGACATAATAATCTCTAAGAATGAAATAAATTTTTGGTTTAATTTTTACATTTCCATTTAGGCCATAATTTTTTCTAGTTAATCAAATTTCTATTTGGGAATTCTTACGTCTTATTGGAATGAAATACAGCAGATAACAATTTACCAACTCATAATTTTATGAGGCAGAAAAACTCAAAATCTTGTTCAATAGTAGTCATGCTAAATCATTACTGACCCAGATAAATTATTTTAATTAAAGAGTATGAATAAGGAAGGGTTAAAGGAAAATGAAGTATCCAAAAATATGTCTTTTCTCCAGTACTCCTCAATTAAAAGCAAATGTTTAATTTGTATGAAAAAAATTACAGAATACTGATCACAGGAGCAATTTGGAAGTTGCACTGAGTAATTATTGTTCATAACTATGTTTCATTTTACATTTATCTGGTACACTCCAGCTCTTTTTTGGTAACTATTTGCATAGAATCCCTTTTACCACCTTGCTCTTTTAACCTGGTTGTCCTGAAGTCTGAGGTTGGTCCTTCAGACTTCAGTCACCATATAGACTGTTCATATTTTTTTTATCCATTCTCTCAGTCTATGTCTTTTTTTTAAATTTTTTATTTATTTTTATTGTGGGTAAAAATCAAAATTCTCACAATACATACAAACATTTGCAAAATGATATATAAATATATATGCATATATGTGTATTTGCTTACAAAAATGTTTTATATATATATATATATTTTAAGAGGTGCTTAGAACTCCCCTTCATATTTGAAGGGCAGCTTTGCTGGGTACATAATTCTTGGCTCACAGTTTTTCTCTTTCAGTACCTTAAATACATAACACCACTTTCTTCTCTCCTCCATGGTTTCTAATGAGAGGTCTGCATTTAATCTTATCGAGTTTCCCTTGTATGTGATGCTTTGTTTTTCTCTTGCTGCTTTCAGAACCGTCTCTTTATCTCTGATACTTGTCCTTCTGAATAGTAGGTATCTCGGAGTAGGTCTATTTGGATTTATTCCATTTGGGGTGTGTTGTCCTTCTTAGATATTGATATTTATGTCCTTCATAAGGGTTAGGAACTTTTCAGTCATTATTTCCTCAAATATTCTTTCTGCCCCTTTTCCCTTCTCTTTTCCTTCTGGGATACCAATAATGCAAATGTTTTTGTGTTTCACATTGTCATTCAATTCCCTGAGACTCTGTTCCATTTTTTCCATTCTCTTCTCTTTCTGTTCCCCTGTCTTATAGTTCAGATGTTCTGCCCACAAAATCACTAATTCTGTCTTCAAGCAATTCAAATCTGTTCTTATGTGCCTCTAATGTATTTTTAATCTCATCCATCATGTCTTTCATTCCCATAAGGTCTGTGACTTTTATCTGCAGGCTTTCAAATTGTTCTTTATGCTCTCCCAGTGTCCTAATTTCCTTTATTTCTTTAGTCATATTTTCTTTAAATTCTTTGAAGTGATTAGGAGAGTTATGTGATCATCACTGATTAATTGTATTAAATCCTGTATCTCTTTAAGATATTTGGTTTGTTCTTTTGGCTGGCCTATCTCTTCCTGTTTCCTAGCATGGCTTGTAATTTTTTGCTGATGTCTAGGCATCTGAATATGTTGGTGAATTTACTCTGATGGTTAATTTCTCTCTCTTGCCTATTGTTTTATTTTCCACAGTTCTTCTTTGATATTTTGTTCAACTTATTCTCAGTCTTTAAAATTGGCCAGTTGAAATTTTCAAAATTGGGCTAGGGACTCATGAGTGGAGCACAGATTTTCTCCCAGAGTTGGATACAGAGAGCATGAATAGTTTTTATTCATGCAATTTCCAGACTGGCCAGCAGATAGTGCTAGCCTGCACACCTTTCCACGGAGGTGTTTCAGTCTTGGCTCTCCTGTTTTCCTGTGTTGAATCTCCCTATCGGAGATTCAAAGCAGGCTCTGTTGGCTGAATTCACTGAAGAAAAGCACCCTGACCTCTCCTCCCCTTTCCCTTGAAACAGCTGACAGGTAGGAAGATGTCTGTTCCCTTCTCAGTCAGCTGCAGTTAGCCAGGTGTTTTACTACCACTTAATATCTTGGGAGTGGGGGCTGGTGAGCCCTTCCCGACTACCATGGGGGCTTGGTAACTCATGTTTTTCATTTCAGCTTCTTAGTCTTTCTGTCCCTCACCCTCCTGGGAGTTGTATAGCACTGTCCTGGTCTGCTGACCTGCAAAGCAGGCCCCATGGACAGGTTTTGGATCTTTCTCCATTGTTTTTGTGAGAGCATTCAGCTCTGCCTGTTAGTTCGTCACCAACTTCCCACAATCTCTCTGGTCAACTGACTTTTGATAAGCTTACCAACCCCACTTTTCTGCAACAGGAGAGTCTCTTCAACAAATGGTGCTGGGAGAACTAGATCTCCACAACCAAAAGAATGAAAAAGGACCCCTATCTCACTCCCTATACAAGAATCAACTGAAAATATACCAAAGACCTAAACATAAAAGCCAGGACCATAAAACTCCAAGAAGATAATGTAGGGAAACATCTACAAGCTCTTGTAGTAGGTAGGGGCCTCTCAACCTTATGCCCAAAGCACAAGCAACAAAAGAAACAATAGATAAATGGGGCCTCCTCAATATTAAACACTTCTGCACCTCAAAGAACTTTGTAAATAGGGTAAAAAGGCAACCTACTCAATGGGAGAAAATATTTGGAAATCACATATCCAATAAGGGTCTAATATCCATGATATAAAAAAAGAGGTCCCATAACTCAACAATAAAACAACAAACAACCCAATTTTAAAAAGTGGGCAAAAGTCCTGAATAGACAGTTTTCTAAAGAAGAAATACAAATGGCAAAAAAAAAAACATGAAAAAATATTCAATCTCCCTAGCTATTAGGGAAATGCAAATCAAAGCAACAATAAGACATCATTTCATACCTGCTACAATGACCACTATTAACAAAACAGAAAACTTCAAGTGTTGGAGAAGATATGGAGAGATAGGAATACTTATTCACTGTTGGTGGGAATGTAAAATGGTACAGCCAGTGTGAAAGGTCTGTTTGGCGGTTCCTAAGCAAGTTAGATATAGGGGTACCATGTGACTCAGAAATACCGCTACTAAGTATATACCCAAAAGAACTGAGAGTGGGCACACAAACAGATATCTGCCCACTGATGTTCATAGTGACATTATTCACAACTGCCAAAAGATGGAAACTACCAAGGTGTCCATCAACTGACAAATAGATAAACAAACTGCGGTATATATACACTATGGAATATTATGCAGCTGTAAAAAGAAATGAAGCTGTGAATCATATGACAATGTGGATGAACCTGGAGAATATCATGTTGAGTTAAGCAAGCCAGGCATAGAAGGACACATATTGTATGATTTTGCTATTATGAACTAAATATAATAAGCAAAGTCATCAAGTTAATATGTCACCAGAGAAAAGAATGTGGTTATAGAAGGGAAAACTGAGGTTTAATCTGTGTAGAATTGGTAAAAAGTTGTTTGTAAATGTTTGCAAATGAATAGAAAAGGTGAAAGTAGACCATAGGATTTGTAATTAGAAGCGCCAACATATGGACATGATAGTGGTTTTTTTTTTTTTTTTTTTTTGAGTACTGAAAATGCTCTAATATCTAATAGAAATGGTGAAAGTACACCATAGGATTTGTAATTAGAAGCGCCAACATATGGACATGGTAGTGGTTTGTTTTTTGTTGTTTTTTATTTTTTTGGAGCACTGAAAATGCTCTAATATTGATTGAAGTGATGAATGCACAACTTTGTGATTATACCAAATGCCATTAAGAGTACACTTTAGACAATTATTTTGTCTATGAACAAAAATAATAGGGTAGGTTGGGGGAAAATATACCAAAAGTAAGATACAGACTATAGTTAGTGATAATAATTTGATGATGCTCATTCATATTTTGTTACAAATATTTTACAACAATGCAAGGTATTTGTGGTGGGTTAATGTATGGGAGCCTTCTATGATGTGATGCATGTTTGTTTTGTAAGTTCACAACTTTTACTATACACTTATTGTTTACATATGTTCATGCATGAATGATATACTTCAATAAATTGTTTTTAAAATGAAAAAAAAAATTAACCAATGGGAGAAATTGTGGGAAGATGGCCGAGTAGGGAGCTCCAGGACTCAGTTCTTCCACCAAAATAACTATTAAACAGGTTATTTAGAAACTCCAGAGGCCACAAGAGCACTATACAGTATCCAGGGAAAACAGGAGTAAGTTGATAAATTACAGAAAAGAACTTTAAATTGCCTTCTCCACATGACAGCTACCAGTGCCCATCCCCCACTCTCATGGCATGCTTCTGTGGGGTCAGGTCCTGACTCCTTCACTGGTGACACAAAGGAACATCAAAATCCTCTGTCCCAAGACCAGTTGTAGGCATGGCCAATAACTCATCCCAACATTTGTTTAGTAAATTCTGATCACTGGGTCTTGGCTAGGATGGGAGCCATTGTTTCAATCTGCCCCAGATAGGGACTGCAACAGTAGAGACTTACAGACTCTGTACTTCCTCAGGGTTGCAGGGAACAGTTAGCCGAAGGCTGCATTTGCTGGGCAGGCCAGGAAAGCGCAGCTTTGGGGAGCCATTGGAGAAGCTCTTGGCACCCATTCTGATCCCCTACCTAGGGCAATTTGGAGCCAGTCTGTGCCCCCTCCCCGCTATATTGGGTCCCTGGCCCTGTTTCAGCTGGGAAAGACTAACTAGATAAAGTCTTTTCTGGCATGATCACCCCTGGAATTAGCCCTCTAGGTAAAAGAAGCTTGAGACAACAAAAGTTGTGTAAGAAACTATAGAAGCAGACTGTCTGGGGCAAAGACCTGCTTGCTTCAAACCCATGGATGAGGCAGTTCTATCTCCTGGGAAAGAGAGAGGACAGCCAAACTCCTGTAAACAAGAGAACTCAAAAACAACAAGAAAAGTTCCAGGACAAGATAGAGGCCCATAAAGACAGGGAAAGCACAACACATTGTATTTGATTGTCAAGACCTTCCTGATGGGAGGGTTGAATCTCACAAAAATATCTGCCTAATCACCAGCTGGTTACAAACAAACAAACAAACAAACAAACAAACAAACAAACAAAAAACAGGCATTGTAGGGAATAACTCACAAAGTTAACATTTTAAACTTTAAAATGTACCAGTGTACAAAAAAAAAGAGTATAAGACAAACTAAGAAACAAGACAGGATACTCAACCAAAGCAAGATGATAAAATCCAAAAAGCACTAATGAAAAAGACCAGAAATTGGATATACATAAAAAAGCCTTTAATAAAATGACCTTAGTAAGGTTTAAGGAGATGAAGGAAAATACCGAGAAAGAACTAAAGGATATAAGGAAAAGAGCATATGAAAATTTTAGTAGAGAGAGGGAAATTTTAAAAGGAACCAAACAGAAAAAAATGGGGTTGAACCTCAGGTTCTTAATTTCAAGGACAGTTTCAAGAACTGACTGAAAAAATAATCAGTGAACTCTAAGACAAGACATTTGGAATGAGGCTGAAGAGAAGAAAGGAAAACAGAATTATTAAAAGTGAAAATAGCCTATGACACCTCTGGGACACAGACAAGGATACCAATATATGCATTATGGGAGTCCCAGAAGGATAAGAAAAAGAGAATGAAACAGAAGGAATATCCAAAGAAAAAATGACAGAGAACTGGTCAAACTTAGCAAAAGACATGAATATGCACATCCAAAATCACAGAGAACACCAAACGGGATAAACATCAAGAGATTTACACACTGATATATATTGATCACACTGTCTAATGCAAAGGACAGGGAGAGAGTCTTGAATGCTGCTATAGAAAAGCAACATGTTTCATATAAGAGACTCCCAATTAGTTTGAATGCCAATTTTTCATCAAAAACCATGGTAACAACCAAAAAAAAAAAGGGGGGGGGAGTTAATATGGGGTGGGGAAGGGGGGGTAGTTTGGTATCTGGGAGTCTCTGGCACTCCGTGTGTGACTTTGCTGTGACCTAAAACTTCTTTGAAAATTAAATGAAAAATTGGGAGACAATGGGGATTGAGAGGAGGAAGGTGTCATGGCACACCAGACATCCGATAACACAGTGATAAAAGGAAGGAAAAAGAGAAAAGAAAAGAGAAAGGAAAAAAAAAATGAATATATATATATATATATATTTTTTTTAAAGGCATTTCCTTTGCTTTTTTGCCCATTTTTTGAATGTCCCAATCCACTAATCACATTTTATTTTGTTTTGTTCTTTGTTTATTTGTTTTTTTTCCCTTCTCTTTTTTCTTTTTTTCCCCCCTGAGTTTCCTTATGTTTGTCTCTTGCATGTAAGCTTATCACACTTGTTTCTTTTTCCTAGTAAGTGTACTTGATTATTTTATGGACTAAATGTTCATGGAGGATTTGGATCACAGAAGGGTTACAATGGGTACTGCGGGGGGATTATTGGGGGGGGGTGTCTGGGGGGAGTTTCTTGGGGGTTGGTTCATCCGAATATACATGAAAGATATACAAAATCATTCAAAGGATCGGGGGATGGGGCATGGTCACGATGGGTGGATAATCACACAATAAATGAGGGAATCTGAATTCCTAGCCTGGAGAGCTCTGCCACAGTCTCCAAGGGAGCAGCAATAGTCCTCTGAGTGTAGGGACAGTGCCTGTCAAAATAGGATGACCCACTGATGTGTTTTTTTTTATTGATGACTACCCTTGTGAGTCTTTGCTCTTGTAAATGAGACTTAGCCTGCAGTTGTGGGGTGCCTAAGGGTTGCCACCTGAGAGCCTCCTTGTTGCTCAAATGAGGCCTCTAAGCCAAACTCAGCATATGATTGCATTACCTTCCCCCCAACGTGGGACATGACTCCCGGGGATGAGCCTCCCTGGCAACAAGGGATTAATATCAAGTGCCAACTGGCAACACAACTGGAAAAAGACCTTGAATAAAAGGGGGAAATGGTAAAGACAAATGAGTTCAAGTGGCTAAGAGACTTCAAAGAGAGTTGGGAGGTCATCCCAGAGGTAACTCTTACGCACACCTCAGTAGGAGCTCATAGAACCTCTAAGTGCCTATCACCCCACACAGAGGGGTTCCTGAGAGCTCTGGAGACACCCAGGTCCTATATAAGGGGGGGTAGTCCCAGAGACTGATGCCTTATCAGTGGGTTCTATTTTGGAATCTGCGCTCCTGAGAGTGACAGAATTAGACTCAAACAAGTCCTCCCTGCACATGGTTCACCAGTCCCTTCTATTCAAACCTATATGTGATGCTGGAGTTTTTAGGTATACTTCCAGAGACTGGAGCCTCCCGCCTACCTATGTGCCAAGTGTGCATGAAATCTCGGTGGAGCTGCAACTCCTACCCTACAGCTCAATGGACTCATCCAAGTCACCTGGTGAGGAGACAACGATGGGCAATGGCCATCCCAGGGAATGGAGAGGGCCTGCATCTGCAGGCAGGATCATCCCACCCACCATATCCATGGGATATAAGCTCTCTCTCACTTGGAGTTGGAGTGGACATCACCATCCCAGTCCCCTCAGGATTGGGGGAAGAACTATGGACTAGAGTGGACTTGATGGTATTCTCTTGTTCACATATGGTGATTCTAGCAATGCAAAAATTATAACAATGAGGTGGAGCCAGTGGCCACTTGACACTTTTGGGGTAGGGAGGGGATGAGCAGTTGAAATACAGGGGCTTCTTTGGGAGTTGGAGGTTGTCCTGAGTACTGTTGTGGCAACGATGTAGGCCATTTTAAATCAGCACACACCACTCAGAACTGAGTGGGAGAGAGTGTGGTCTACAGTGTGAACTGTGGTCTATGGTTGGTGGCAAGGCTCCAGGATGTGTAAGTTCATTGAGGGTGGTGGGCCACACTTGTGGGAGATGTTTGTGTGGGATGTGGTGGGAGGTGTGGGAGGTGGGCAACATGGGAATCCCAGTGGGTTCCGTGTAATATTTTGGGTAATCTGCGCCTCTCTTAAAATATATGTGTGTGTGTATATATATATAAAAATAACATTATTGTAAGCAAATACACATATATGCATATATATTTATATATCATTTTGCAAATGTTTGTATGTATTGTGAGAATTTTGATTTTTACCCACAATAAAAATAAATTAAAAAAAAAAAAAAAAAAAAAAAAAAAGGAGGCAAGAAGGCAGTAGGTTGAAATGCTTAAAGTGCTGAAAGAAAACAATTGCCAGCCAAGAATTTTAAAACCATCAAGATTTTCAAAAATGAGGGAGCGATTAAGACATTCTCAGATAATCAAAAGCAGAGGGAGTTCATTACCACTAGACATGAACTATAAAGAATGATAAAGGGAGTTCTTCAGACTGAAAGGAAAGGACAATAGATGTTGGTTCAAAGTGCATAAAGAAATAAACACATGTGTTAAAGGTAACCATTTGGGTAATGTAAATGCTAGTATTATTGTAGTATATTGCTTGGTATGTAACTCCACCTCTTACTTCCTTCTGCTACTAAAATGCAAATGCATAAAAAGAAATGCTAAACCTATGGTTTTGGACATATGATGTACAAAGATAGAAGTGGTAACAAGTTTAAAAAAAAAAGGATAGGGAGATAGAGGGGTATAGGAAAAATAAATGTATAAGCTATTGAAGTTAATTTGGTATCAAACCAAATATAATTGTTATATATTTAAGATGCTAAATTTTAACCCTATGGTAACCACAAGGGAAATATATGAAAAATATATCCAGATAGAAATGAGAAGGCACTCGATATGGTATAACACACACACACACAAATAAATATAAAAGTAGGCTTTAAAGGAAGTGAGGGACAAAAAAGTATAAGACTTACAATGGCTTAATAGTAAAATGACAGAAGAAAGTCCTGTATTACCCATACTGATTTTAAATGTAAAGTCAAAAAGCAGAGATTGGCAGAATGGATTTTAAAAAGCATAAGCCAACTATATGCTGTCTGCAAGAGACCCACCTTAAATTCAGCAATACAAGTAGGTGAAAATGAAAGGTTGGAAATTTTAGCATGCAAGTCGTAACCAAAAGAGAGCTGGGGTAGCTATACTAATATCAGATAAAATAGACTTTAAATCAAAAACAGTTATGAGGGACAAACACTGTCACTATATACTGATAAACAGAACAATTCACCAAGAAGATAAAACAATGATAAATATTTATGCACCTAACAGCAGAGCTACAAAATATATGAAGCAAATACTGATAGATTTGAGGGAAGAAAATGAGGATTATACATTAATAGTAGGAGACTTTAATATACCACTTTTAATAACAGATAGGACATCTAGTCAGAAGATCAATAATACAAGACTTGAATGCTACTCTAAACTAGACCTAACAAACATATATGGAACACATCATCCAACAAAAACAAAATACACATTCATCTTGAGTATACATGGATTATTTCATACTATATGTTAACTCACAAAACTAGTCCCCAAAATTTGAAAATATTGAAATCGTACATTGAATATTTCCAACTACAATGGAATGAAGCTAAAATCAACAGAGGAGAAAAGGAAAATCATAAAAATGTGAAAACTAAACAACATACTCATAAACAACCAATAGTTAAAGAGGAAATCAGAATTAAAATTCAGAAACATCTTGAGGTAAATGAAAATGAAAACACAACATACCAAAAATTATGGTATGCAACAAAGTCGCTGTTGAGAAGGAAATTTATAGCTCTAAATGTTTATATTCAAAAAGAAGAAAGACTTCAAGTTAGAGTCCTAACCTCAAAACTGGAAAAACTAGAAAAGAACAGCAAACAAAACCCAAAGTGAGTAGAAGAAGGCAAATAACAAATATTAGAATGGAGATAAGTCAAACAGAAAACAAACAAATAAAAACAATAGAGAGAATCAACAAATCCAAAAGGTGGCTCTTTGAAAAGATTTTTTAAAAATTGACATGCCTTTAGCTAGACTGACAAAGCAAAGAACAGTAAGGATACAAATAACTAAAATCATAAGTGAAAAGGGAGCCATTATTACCAAACATACTGAAGTAAGAGAACTATAGGAGGATACTATGAACAAGTGTACATTGATAAATTGGAAAATCTAGATGAAATGGACAGATTTTTAGACAGTCACAAACTGCATACACTGACTCAAAAATAAATAGAAGATCTAAACAAACGAATTACTAGTAATGAGGTTGAATCAGTAATTTAAAAAAACTTCCCAACAAAGAAAAGCACAGGACTAGATGACTTCACAGGGGAATACTACCAAACATTCCAAGGAGACTTAACTCCAACTTTGCTAAATCTCTTCAAAAAAATTGAAGGAGAAACTCCATAATTCTATCAGGCCAGTATCACCCTCATACCAAAGGCAGTTAAAGATACCACCAAACAAGAAAACTATAGGTATATATATTTTATGAATATGGATACAAAATACTTAATAAAAAACTAGCAAACTGAATCTAACAGCATATTGAAAGAATTATACACCAGGATCAAGTGTGATTTTCCCGTTATGAAAGATTAGTTCAACATTAGCATATCAAGTAATGTAATATACCAGATTAACACAATGATACAGAAAAAGAAACACATATAATTATCTCAATTGATGCAGAATAGGCATTAGACAAAATCTAGCATCCCTTATTCATAAAAACATTTAGAACATGAGGAATAAAAGGAAACCTCATTAACATGATAAAGGACATATATGAAAAGCCCACAGCCAACATCCTACTTAATGGTGAAAGTGAGAAAGTTTTCCAGGAACAAGACAAGGATGTCCACTGTCACCACTGTTATTCAACCTTGCACTGGAAGTTCTTTTCAGAGCAATTAGATAAGAAAAAGAAATAAAAGCATCCAAATTGTAAAGAAAGAAGTAAAACTTTCCTTATATGCAGATGACATCATCCTATATACAGAAAATCATGGAAAATCTGAAACAAAGCTCCTAGAGCTAATAAATTGATTCAGCAAAGTGTAGAGTACAAGATTAACACCCTCACATCAATAATCAGTAGTGGTTTATACACAACAATGAACAATCATAAGAAGAAATCAAGAACAAAATTCCATTCAGCCAAAAGAATCAAATATCTAGGAATAAATCTAATCAAGAATGTAAAGGACTTGTAAACATTGCTTAAAGAAATCAAAGAAGACCTACATAAATGGAATGACATTCTGGCTTTTTATGGATTGGAAAACTAAATATTGTTAAGATGTCAATCCTACCCAAAGCAATTTATAGATTAAGCACAACCCCAATCAAAATTCCAAAAACCTTCTTTGCAGAAATGGAAAAGTCAATCATCAAATTTATATGGAAAGATAAGGGGACCTGAATAATTAAAGCCATCTAAAAAGACTTGTGAAGTTGAAAAAGTCACACTTCCTGATCTTAAAACCTATTACAAAACCAAAGTAAACAAATCAGCTTGGCACTAGCACAGGGATAGACATACATTATGAAGACAAATGGAATGGAATTGAGGGCGCAGAAATCAAGTCTCACATTTATGGACAACTGATTTTGACAAGTGGGTAAAGACCACTCAATTAGAAAAGAATAGTCCCTTCAACAAATGGTGCTGGGAAAACTGGATCCACATTTAAACAAAAAAGAGAAAAGAAAGGAGGACGCCCTACCTTACACCCCCAAAAAATCAACTAAAAATGGATCAAAGACCTAAATATAAGAACTAGAACTATGAAACTCCTAGAAGAAATCATAGAGAAGCATCTTTAGGACCATGTGTTAGGGAATGGTTTCTTAGACTTTACACAAAGCACAAGCAACAGAAGAAAAAGAAATAGATAAATGTGACCTCATCAAAATTTAAAAAAATATTCTTGTACCTTGAAGAACTTTATCATGAAAGTAAAATTACAAACTAAACAATGGGAGAAAATACTTGGAAATTATGTATTCTATAAAGGTTTAATATCCAAAATATATAAAGAAATCCTTCAACTTAACAACAAAATGACAGGCAACCCAATTTAAAAATGGGCAAAAGACGAATAAATGTCTCTCCAAAGAAGACATATGAATGGCCAGAAAGCACATGAAAAGATGCTTAACATCATTAGCCTTCAGGGAAATGAAAATTGAAACCACAATGAGATACTATTTCATACCTATTCAAATAGCTGCTTAAAAAAGTGGAAAATAACTGTTTGAGAGGATGCAGAGAAATAGGAACACTCATTTACTGCTAGTGGCAATGTAAAATGGTACAATAACTGTGGAAGACAGTTTGGTGGTTCCTCAGAAAGCTAAATATAAAACTACCACATGGTCCGGCAATCCCAATACTCTGTATATACCCAAAAGAATGGAAAGCAGGACTCAAACAAAAATTTGCACACTGATGTTCATAGCAGCATTATTCACAATTGCCAAAAAATTGAAGCAGCCTAATTTTCCATCAACCGATGAAGAGACAAATAAAATGTGGTACGTACATACAATGGGATATTATTCAGCCACAAAATGGAATGAAGTCCTGATACATGCGACAGCATGAATAAACCTTGAAGACATCACGTTGAGTGAAATAAGCCAGACACAAAAGGACAGCTATTATAGGATCTTACTGATTTGAGATAATTAGACATAGCATCAGAATCTAGAATATAAGTTACCAGGGGATGGAGTAAGAAAAGAGAATGGGAAGTTAAGGCTTAAAATGTACAGTGTTCCTGTTTGGAATGATGGAAATGTTTTGGTAGTGGATTTGGTGATAGTAGCACAAAATTGTGAATATAATTAACAGCACTGACATATATATCTGAATGTGATTAAAAGGGGAATGTTAGATTGCTAATATTGTAACACAATAAAAATTTTAAAAAATTAATAGAACTATACTACACAGTGAACCCAAAGTAAAACCACGAACTATATTTAATAGCACAATAATAAAAATGTGCTATTATCAATTGTAGGAAATGTTCCACACTAATACATGGTGTTAATAGTAGGGTGGTATATGGGAATCCTGTATTTTATGTGTGGTTGTTCTGTAAACCCACAACTTCTCTAACAAAGATTTAAAAAAATCAAACAATTAATCTCCTATGTTAACAAAACACAAAAGAATCATCTGATGATCATTTCAATATTTACAGAGACATTTGACAAGTTTCAACCCTCATTCATGATAACAAATTCTGAGTAGACTAGATGTACAATGTTAATTCTCATTAATCTATTGATTCAACAGAATCCCAATGAATACACAGTAGGCAGTTTTATAGGTAATGACAAGTTGGTTCTAAATTGTATACAAAATGCAAAGCACCTGGAAGAGTGAAATAAATTTTCAAAAAGAAGAACAAAGGACGTACTCTATCTGATTTCAAGGCTTACTATAAAACTACATTAATCATTAGAGTGTGGTATTGGCCAAGAGAGAGAGAGAAATTAAGGGGACAGTTTAGAGAGTCTAGAAATAGATTCACACTTATACAACTAATTGTATTCTAACAAAGACACAAGGAAATCGCATGACGAAATGATAATCTTCTAAATATATGGTGCTGGAACAACTGGATAAACAGAAGGAAAATATGAACCTAAATCCCTACTTCAAAAATACTTGAGATGAATCATAGATGTAAATCTGCAGGCTAAAACTAGAAATTTTCTAGATGAAAATATAGGATAATTTATTTACAACTTTGGGATAGCAAAACATTTGTAGAGAAATCTCAGCACTATGAAAAAATAATAAATTTCACTACCAAATTTTAAAAATAAAAATTGCTCACCAAAAGATTTGGTTAAGGAAATGAAAAGCTAAGTCATAGAATAGTAGAAAATAATCACAATACAAGTATCTGACAAAGATTAATAACTTTCCAAAATCAATAATAAAAAGACAACATAATTAAAAAATGGATGATAATCTTGACTACGCACTTCATGAATAAAGACACACAAGTGGACAATAAGCACACAAAAAAGGTGGTCATCATCATTAATCATCAGGGGAATGCAAATTAAATTAACATGATTTTACATTACATTCCCATTAGAATGGCTATAGTTAATTAGAATGTCATCACCAAATGATGAAATGGATGTGGAACAACTAGGACTCTTATATATTGATGTTGGGAGTGTAAAATGACACAAATATTTTTAATAACTGGTACTTTCTTATGAAGTTAAACATTTACATAATTCACATAGTCTATGACTCAAAAATTACACCACCAGGTATTTATTGAAGAAAATAAAAACATCTGTACACTCAAAGTATTATGAAAGAATATTTATAGTAGCTTTATTCATAATAGCCCCCAACTGGAATCACCCAAATGCCCACTGGCAGGAGGATAGATATATAAAAAAGTGAGATATTCCTGTAACAGACATAAAAAGGCACAATGACATATATGAATTCAAGCAGGATGGATGAGTCTTAAAAAACATTATGTTGAATAAAAGCTAAACACAAGACTATACATAATGTTCATTGTTCAAGATGTAGTCTAAGCATAGCCTCAGTCTCGTTTCAAAATATTTTGAATCCTGAGATAAATTTTATGCTGTATTCAGTATCAAAGAAATTTTCAGTTGTTCTTATTATCTGAGGTGATCAAATATTATAATCCAAACTGTGTAAAAAATACAGATGTACAATGTTTATCTATTTATATATCTATATACAGAAATACATATACACAAATACAAAAAACTGGCATACATTTAAAATGGCTACCAGAGCGATAGGATTAAAGGTGATTTTTGCTATGTCCTGAATACGTTTTCTTGAATTTTATGAATTATATACAATAAAATGGAGGGCTTTATAATAAGAACAAAACATAATATAGTTTTAAAGAATAAATAAAAACAGCTGAAAATGGTCTGGAAAAGAAATCAAGGTATAAAGAAAATTGTAAAAGGATTTAATTTTTTTCCATATGAAAAGGGACATACAGAAAGTAAAACAAAGATAATTAAGGAAGAGAAATAATGAGTCCTTTATATTTCACAGGACTGCCTTGCAACAAGACTTAATACTACAGTTAAGATTTCTAAAAAATATTTCCATCATTAGTAAAGACAACTGAATGATTATGTGTTGTTATAATGTAAATATCTATAATCCTAGTGTACACATATGCTGAATAATACAGATGTGGATCAAAACAGTTTATAAAAAATATATTTTAGATATAGATACATTATTCATGTTACCATGGTAACCATAATCTCAATTGTGCTTTCATAAACCAAAGTCTATTTGATTGTTGTCATTCTTGTCTTGGGGAGCTACAGCCTCTCAGACACTTTGAAACTCATTTGGGGAGGGAGAAATAAGCTCTTAAGATCTAGTTCCTTTATTATTTTATCTATAGGCCAAAATTCCTGCACCATCACACACACAAAACCTCAATATTTAACTGATTAATCACTAATGTGTTTTAGTTTATGCATTGTTTTAATAATTTATAACAAATCTCAGCAAGCTCACACTTCAGTATTTGTGCTAGTACATGTAGTTGATCTCTCCTCTCCCCTCATTACCAAATTTACAAATGGGTCTTACTTGTGGAGATAATGTTTTAAAGTTTGTGGTATGTGGTTTCGCCCCACACTCTAAATGCCAAAATTGCTAATACACAAACCAATCATACCATTCCCCTACTTAAATTGTTGATGACTCACCATTCTGTTTAGATGAAGTCCAAAATTTATAAACTGTTTCTTGCTTCTAATTCTTCTCCCTCCTTTCGCATGACTATATCCTATTCTTTAGGACTCAGCAGGATGTAACCACCTCTGTGAAATCTTTTCTAAATATCCATCATTTACAAGACACATCCATGATTGTCCCTCCCATGTACTCTCAAAACATCCGTGTTTCACCATTTGTTGCATTTGCCACAATTGATTGATATTCCCTTTTTACATGTTTTGTTGTCTTATTCAAGTATTTCCTGGGTTGAGTGTTTTTTCTTAGCCTTATCCTCTGTCCTAGTGCTGCTCTGTGTTATAGGTAACTACATTTCTCAGGCACCCTTACAACTGTCTTCCTGATTGGCACTGACAAAAGACTGAAAAGGAGGGAGAAGCAGCAGCCAGAAAATCCTCCCAGTCTTCTTTGCCTCAGAGAAAGGAATTTCTCCGGCAATTGCTGTATCTCCTCTATGTCTCTGCCTCCTATTAGGTTATCTCTCCCTCCATGGTCCTTCCTCCTGGTGGCACTTCTTTCCATCGAGCCCCTAAGGGTACAGCAGTTTCCTGTTTTCACTATTGGTGGTTACTTCAACAACCCCTGTTTCTCATCTCAGCTTGTTTTAGTTTGCTAAGGGCTGCCAATGTAAAATACCAGAAATGGGTTGACTTTTATAAGGGGAATTTATTAGGGTAAAATCTTATAGTTCCAAGGCTGTGAAAATGTCCAAATCAAGGCATCATCAAAATATGCTCTCTCACCAAAGGTTGGCTGTTGGTGGTCATGGTCTCCTGTCATGTGGTGAGGCAAAATGGTGGCTAGTCTCTTTCCTCCTCCAGGCTCACTTTCTCTCTGAGCTCAACTGTGGGTAATTAGGCATATCGCTTGCCTCTCCATCTTCCACATCCCGTCTCTCAGCCTCTAGGCTGCAGGTGATCCTGGAGTCCTCTCTCACGTGGCAGGGTAAAATGGCAGCTCTTTTTCTGCCCTTTCCTCTTTTTAGATAGGACTCCAGTAAAAGGGTTAGGACTCACCCTGTGTCCCACAGTCTAATCAAAGGCCCTTAATTGAAGTGATCTAATCAAAAGTGATCTAATCAAAAGGTCCCTTAACGGAATCTAACCAAAATGTTTCACATACAAGAGGCTTACAGGCACAGGAATGGGTTAGCTTACCTTTTGTGGGGTCCACAAAAGACTCAAGCCATGACACAGCTTTTTCATTTTGTACAGAAGCCCTATATTAAAGTGATTTTGTTAAAAATTCCTACAGCATCTCTTTTCCTGATAGGATACTGACAGATATAACTAAAACTTTTTGAAGACAGAGCGTGTACTATTTTTTAGTCTTCCCAGCATGAGCACAATAACTAGTATACATTAAGTGATCATAAATACTGTTGAATTAAATTAAATTGTACTTTTTAAGGCATATATGTCTGAAAAGAAATGAATAATTACATTGAGAGGTATTTAGTTTCTCTGGTATTTGCAATTATACTGATAATAACACCAGCCAATTAAGGTATTTCATTTCCATTTCAAAATATTCAGTCTCTCAAAGAATGTCCCTGCTTATTAATATATCTTGGGACTCTAATTTTTAAAATATTTACTAATAGCCACTTTGAAAATACAAAATTTCTTTTTTTGGACAAAGCAATTGCCATCCATTCCTCCCCATTAGTTTTCCTACCTTATTCGAGCAACTTCATCTAAACAATTGACTCTCACAACCCTGCATCCTTACTTTATTGCTTTATTAGGCAATAAATTAAAAAGTGGAAAAAAATTTAAATCTGAAAAATTTTAAATATTAAATATCCCCAATTTTTACTCATTTTGTTCAACTGGCAAAAATGTTCAAGAACAAGAAAGGGAAATTTAATCTTTGCTTGGTTTTAATATTCTCCATTTATTTTCCTACTTAAAGATGGAAGCTGAAAGCAGCAGGACTTATGGGAGGCATTACAGAGAGCAACGTTTCTGCCAAAATTAATAATAAAGTGAAGCAAAATCTCCAACCCAAACAAGGCTCTTGAATAATAGAATCTATGAACAAAGGCCATGGCAAAGATTTACAAAAGAAATGTGTGTGCTTTTGAGACAGCTTTTTGTTTGGCATTTTCTAAGATTGGACTTGGTTTCATCCAACTAAAAATTTCATATCATGCATCTTGAACAATATTTATGACTGTGTAATATATGGAGATATTTTCCAAATACCCTCATCCTCATGGTACAGTGTGGGTACGCTGATCACTTCAGAGGCCTTGACAGTTTGGCAACAGGCAAAGAAAAGTTTTTGGTGTGAAAAGGAACCTCTTAGTAGATATCCAATACAGCTGTTGCCTGGAAGCACACAGCTGATGCTAGTTCAACCAGTCTTCCCTAAATTTTTCAGCTGCCATAAAATCATTTCATAGCCACAAATTGAATATCTATTATGTTGGAAATTATAATATATATTGCTTGTCTAATGGAAAATATCAAAATCAGAACCAAGCTTTGCATCACTCTTTGACAATCAAGTGAAAACAAAGCTTTTTATGAAATTTTAAAGGTGTCTGAAATTAAATAAACAAATAAACACATTAATGACAAAACCCTTGCTTTGATTTCTTTATTTAAATGAATTTAATTTTCACAATGAAAATATAATTATATTCTCATGTTATAATTTTTCCTAAATGCTTATTAAATAATTAAGCATATATTAAAACTTTTAAATTTGCCTTAGTCTATAATTTATATAATTACATTCAATACCAAAGACACATTCCATTGTTTCAGACATTTCTGTAACATGGGTCAAAATGCTTACTCACATTTGACAAAAAAGCCAAAGTAAGACCATTTCAAACAACTGTAATTTTTCTCAATGATCAGCAATCAAATATATACTGGAGGACATAAAACTACCATCTTTATTCCTCTTGATTATCCTTCTCTATCAAAAACATGACCCATTTTAGAGAATGCGGATCATAAATGTGATCTACATGAAACTCCCATCCAGGAGAGCAGATCATGACAAATTATGTAAGCAACTCTCAATCTAGTCTCTTTGGTGCCAGAGATGTTTGTTTCTTCTTATCACTTCTCACTATAAGTTTAGCAAGAGAAATTGCTAAGGCTTCTTGAACTCATGATCCTTCTTATTCAAAAAGACCCTAGATAGTGCCTAGGAAAGACATAATTACATGATTAGCTATTGAAAACACAAAAGCCATTAGCTCAATTAGTATGCAAGCTTTCTTCTGACAGAATAAATGTAGAAATCAAAGATGATTGAGCAGGTGATTATTTCTACTTTTATGGATACATGGATGAGGGGCTAAAAGGTTATTTTATAAAGGTTTCTTAGCAAGAAAAAAATAATAACCTTCTTAAAGAGATAAACTATTCCCCCAAAAAAGTGTGAACATTATCCTCACATAAAGTAATAGTCTTTTAATCAGGATAGTTATTTTTTAGTAAGCTGCCACTACTTCTTTTAGCTTATAGAGACTATCTAAGGTATTTCAATGATAAGAATGCAGTTCACTTTCCAATCAAAAGAATTAATAGCTACCTTTTTCATCTCATCAATCCCCTTTTGGCAAATAGATACTACAACAACAACAAAAACCACGATGGTATTTGAGGATACAGAGACATTAATTGACTTATTCAATACCCAAATGTGTCTTGGGTTTCTAAGTTGTTCTCTCTATGGCAGAAGGCCAGTTTTCTTGCCTTATATAGTCAAGAAATAAAACTCAATAATAATAACTAGTAATCATTACTGCTTATGGGAAATATAAGAGGTTTTCATGCATTCTTTCAATGCTATTAACAATTGAGGAATTTAATTTCCTTCATTCTTTTTTATTTTTAAAAAATAAGTCATACCAAAAATTCATAAAAGAGTATTATCTACAAGGTGACCTTAGTGATAATCACTGAAAGGGCAAAATTCACTCACTCTTGTTCTTTTTGGAAACTAAACTTCTCTTGCCAGTTTTCGGTAGTGTTTGCCTTCACAGATTAAAAGGGAGTGGTGGATGAATGTCTAAGACAGAAGAGAGTGGGAACAAGGAATTGTGGATAAGGCTGATGAAATAGGGGTCAAGCTGGTAGACACTGGTGGCTATGCCCGCCTATGTTGCAAAAACAAATCAAGTTCCTAGGAAGCACTGGTTCTCTCCATCAGGTAATAAGGAAATCAAAGCAAGAAGTCTCTCTTGCGTGATATACCTTGAACTTTGTTACATTCCTCTTGTCCTGCATTAGATGACAGAAATATTCTTAATAGAGATTCGATTTTTGGATTAGGAAGGAATTACTCTCTTCTAGTAAGGGTGCCACAAAATCCTCATTAATGTGTCAGCATGAGTGAATTTTTTTTTCTTTTCTTTTTATTTTTTGTTGCATGAGTGAATTTAATAGACTTGATTAGGTTGAGGAATGAGACTCATAATTGAAACTTTTTGATAGAATAAAAGAATACCTGGACAAACAAGGCTCTGGACAATTAGAATTACTTGGAAAGATGTCAGGTTGGATCTGTTACCTAAAATATTAGACAGGATGATGGTGAATGAGAAACAAAATACAACTATGTCAGTGCCACATACTATGATTAAACTACTGTTCAAGAAGTATAAAAAATTAAAAAAAAAAAGAAGGAAAAAAAAAAAGAAGTATAAAAAGAAGGTTAAAATTCACCAAAGACTAAGAATTCCTGCCATCTGAGGAATTCTCAGGTGATTAATATGCAAGTCTAAATTGTTAACTGCCATTACCTTCCTTTTATTCCAATTTTAGAAGAAATCATATCATCATATTTTTAGGGAGAATTGAAATATATTTAACTACTTCAATTTTCATTTGTCAAACAACATCCAAAATTTTAAAATTAAGGCCCTCCCCAGTCCTCCTAAAGACTTCTTTAATCTGGCTTCTGCTCTTCTAGGTCTCTAGAATCTCCATGCACTGAGGTTCTAATGTTCCCTGCTTTACCACAAGAAATTGACCCACCTGGGAATTATCTCCGTAGTGCACATTTTTCTCCTATTGGTGGCTTCCCAGTAAATTGCTTTTCTCATATCTAAGCAAATACTTATTTTTAAACTGTCTCATCAGGACATAGTTTAGTGGCATTTTTTTATCTGCCTAAACTCTCATTAATACAAGTGGTTACAAACAATTTTATCAATTCTTGACTCAGATCCAACACTGCATCCATGTATCAGGTAACTCTTACCAAAATCAGAGTCTGGTCTGCATTCTCTTTTGTTATCCAGAGAGCTATAGGAATCCTCCCACTTTCACAAAGTCTCCCTTAACCAGTTTGGTGGGGTGTTCTTATTGTTCATATTGGAGGAACTGGTAGGGGGTAGCTTTTTGAAAACATTCCTACCTTAACTAAACAGAAATCTGGTGAGTGGGCACTTCCTTGCTTACTACCTTATTAACATTGTTTAACTCCTCTGCTAATGTATAACGTCATATCTAACTTTCCATTTGTTTAGAGATTTTTGGTTGAATGTCTATAGGATTTTTTATATCTAGATATCTAATTCTATATATATTATATACCTATATCTTATAACAATTTTAAACTTAAGAGGGCTCAACATATCATGGGGAGCTCAAGGATAACTAATTTCTAGTGATCAGGTCTTTTTCTCTTGACAAGCCTGCCTTTAAAATGCATTGTAAGATAGAAAAAAAAAAATCTATATGCAAGAAGTTATTCTATATATCACTACATATAACAAAGAATGGTGGAGAAGGACAAAGTGCCCTTTTCTTAGGATATTTGGAAAATAAATTCAATTATATATACTCAGCAATTATAATTAAAAGTTATAGAACAACATGAAGAACTATGTGAGGCAATAATAAATCTTAAGAACTATAACATAAAATTATATCTATATTATGTTAATAATTACATATACATATATTTATCAAGGACTGCTAGGAATCATAGGAAAAAAATTATGTTCTATAATTGTAATATGAACATGATTGTCTCTCCTTTTTGTATGTCCTTGTTTTTGTTATAATGTTCTTTGTTTGAAAATTGAGAATTGAAAAGAACCTATCAAAATCAAAATCATGTTATGAGGAAATCAAATAATGCCCTTTGCTACTTTTTAAGAGAATCTTTACTCTGTCAGACTTCCACTTTTAGAACACCAAATTCCAAATAATTAGGTGAATGGCTGCAATTGGGAATTAATGTGTTAGTACCTTATTCAAGTGCTCTACTGTTCTATGACACTTAAGCTTTGAGCTTGGCCTTCATGATTCCTTGTGTAATTTTGATGCTACCCCACCTCTAATCTTTTAAAATTAAAATTGATTTTCCCTCTTAGTCTTCCTGCACCACTGCATTTTATAATTTTGTTTATAAAAAGTAAAAAAGAGTACACAAATATAAACGGAAAAAAAGGTTAATTCTACAGTCCATTTAAATAAATGCACAATCTATTTTTTAAATTCCCATCTATACTTAAGCACAAAGGACTTGTACTAATTTGAGCAGAAACAGTATTCAGCTTTTGTATTTATGAAAAAATGATCCATAGCTCTCAAAAGACAGACTATTAGTTATGAAGGTCACTTCCTTGTGTAAACCCGATTAAGAACAGATAGAGCCAAACAGTATACTAAAAAGAACTTAAATAAAAGATTCTTAAATTTACTAATGGAGGCCAACATCATGGGAAATATAATTTAGAAGATTATAAACTTGTTCCAAGAATTATATTACTTTTGGCCTCTGATAATTAAATTACTTCAATTCATTTAATCTAAACTAACAAATTAGCAAAGCTGTGAGTTCAAAGAAAATCAAAGAGCAACAAGCTATCTTATCCTTTCATCAACCAAACTGATGACTAAAAGGAATAAGAAACCAAATTATATAAATATAATAAATGCTCTTACTTGAAATGTTGCAAAGAAATATATACCACAATGAGTGGATAGTCAGAAACTAAAAGCAGTTAAGTAGATCAAAATTATCAGTTTAGTAATTAGATATATTACTATGTTATCCATTTTAAGAATACAGATTACTAAATTATGAAACACCTACACATGTTTTCATTCATTCATTTATACTTATATTTATGAAGCACTGTGCTAAGTGAGGGGGAAAAAATTCTTAAGGCAGAATCACTACCTACCCCGCTATCCAACTCAGTGTAGTTGGGAAAAGACAAACATAAAATATCATTTGCACATAAGCCAGTTTGTAGGAGTTAGTGAAATAATCTGGAAAACATGATGTTTATGTGAAGACAGGAGAGGGAATGTGAAGAAGATATTCTGGGCAGAGCAAACGACTTGGGCAAAACCATGGAGATAAGGAAAAGCTAGAATGGAATAAAGGCGACCCCTATAATATAACAGTTCAATTTTAAAACGTCTAGTTTTTTTAATCCTCACACTAATGAATGAGTTTCATAAAATTGCTTCCTACACCCACAGAAACATTGAAAACATCTAGACTATTAGAAAAACTGAATTGTCACTCAAGATTTCCACTGGGCTTCTGGAATTTCATTTATAAAATATTAGTGAAGAAGATAGTATTGAAGTTTAAGAGCAAAGGATCATTGAAAAACATCACCATATATTTATTTCCCCGGGATTTGCTTTGCAAAGATTTCCAGAAACACTGATGTACATTAATTGATAAAGACACATCTCAAGTCATGTAACCCTCATTTTACAGGTGTAATTCAAGGCACCTATAGAAAAACTTATCAGGAAGAGAAGCCATCAATCCAAAGTACTCTGAACAATTGTAAGAATCTTTAACCAATGTTGCCTGTGCAGAAAAATCCCTTAAAAATTATATTATTATTTTTATTGTGTTAAAATTTCATAAAACACTACTTTTAATACTCAATATAACTATATGTTTGTTTTTATTTTTTTCCAAAGGTTGATATTTTTATAGTTGTGAACTAGAAGGTAGCTCCAGTTAATTACTGCATTCATAGAATATTAAAGTTTTCCACATGAGGGCTTGATTTGGAATTTTTATCCCATAGGAGCAAATCAGATGGCAAGTTGGGGGCCTACTGTCTGTATGTAATGCTGAATCATAAAGTGTAAGTATAAAGCAGATCATGAAAAACTTTTATTGTAATGTTTACTTTATTCTTAATTGGCTATAGTGGGCAGATTAAAATAAGAAAGTTTAGGAACTCTTGTATTCTAATCAGTAAACCACAAAAATATGTACTAGAACAGTGGTATTAAGGAGAGAGAGGAAGACTTGCTCTACCAGTTATCATATATTATTATAAGGTTACTGTAATTAATAGCATGTAACATTCGTACAAAGAGTGACAAATAAAAAATGGAATAAATATAGAAAGTAAAAAAATAGACCTAGGCCTATATGAATACTTTAGAACAAAGGTGACACTGCAGAGCAGTGGGTACAAACATGATTCTGAGCAAAATATACATTCATATTCAAAAACTAATGAAACTTGAAGCCTACATCATCATGAACAAAAATTAATCACAGATTGTCATAGCTCTATATATGAAAAGGAAAACAATATAAAGGAAAAGGAAAACACTATAAAAGATCATATAAAAGAATGCCTTCAGGACTACAATGTTTTAGCAACAATTTCTTAAAAAGGACACCAAGAATTAACAATAAAGGAAAAATTACATAGGACTACAATAAAATTCTGTGCTTCAAAAGACACAATAAACAGAGTGAAAAGGAGAATGATATTTTCAACACCTATAACAAAAATAAAGGAGCTTGAATTTAGAATATAAACCCATAAGAAAGGAGAGACATTCCAGTTAAAAACTGGCAAAATACTTGCAAATACTTCACAAAAGCATATATCCAAATGGCCAATAAATATATTTTTAAAATGTTTAAATTTTATTAGTAATCAGAAAATTTCAAATTAAAATCACATTAAAATATGACTACATCTCCACCAGAATAGCTAAAATCAAAACAAACATCCATCCAGGATGGGTATCTATTGCCACTCCAAGGAGGACCTTTGTCTGCCTGAGGGAGACCTCAGCAAGGAGATTGAGCAGAAGTACCACTGTGGAGAAGAGATCCGATTCACGGTGCTGTCAGCCACGACAGAGACTGCTGTTGCAATCAAGGCCATGGCAAAATAACTGGCTCCCAGGGTAGCTGCGGGGGCAGCCGTGATTCTGGGACCTGCAGAGGCCCCTTCCCAGAGACTGGCACAGCTCTGGCCCAGCTCTTGGTTGGATTCCTTCTACACAATTTATTTAAAGCTTTATTTTACCCCACCCAACCCTGCCCCCTCCATCTGTTGGGGATGCCCTGCTTTTCACCCTGCTCCCTTGACCAGGAGCAAGCCATGATGAAGCTGCCCTCTTCTTCTCCCCTTGCATTACAGCCCTGGTGGAGGAGAGAGGGCAGATGGTGCTTGTGGTTTAGTGTTTGTTTTTAATTCAATCTGGAGTCAGAAAGCTTTGGATTCTGGCAAATGGTCTTGTGCCCTTCCCCTATTTATCACTGGTTTGGACCCCTGTCTCCTCAGCACGCTACCCCAAGCACCACCTCCACCAAATGGGGACAGCCCCCTACCTTGCCTATAACTCTCTCCAAAGCCCTTTAAATGGGATGGAAGAGGAGGAGAGGGGAGGGAACCTGTCTTATCCTCAGGCATCTGGGAGGGCCTTCCCTTCATGGGCTTTACCCTTTCCTACAGACTCTCTCCCCAACACATTTGTTAAAAATCAAACCTGACTAAAACTACAAGTTTGATATTGGTACTGAAAATGTGGAAGAAAAAGAACACTCCTTCACAACTGATTGGAGATTAAATTGGTTCAACCATTTTGGAAAACCGTTATACAGAAATGATCACCTAGAGACCCTGTCATGCAGTGATTCCTCCCCCAAGGTCAATAACCAACAGAAAAATGGGCACTTGTTCACTAGGAGGCAGAACTGAAGCCAATCAGATTTAGATAAAATTATGGCATACTATAGTATTAAGATTGAATCAAATATCTACATTTGAATTCCGAACTGCTACCTCCCAGCCATATCAACTTGACTCACTTATTCAAACTTTCTTTTAGTTTCACTACCTGGAAGAGGGGAATCATTCTACCCATTTCATGATGTTTATGTGAGGATCAAATGAGATCAGGAATATAAAAACATATCATGATACTAGGTATGCAACATGTTTTCAAATAGGATAGTTACTTTTATACTTGGAAAAAAGTGTGGGGTTTTGTGTGGCATTAACTTTCTAAAGGCTACTTATTTCTTCTTATTTGAAATATCAGTCATTCAAAAAATATTTATTTTTAAGAACTGATTTTTATTTTACCTAGCCATATGAGAGAGAAGATTTAAGATGTTTGTTCTCACCTCCCTTTACTTTATAAGATAGTTATGGTTTCTGTTGAAATTTAACACTTTCACATTCATTTTTAATAAAATCTTATGTGTTCTAGAACACAGAACCTTTTATCTATGAAAGAAAAATAAACTTGTAAGAATTATATATATGATGTATCAAAATTTATCATAATCTGGAAATGAATTTTGAATATATGCAAACACTATACAAAGATTCTAAATATATTTGAACCTGCTCAAGCACAGTATATGAATAGTTAAAAACATATGGAAAATATATTTCCATTAAACTCAGGAAGACAGATTTCATGTTAATTTACATATTCCCATGCATTGTGCATCTTTTGTATTTTACTGACTGGAAGAAATAGAGTATTTTTTTCCCCAAGCCAGCTGTTTAGTATTTCATGCTTGTTTACTTTGGCTCCACAATAGCTTTCAGAAGCACAGACTAATCTCGAAGAAATCTGGCCAACAAACAGCTATCAAGATATAACCTATTTTTCATTTTTGGTGTTATCTACTATCTTGAATGAAATAGGCAGCTGGAAAAACCTTTCCTAAGCACATAACTTCTCTCTATTTTAATTGAATGTCAATAAAATTTTCAGTGTCAGCATGGGATACAGAAGTGTGGGGTTTCATTAAAGTGGTCTACAGGGCATAGAATCAGGAGTTTAGCACTATTTAAACAAATCTTGGCAGGCAGCAAGCAGTGTCTCTGACCTGAAGAAGGAAGTCTCTAAATCTATTTGGTATTTCTTAAAGTGTAGTCCTAGACCAACAGCATCAGAATAATGTGTGAGGTCTGTGAAAGATGCAGATGCCTAGCTCAAATATTATTTAGAGGGGCAGGGGATGGGTATACTGGAGTCTATAATTTTAACAACTTTCCTAGCTGATTTTTATGCACACTAAATTGTAAGAACTCACTCCCTAACCTTTTGCTTGGAAGATTTAGATCTTCAGAACTACTTAATAAATCTAAACCTGTTTTCTGGTTGCCTGAGAGAAGTTACTTATCCATATGATAGTTGAATCCACCCACGCCCACTCCTATTTACAGCAGAAATGGGCACCCAGTTCAATGTGGTACTTTCCCTCTTAACTCTTAATTCAGTGTCTCAATTCCATTATATTTTAATACCTTGTTACTTGACATTCTACCTTTGCCACATAGGTGTTACCTACTAAAACTTATACTCCACTCATCACCCATTTAGCTACTTGCTTGTCAACCCTCAACGATAAGGACCCTGAAAAGGAATAGACAAGAGAACTTCTCATATTGTTTCAAAATTTCCCAGTTATGGTATCTGCATCTTGAAGCTGAAAGAAATATTACTGTGCATAAATGTCTAATACCTTTGTGCTTCCCAGGACTGCACTTTTTCCAAAAGCAAGGAAGTGGTGCATGAAATCACCACTCTCCTGAAAAGCAAAGGTACAACAAATGGCAAAAGAAAAGCACAATTTACTTTGGAAGTTAGAGAACTGTGCCTCATAAATGAGTGTATAGTGAGAACAATGAATAGTTCTAACCAAATACATAGTTCAACATTGTCACTATACTAGTATGATGATTTCAATGGATGCTGAGACATTGTTATTCTGTGGTACTGATTGCATTGCAACTAGGATTGAATTGTTTAGTGTTATTTTGAGACTTATAATTACTAGATACCCTAAATTTGTCTATTCCAAGTAATATTGCATACTCAGAAACTAGTGAACAACTTCCAAGTAGTTCTTTATTATTTAATTTCAAATATCTATTTGTCAATCAGTTTGCTGTTTGGCTAGTATAAAAAATAGATAACACTAAAGTTCAACCTTTAGCCAAATCTAAAATAGTTGGGAGAGGAAACTGTACGCCTGTAGGAGAGAGAGCTAGATCTAGCTAGAGAGAGAGCTAGAGCAAGAGTAAGAGCAGCGAGAGTAAAAGTGAGTGAGAGATAGACTCAACAAAAATTTCGAAAAGAAGTATCTGCATATTGTGAAAACATAACCCATTAAACCGGATAGAGAGAAAATAGTTAAATTCAGCAAATGCTTGAAAGGACACTGTTGATTGTGTTCCAGGCAAAATCCACTAAAAGCTGTAATTTCATTATCAAATAATGATAAATTCTGCAGAGTAAGTACCTTAGAATACAAAAGAATCTGGATTCCATGCCAGTACCTAATACCTGAGCAACAAGAAAGAAAATAACAAAGGAAATCCATCTTCTCTTTTAAAACAATTTTCTGTCCTCCTCTCTCTAATTAAAAAAATAAAAGATTTTCAATGAATAGTAAATTAGTTAAAGTGGGAGAAAAAGAAAAGAAAAAAACCTGTTTTGAATTCTGAAACTCAAGGCTTTTCAGAGTTTGGAAGGAACTAGAATCAGAAGGAGAAAAATACATTTGAAACGGGGAATTTCTCTAGAATTGCCACTCCTCTTGAATACTTTGATACATTGCAAAAGAATATTCAGTAGAAGAGGGCAGGAGCTTAAGTGTACAACATTCAACTAATGTAGGAGAGGTGTGTATGGAAGAAAACAGCACTGATATTCACCGTATATAAGATGTAAGTGACGTAGTGGGAAGATAGCAGAGTAAGGATATTCAGGACTCAATCCTTCCACCAGAACAACTATTTAACAGTCAGGAACTGTCCGAAATAATTATTTTGAAACTACAGAGTCCAGAAGAACACTGTATATCAGCCAGGGAAGAGTGGGAGGAAGAAGAGCTGATAAATTACAGTAAAGAATAGTAAATTGTGCTCTCTTCACAGAGGCTACCTGCACCCATTCCCCATTCTCATTGCAGGCTGTTGTGGGGTTCAACTCCTGACTAGCTTTCTGGTGACAGAAAGGGACATAAGAATCATCTTTCCCTTCTTGAATAAGAAAGAGAAAAAGGGGCAGAAGGAAAATTCAAGAAAATAATGGCAGAGAACTTGCCAAGCTTAGCCATGCATGTGAAGATTCACATCTAAGAAGCCCAGAGAACACCAAACAGTATAAACATAAAGACAAATATACCCTGTCATATATTGATCACAGTATCGAACGCATAGGACAAGGACAGAGTCCTGAAAAAAATGCACTAGTAAAGCAATATGTTATATATAGGGAGTCCCAATTAAATTGAATGTCGATTTCTCATCAAAAACAACGGAGACAAGAAGGCAGTGGGTTGAAATGCTTAAAGTGCTGAAGGAAAACAATTGCTAAACAAATATTTCATACTGCCAAGACATTCTTTCTACAATGAAGGAGAGATTAAGACAATCTAAGATAAACAAAAGTGGAGGGAGTTCATCACCACTAGACCTTGACCTCTAAAGCAATGCTAAAAGGAGTTCTTCAGACTGAAAGGAGAGGACACTTGACAGTGGTTCAAAGTGGCATAAAGAAATAAAACCCTGTGGTAAAGGTAACCATTTGGTTAATTATAAATGCCAATATCCTTGTAATGTATTTTTTTGGTATGTAACTCCACTTCTTAATTCCTACAGGTGCTAAAATGCAAATGCATAAAACAATGATAAATCTAGGTTTTTGGCCATACAATGTATAAAGATATAAGTTGTAACATACAAAAAATTGTGGGGGGACAGAACATTATAGGAAAAATATATGGTATTTGTGCAAGCTATTGAAGTTAATTTGGTATCAAATGAAATACGATTGCTATATGTTTAGAATGCTAACTTTTAACTACATTGTAACCACAAGGGAAGTAGATGAAAAATATATCCAGAAAGAAAAGAGAAGGCACGGCACTCAGTATGGTACAACACACACACACACACACAAAAAAGTCGGCATTAACAGAATAACTAAGAGACAAAAAAGGATTAAAACATACAAAGGCTAAATAGCAAAATTGCAGAAGAAATCCCTGCATTATCAGTAATGACTTTCAATGTAAATGGATTAAATTCTCTAGGCAAAATGCAGAATTTGGCAGAATGTATAAAAAATCATGACTCAACTATATGCAATCTATAAGAGACTCACCTTAAATTCAAAGATACAAGTAGGTTGAAAGTGAAAGGATAAAAATATATAGACCATGCAAGAAGTAACCAAAAGTGATCTGGGGTAGCTACAATAATATCAGATAAAATTCACTTTAATTCAAAAAGTTATGATGGACAAGACAGTGATGATATACTGATAAAGAGGACAATTACAACAAGAAGTTGTACCAGTTATAAATATATATGCACCTAACAGCAGAGCCCAAAATATATGAAACAAAAACAGATAGATTTGAAGGGAAAATTTGATGGTTCTACATTAATAGTTGGAGTCTTTAATAAGCCACTTTCAATAATTGATGGTACATCTAGTTAAGTGAAAATATGCTCAACATCATTAGCCTTCAGGGAAATGAAAATTGAAACCGCAATGAGATACCATTTCACATGTATTTGAATGGCTGCTACTTAATAAAATGGAAAAAAAACATTCAAGAGGACAAAGAGAAACAGGAACATATTCATTCTGGTGGAAATGTAAAATGGTGCAACCACTGTGGAAGACAGTTTGGAGGTTCCTCAAAAAGCTCAGTATAAAACTACCACATCACCCAGCAATCCCAACACTCTGTATATACCCCAAAGAATTGAAAGCAGGACTCTAACAGATATTTGCACACCGATGTTCATAGTGGCATTATTCACAACTGCCAAAAGATGAAAGCAACCCAATTGTCCATTAACCTATGAAGGGATACATATATATGTACAATTATACAGCCATGAAAAGGAATGAAGTCCTGATACATGTGACAACATGGATGAACCTTGAAAACATCACATTGAGTAAAATAAGCCAAACACAAAAGGACAAGTATTGTTGGATCTCACTGATTTGAAATAATTAGAATAAGCAAACTTATAGCATCAGAATCTAGAATTTGGTACCAGAGGATGGAGTGGGGGTAGGGAATGGGAAGTTAAGGCTGAAATGTGCAGCGTTTCTATCTGGAATGTTAGAAATGTTTTGGAAATGGATAGTGGTGATGGTAGCACAGCATTGTGAATGTAATTACCAACACTGAAATATATATATCTGAATGTGATTAATATGGGAAATAGTAGATTGCATATATGGTAACAGAATAAAACTTTTTAAAAAATCCATGGAACTATATTACACAATGAACTTTAAGTTAAATCATGGACTATAGTTAATAGTAAAACTATAAAAATGTGCTATCATGAATTATAACAAATGCCCCATATCAATACAATGTGTTAATAATAATATGGTATATGGGAATCCTCTATTATATGCATAATTTTTCTGTAAACCCACATCTCTAATAAAGAAAAAAAGGCAAGTGACCTAAATTAACCATAATTTATTCCTGTTGATAAAAAAGTGACCTTTCCCAAATCCCTCTAAACAACAAAATTGCAGTAAATTCAGAAAAGCAATGAACTTTGGGGTTTGATATTTATTATTTTAAAGAAACAGTTTTTTTCCTTGAAGAGCAACATATTATCATAATGTAATGAATATATTGATAATGGTTACTTTAAGCAAGAATTATATATAATTATAGTACTTTTTCTTTACCATCACATGACTGATATCTTCCAACATGTTATTGTAAAAAGCAGTTACCATATGCATATGAAGAATCACATTTGCTAAATATTTACCTCTACCTACTGAAGGGGAGATATATGGTTTAATAAAATTAGAAACATTAGTTTCACAAATTGAATGCAATTTGCTAAGGGCATTTTAGTAGCAAAGAAATATATATTAGATTACAGTATGTTTAATATTTCCTTGACACAACATATATATGTGACTATGGTTCTATCTCCTTTGTTTCTCAACTATAATTATCAAGATTTTTTCCCTGTCCTCCCTGCAATCTGGTTTCTGCTTTAAATGCTCCACTGAAACCGCCCTTGATAAGGCTTCCTACTTTCCATAGCAAACTTTGCAGGACTGTTTGCAGTTAGACTCATTTACTTGAGGTACTTGACACTGTACAGCTCCCTCAGAATTTCCTTCTGCTTCAGCTTCTGAGACATGCTCTCCTGTTTTTTCTCATACCTTTCTGAAGCCTACTGTGTTGCTACCCATCTTCCTTCTCTGTTCACCCCTCAAATCTTGATATTGCTCTGAAGGAACAGCACTTGCTATTTTTGTCTGCCCAATATCTATGGCCCTTTCTTTTGGTAACCATCCTACCCCAACTCTTAGTCCATGTATTTCAGATGAGTTGATTTCAGGAATGGGTGGTAGCCCAAGATGGGCCAACAAGAACATTAAATCCCCTTAGCCACAGTTATGATTCAGGGATGGACAAATGACAAGGGCATCAGTGCTGTGGGGACCCAGCCCCCAGCCCCAAGTCCTTAGCACATAGCAACCTGCATGACCTAGACATAAGTTAAAGGTTAACAACCCTCCCCAGAAGGGAGAGAACATATAGATATTTTCGTAAACTATAATCCTCACAATGCAGTAAATGTCGTTGGTAAACATTCTTCCTATGAGCACAGTTTAAACATCATCAGACCTCATGTGTATGCTTCATGTGACCCTAGCAGAAACTCTGTTCTCGTACCCCCTGGACTGTCCCTGTTCTGAAACCCCTTCTATATGACCTGCCATTTTCTCATCTCTTTGTGGAGTGCTATCTTCATTCTCTACACCACTGCCATCAGAGATTTTCTCCTGTTTGTAAGTCCCAATAAAGCTTATGCCTGACTAAATGCCAGGTGTGTTCTTTGGTCTCACAGCCTCACCAACTCATGCCCTTCAGGAATTGGGTTGTAATAATTGACAAACCACAGCCAGAAGACTGAAGGACCACCAGCATTAGTGGGCATGAGCTCAGGGAAAAGAGAATCCATGAGGGAAATTTCAGGTTGGCCTATAACATTAATGTGGGGAGGGGTAGCTGCCCTCCTGGATGAGCAGGGGCTATGGACAGAATATGGGGATGCCATAAAATCTCTGGCAGGTATGCTGACTGTGCTACAGCAGATAGCAGAGCAGCTGAACTTAAATAAAGTAAAGGGAGATGGCCAGATGGCAGCAGCTATAGCCTGGACTCTGTTAGGAGACTGGGTGGCTATTGAGGCAGAACAAGCGGCAAAGGCCTCTGAGCACTGCTTCGAAGGAAAGTTATAGTTAAGGGCTATGCGCCTAGCACAGGCCGAGATGAAAGATTCCTTAATCAATTGCCTGTACCAAGTTGATAACCAGTTATATTGCAAAACTGTGTAAGCTGGAAGAGTTAAATGGGATGTTATTTTAACAATGTTTTAAGTTTTATTCACATTTTATTTTGATCAGAAATTTTATCAGGGTGTTAAAAAGAATTTTCAGTTTTGAATCAGTAGCTTACTCCTGAACTTTGAGTCTGTCCAAGTGTACTCCTGAAGAGTAATCCAGAATATATGTGTTAAATATCTGTCTGTCTATACTGCTAAATTAGTGCTTAACTGCATTTAAAGCACTCAAGTATTCCTAACCGGTTGCTGGTTACTAATAAAAGTGTTTATAAGATTGAGCTTGCATATTATAGGCAACATTGATTCCAGAGGATATCTTAAAAGCAGTAAAAATCAGAGATGTGAAATGATGGAGAACTTGGACACAGCCATACCAAAGGAGTGAGAATTATGAGTCAAGTTAGTGAGTTTTATGTTTTTGTTGGTGTGTCTTAATTCTTTTTGTATTTGTCTGTTCAGTTTTTTTGTACCTCCAGATGGCAATATTAAATTAACAAAAGAAAATTCTTAAAAGAGTTCTATTCAAATTGCTAAAAATTAAATGGGAGGTAGGCAAGATGGTGTTGGTTTAAGTGGATGCTCACCGTCTCTCTTGCAAAAGACAGCTTATTGGGGACAGGATGCTGCCTGAGTGAGCTGCTCTAGGAGTGGGAGACTTTGGGGCATCAGTCTGGAGGGAGCTGGACAGGTAGATAGATTGCTCAAGATAAAACTGAAACATAGAAAACAGTAAGGAAATAGAAGAAGAAGAAAAAAGCGTCAAAGAGAAAACTTACACACACAAAACCAGCAACTAAATAAAACTCTAGAGCAGAGAGAGAAGCTAATCAAATAAATAAACCTATCAAGATAAAAAGATGACCAGACAGCAACAAAAATTTACAAACCATACTAAGAAACAGGAAGACATGGACCAGTCCAATGAACAAACTAAAAACCAAGAAGAGATGCAGAACATCGAACAACTAATCAAAGCTGTCGAAACAAATATCATGGACCAACTTAATGAAGTGAAGGAAGAGATTAAGGATATTAAGATGACACTGGGAGAACATACTGAAGAAATTGTAAACATACATAAAAAGATAATGGATATGATGGTGATAAGTGGCACAATTCAAGGAATAAATTTAACAAAAGATGTAAAGGACTTATATACAGAAAACTGCACAACGCTGTTAAAGGAAACCAAAGAAGCCTAAAATAAATGAAAGAATACTCCCTGTTCATGGATAGGAAGACTAAACATCATTAAAATGTCTATCCTACACAAACTAATCTACAGATTTAATGCAATCCCAGTAAAAATCAACACAGCATTTTTTAATGAATTGGAAAAACTAACTACAAAATTTATTTGGAATGGTAAAGGCCCCGAATTGCCAAGGACATATTGAAAAAGAAAAATGAAATTGGAGGTATCACATGACAGGACTTTAAAACATACTACAAAGCTACAGTGGTCAAAACTGCATGGTATTGGCACAAGGATAGACATACTGACCAATGGAACCGAATTGGGAGTTCTGATATAGATCCTCGTATATACACTCATCTGATATTCGACAAGGCACCAAGCCTACTCAGTTGGGAGAGAATGGCCTCTTCAACAAGTGGTGCTTGGAGAACTGGATATCCATATCCAAAAGAATGAGAGAGGAACACCATCTCACACCCTATATAAAAATCAACTCAAGATGGATCAAAGATCTAAATATAAGTACCAAGACCATAAAGACCTTGGAAGATAATGTAGGGAAGCATCTACAGGACCTTGTAATAGGAAATGGGTTTCATGAACTTCACACCCAAAGCATGAGCAGCAAAAGAAAAATTATTTAAATTGGCTCTCTTCAAAACTAAAAACTTTTGCACCTCAAAGGATATTATCAAGAAAGTAAAAAGGGAGCCTACCCAATGGAAGAAAATATTTGGCAACCATATATCTGATAGGAGCCTAATATCCTGCATATATGAAGAAATCCTACACCTCAAACATAAAAAGACAAACAACCCATTTGAAAAACGGGCAAGTGACCTGAAAAGACACCTCGGCAAGGAAGAAATACAAATGGCTAAAATGCACATGAAAAGATGCTCAACATCACTAGCTATTAGGGAAATGCAAATCAAAACTACAATGAGATACCATCTTACACCCATTAGAATGGCAGCTATTAAAAAAACAGCAGACTATAAGTGTTGGAGAGGATGTGGAGGAATGGGAACACTCATCCACTGCTGGTGGGAATGTAGAATGGTCCAGCCATTATGGAGGACAGTTTGTCGGTTCCTGAAAAAACTAACTATAGAACTTCCATATGATCCAGCAATTCCATTGCTGGGTATATACCCAGAAGAATTGAAAGCAAAGACACGAACAGATATATGCACACCAATGTTCATAGCAGCATTATTCACTAATGCCAAAAGTTGGAATCAACCCAGGTGCCCATCAACAGAAGAATGGATAAACAAAATGTGGTACACACATACAATGGAATATTACTCAGCTGTAAGAAGGAATAAAGGGCTAACACATAGGATAACATGGATGAATCTTGAGAACCTTATGTTGAGTGAAGCAAGGCAGGCATTGAAGAATGAACAGTACATGACCTCGCTGATATGAATTAAGGAAATTGAGCAGTCTCAGAGAGCTACTGTCTGGAAGATAGGTTTACAAGAAATAGAAAGAGAGGAGAAGGTTGTGAGCCATCACATATACGGACATAATCTATGGTAAGGTGAAAGAGTGTACTTGCGTATTGAAGGGATATGACAGGAGTGTAGTGATATTATTGGGTTGGGTGGTGCAGGGTTGATAGGTGGGTAGATTGGGAAGGGTGGGATAGAAGGTCCAGGGTACTGGGGAGAGGGTTGGGAGAGGGAACAGGTGAACACTGGGGATTTGCGTATATGTGATTGAAAGTAAAAGTTGGGAATGCTCTTGAGCAATATAACAGGGAAGGTTTGCTCGTCTGGGGTGTTGGATGGGGGGCATTCAGGATGGGGCACATCTGGAGCGGGCTTCTGGGGAGTGTGTGAGTGATCATTCTGTCGTAATGTTTTGTGGCAGTGGGTGGAGACCCACATAATGAGCGGAAGGGAGGACCGATTTGTTCAGAAGTGGACAGGCAGGAGTCTCTCGAGAGTAAGGGCAATTCCTAATGGGGGAGGACAGACCAGTGTTTCAAAACCCTTGTTGCATGTAACTATGAATCTTGTCATCTGAGTCAAGCCTGGGGGTTGCCATGGGCCCCAGGGGAATGTGGAGGGAGCAATAGAAGAGATCAAACAGGTGGTATTTAGTGATAAGTGGAATTGTTCTCCATGGTCTTGCAGTGATGGACACAGGACATGGTAAATATCATCAAAAGTTATAAAAATGTACGATCTAAAATGTAAACTATAGTGTAAACCATTGACCATGTTTAGTAGCTATGTTTCACTATTTGAATATCAGTTATAACAAAGCTACCATGCACATGTAAAAAGGTATTAATATGGGAGGGAGGAAAGGGGGTGGATGTTGGGTATATGAGAGTCTCCTATATTCTGTGTGTGACTTTGCTGTGACCCACAACTTCTCTGAAAACAAAATGAAAAATAGTGAAACACTGGGGAATGAGTGGGGGAAGGTGCCACAGTACAGACAGGACCAGATATTGCAGTGATGAAAGGCAAAATGTCAAAAAAAATTTTTAATTTTTAAAAATATACTTCATTTTTTAATATCCCAATCTTTTAATTTGTAAAATTTTTATATATTTCATCACTTGTATTTAAACTTATTATTTTATTTTTCTATTAATTGTATTTGGCTATTGTGATGGCTTCATCTTTGAAGAGGCTTTGGATCACAGAAAGGTTACAACTGGGGCTGGGAAGGATCGTTGGTGTGGGGTGTCTGGGATGGGGGATACATGGAAGGAAGTTCATCTGAGCATAAATATAAGGTATATAAAAATGTTCAAATGTTCATGGAAAATTGTCACAGTGGGTGGAGACCCACACAATAAATGAATTCCCATCCTACATAGCTCAGCCACATTCTCTAAGGGAGTAGCAACAGTCCCCCAAGTGCAGGGGCAGTGACTGGTGAAGGAGGATGATCCATTGATGGGCCCTTAATATTGATGACTAGGTTTATGAGTCTTTGCTCTTGAAATTGAAACTTAACCTATTGTTATGGGGTGCCTAAGGGTTGCCTCCTGAGAGCCTCCTCCTTGCTCAAATGTGGCCTCTCTCTAAGCCAAGCTCAGCATATGAATGCATTACCTTCCCCCCAGCATGGGACATGACTCCCAGGGATGAGCCTCCCTGACACTGAGGGATTGCTACCAAGTACCAACTAGCAATGCAACTGGAAAAAGATCTCACATAAAATGAGGAAAAGGTAAAGAAAGTGAGTGTATATGGCTAAGAGACTTCAAAGTGAGTTGGGAGGTTATCCCAGAAGTAACGCTTATGCATATCTCAGCAGGATTTCATAGACTTCCAATGTGGATACTACTCCAAATAGTGGGGCTCCTGAGGGTTCTGGAGATACCCAGGTCCCACGGTCAGGGCAGATGGCTCTGGAGTTTGGTGCCTTCCCAGTGGGCCCTACTTTGGAGTTTGTGCTCCTGAAAGTGACAGAGTTGGATTCAATTATGTCTTCCCTGCACATGCTCATCTGTCCCTTCTATTTAAACCTGTACTTGGTGCTGGAGTTTGTAGGTATATATCGATAGACTTGAGTCTTTGGGCTGTCCATGTGCCAGCTGGGCCTGGAACCTTGGTGGAGCTGCAACACCTACTCTACAGCTCATTGGACTCACCTAGGACAACTGGCGGGGAGATGATGATGGACAACGGCTGTCCCAGGGAACAGAGAGGGTCTTCAGCTGCAGGCAGGATAGTCCCATCCATCTTCCCCATGGGATATAAGCTCCCATACAATTGGAAGTGGAGTGGACACCACCATTCCAGAATCCTCAGGTTTGGGAGAAGAGCTATGGCTAGAGTGGACTTACTGGTATTCTACTATAGACATATTGTGATTCTACCAATGGAAGAAATGACAACATTGATGTGGAGCCAGTGGCCACTGGAGGCTCTGGGGGCAGGGAGAGGGAAAAACAGTTGTAATAACGGGGACTTTTTTGGGACTTGGGAATCGTCCTGAGTAACACTGCAATGATAGATATAGGCCATTTTATATCATCACATAACATGAAGAACTGTGTGGGGAAAGTATAGACTACAATGTGAACTATGGTCCATGCTTAATGGCAAAGCCCCAGGATGTGTTTATCAATTGGAATGAATGTGCCACACTAATGAAGGATGTTTATATGGGAGGTTGTGGGAGGGGTGGGAATGGGACATATGGGAATCCCTATTTTTCTGTGTAACACTTATGTAATCTAAGTATCTTTTAAAAAATAAAAAATAAATTAAATGGGTACTTATATGGGTAAATAGGTACTCCTGAAGACCAAATTGGAGAAGCCAAACAGAACAAAAAGTCACTTAAAATCTGGATAAACAAACTATTTAAAAGAAAGAAACTAAAGATTTATCCTGAATTCCCCCATAATCTTTCTATAGGCTATCCTACCCACAGGGTCGTCTAAACTTGACGGGATTCCAGTGATGCATTAAAACCTCTTGAGGAAACTAAGGGTATGGGTTGAATGTCGAAAGACAGGGGATTGTGAGTTTAGTCTAAAATATCCAAGAATTCTATCAGGTCTGGAAATTAACATGACAGGGAAAGAGGGGATATTACAGAATAAACCTTGCTTTGTATAGTCTGTCCTATAATTCCCCAATTAAATCTTAAGAGCTTTTGAGATAACAGTAATAATCCAATGGCCAAATGTCAGTAAGCAAAGTCCATGAAAGCTATGGAAAGATTTTTCTAAATTATGATTAAACAAATTAAACAATTATAATATATCCCAGAACTTGGCAGTCAGTTTGATTTTAAGTTTATTCACAATTTTAGAATTTTATTAAAGAAAAAAGAGGTTTAAGGCTCCTGTGGAGGAAGGAAGAAAAGAGAACATCTCTTGCATAAACTATTTTTTCAATTATATTTAGCTTGGTTGTAAACTCCCTAGGTTTATAGGATACTAATGAAGTAAATTAGCATTATATGTGTTAAATCTTTAAGATGATGAAAATGGTAAGTTTTTGGCTAATGAAATTATTACAAACCTCTTTTAAAATGTTGATTTTGCCTAAAGTTAAATTAATAGATTTTTTTTTCTTCACAGAACAGAATGAGGGATATGAGACTTAAATGGATATATAAATAAGTAAAAGGTTTGAGGAAGTGAATTCATAGTCAATGCTGACTAAAATTTGATGTTTGTTCAAGGGAATGTGTTTTGTCCTAAGATAAGATGGTTGGTTTTCATAAAATCAGAGTGAAAATATGTAAGACAAAGATTGAATGAATATAGAGAGTTGTAGAAGGTATTGTAGAAGGTAGCATTAAGTAAGGGAATGTGTTTTGCAAAGGTGAAATTTGTCTTGAGATGAAGTAAATATAATCTCTGTGGTTATGGCTGGTTATAGGAAGTTTGCAAAAGCATTTTCTAAACTGAAATATTTAAATGGCTAATTCCAGGGAGCCATTATTAAATGGAAACTGAATTGATATTGACTTTTTTAAAAAAGTAACTTCATAACAGGGAAGCCTGTCAGAAACCACCTCAATCTAGATATTTAAGTGGTGGTAGGGGAAAGATAATCTTGATTCCATTGGGAATCTTAAATTGTCATAAAATAATGGAGAAAGTAGTTTTTCCAATACTGCTAAAGTAAAATACCTGTTAATTAATGTAATCATGGTAAAAGTATAGAAGTAAAAAGAAAAGTACTAAAAATAGTTAATTTACTTTAATATGTTATAAACTGTATTGGAAGTATTTAGAAAGTATACAAAAACTAAGAGACTTCAGTATTGTGCATTCAACCCAGACCTCCAGCACTTTGCATGGTGTCTCTCCATTTAAGGCAGAAGTCCGAAACTACAACATATTTTCCACCCACTTTAGGAGCCATGTCCAGAGATGTTGTAGATCCTTTTATTATTTTAGGGATCGTAGTTTGAAAGTCCTGGACTACTTTGTCATCTATGAATGGAAATGTTGCTTGTAGGGTTAGACCAGCAAGAGCAGCCCCTTATTGTTCCCAATAAAGCCCTAGCCAATACCTCTCTACAGTGGGCTTCAGCAGTAACTCATGCCCACAATCGAACCCAATGTTCAGTTTGCACAGACTTACCATCCTTGGGTACTACTGGCCTTCCTTAGACCATAACTCCTGCACATTGGACATCAGGGACACCTTGCTGGCATGGCAGAATATGATCCATCAACAAATTTGTAACAAAACCTTCTAAGACTGAGATTCAGCTGCCATCTTTCAGTGAAACTCATAATTATATTTTTTTCCCTTGTAAGGGAACAGGTGAATAAGCCCAGGCCTTTATTAGGATATGGTGTATATGATGATTTAGGATGGTTAATGGCTGAGTGTGTCACCCTAGATCACATTGCCCCTGTCTGCATGGAACAACAAGAGGGAATCCATGAGGTGGGGTGGTTACTCCGAGTTGTGTAATTTTACTATCAAGGCTAGATATAGAGTAGAGTGTGCCCCCTGGTGGTTCTACCTATTGGCCATTTTTGTGCCAGGTGGAACTGCAGTTGTCACTGAAATACATATAATGGCTTAGCTGTTGTCTTTTATACTATTACTATGAATGTGGTGCAATGCTTGTCCTATGGTCAACATAGGCTGCTACAGGGAAGGGGGGAGGTGGATTGTGGGGACGCAGCCCCCCCCCCAAGTCCTTAGTATGTAGCTGCCTGTGTGACCTAGACATAAGTTAAAGGTTAATAACTCTCTCCAGAGGGGAGAGAATGTATAGATATTATTGTAAATTATAATCTTCACAAAGCAGTAAACGTCCTTGGTAAACATTCTTCCTATCACCAGACCTCATGTGTACACTTCACATGACCCTAGCAGAAACTCTGTTCTCATACCCTAAGGAATATCCTTGTTCTGAAACCTTTTATATCACCCCTTATCTCCCTGTCTCTTTGCCAAGTGCTATCTTCATTCTCTGAACTGCCGCCACCAGAGAGTCTCTTCTGTCCATAAGTGCTAATAAAGCTTATGCCTGACTACATGCCAGGTATGTTCTTTAGTCTTGAAGCTTCACCAACTTGTGGCCTTCAGGAGTTGGGTTGTAACAAATGCCAGTCATGATCAGGGTGTTTATCTGATCCATGGGTACCTTTAGACCAGAGCCTGGTAAGAAAGGGTTTGTATCTGCTATATATCACCAGGGGGAAAGAGTCAGTTTGAGAATTGAGCCAACAGAGGTAAACGTTCTGCTGAGAGATGGGGAGTGTCAGTCTCTTGAGGTTTACATTGGAGCCCCTGAATCGACCTGTACCTGAAACCTGGGCCAGGACTTTCACTTATCAATAGTTTCCTTCCCTGCTTCCCTCCCTCATCCCTCATTCCCCTACTCCTCCTTCCCTTCCTTTCTTCTTTTCTTATCTCTATATCTTTCAGGTCCCCAATCTCTCCTCTTTTTGCTACAGTCACAAAATCAAAATGTTCTAACAAATGTTCCTTAGCCATTTCTTTTCTATTTTTATTCAAATACACTCTTTAAGTCCAAGAAATTAAACAACTGCTGAAAACTGATTACTCTCAACTTTTTTTCCTCTAATTCACATCTTCCTGTTGCGCTTTAAGCCATATGTATATGTATATATGTGTACATATATACATGTGTGTATATAGGTACATGTGTATGTATGTATATATGTGTATCTAAGAATATAACTGTATTTTGACTAACAAAAACCTCTAGCTAGATCCCCAAAAGCCTCTAAAATGCCACATATCCCATACTAATATTAATTTCCCTTCTCCTCCCCAAGAAGCTTATCTCTATTCTCAATTTTGATTGACAGTCCCATCTACTCCATTTCCTGGCCAGAAATTCTATTTTAACCACTGGAATTCCTAACTAGTTCTTTTCTTTCTGATGCTGATTTAGGCAGAAAAAAAATCAAATTATCATTAAAACATGCCTCAATAATGATGAGTAAACTCATGGAGGTAAACTCTAGAATATAGGTTGCTAGAAAATAGAATGTGGGTTGAGAATGGGAGCTGATGCTCAATGTATGTAGAATTTTTAATACGTTATATTGTAAAAGTGTGGAAATGAATAGAGTTGATGGTTAACACTTATAGTGGGTATATACAAAGTGTTAAGAATATGGTGACACATGGTACAATTACAACTACTGTAATTTATGGATGATAGTTAACAGTAATATTGTAATATTTTTGTAGCAATGGCAAAGAAGGTATTATATAAATCCTGAGACAACAATAGGGGGATATAAAGGAGAATGGGATTTTTCCTTGTGGAACAATGAAAACATTCAAAAATTGACTAAGGTGATGACTGTAGTTAAATTATTTTCATTGTTCTAAATATATTGTAGTGACAAAAATAGAGTTGTATTATGCATTCTATTGGTGATGAGCATTTGGGCTCCTCCCAAAACCCCAATTCTGAGATATTGTAAACAATGCTTCTATGATGACTTTATACATGTATTTGGGCACACATGGGCATGAGTTTTCCTAGGGCAATTACCAGGCCTACCCTATTTTACCTAGATTAAAACCAAAATACTTCCCAAAGGGGTTGAAACATGGAATTTTATAATTTAAAGATAAATGTTTTGTATGTGTGTGTTTTTCATAAATAAAGTTACAGTAAGTTTAATAAAAATTGTTTAAAATAGAGACTACAGTTCTCAATTTCTCTGTAGATGCTGCTTTACTATTAGGTCATTCAATCTTGAAGATTGATGGATTGTTCTCAGAAATGTGTAAGTAAAGTTGGTACATGAGTTTAATGCCACAATAAATTAGTAAAAATCTGATGGTGTCATCCATCTATGTTTGAGATGTACTTTTACTTGAAATCTGCTTCTAAAAAAGATCTAATGAATTATTTAGAGCATTTCACACTCTTTCTTTTTGGCATTTCCAAATGGGTTTAAATGGGTAGTTACTTAACCTTTTCAGAATGATTAACATGATCAATTCTATATGATTCCTGATCACTCGAATTTTGGCAATTTAATTTATAAATGTTCCAGAAACCTGTCGTTTTCAGCATAATTTGGATCTTCACATTTATTTTCATCATAAAATTCCTCATTTCCAGCAAAGTGTGAATCAAAGACTGTGTCAGATATGTATTTTAAGATGTATAGGAACAAAGATTCTCAGTTTTACATTTGTTTAACAATATTTTTAATTTGGTAAGTAAAATAGAACATTCAGTAAGTTAGTCTATTAAAAATTCTTTTTGGCTTGAAAGCTAATTTAATTTAGTATCATGTTTGAATAATTTTATGTATATATATATATACACACACATATATGTATATGTGTATATCTATGTATATTGACAGAAATAACTAACATTTCAAGGATTTAATTTTACTTTTTATGAACAGAATATGGATTATTCTCTTGAACAATGTCTAATCTACTTAAATTGATCAATTCCTCTATTGATTACAGTATTCTAGAGCATATTATCATTTATATGTTCATTTGGTGTGATAACTATACCTAATCATTGTGTATAAGCAAAGTGTATGTCATGAAACAAAACCTAACAATAGTGAAAAATAAAATAAGTTTAAAATGCTCCCATCCTGTCTAGACACCATTTGAATCGTGGGTACATGTTGTAGCACCATGTCACTAACTTGTCTGTAAGCACAAATTTTGATACCAACTGTCACTTCATCAGAAAATAATATCCTTTTTTACAAATTTAAATCAAATTCTTACTGGAATATTTTTAGGAAAAAATCAGACAAACTTCTTTTATTTCCTACCAATCAATTATCTGAATGACTCAAATTTCTTAATTTTCTCTGTTTTTGATTAACATGATTCTCTATATTTTATCTTTCTTCTCTTATGTGTGATAACTCCCAAGGAATTTGTCTTCAGTTTTCTGTGATTTTTTTCATTTTTTATACTCTTACCCATTAAGGAATTTAACTATTTTTCTATCTCAAATTATTATAGTTACAGAAATAATTGGGAAATTTTGCATAAAAAACCAGCCCCTTCTTAAGTGTTGCGTTTGTCTTTCTTGACTTTTTGCTATATAACTCACAACCTCCTTAAACTCAGTATGTTAAACTAGACTTACATTTCTGTCTAGGATGAAATAACAGAGACCCTTCCCCTTTAAACAACTAGAAACCAGACAAACTATATCAAACAACCAGAAACCAGACAAACTATATCAAACAACCATCTCCAGACATTGGGCAACAAACAGGCAGTATAAGACTGTGGTCCCTGAGGACAGTGAAACAAAAAAGATGAGCTCTTCAATTTTATCAACTAAATGCCTAGAGAGAGTTTCTAGGTCACAGTACAGGAAAAGTTACCTCAAACACAACCAGCCATCTAAGCTGAAGTGATAGAGATCAAATTTTGGGGAAGCCATGACAAATCAATTTTTCAGGGCACAATGAGACAACAGTGAACTGCAGAGAGATACAGCACTGTAGATCTGCACGGGATCCCATCAAGTCTTTCACTAAGTACTGCTCATGCATTCATTAGAGGAAACTAACAGAGGCCTCAGAAAGAACCACCATATAGGGTTGTCAAACAATTCCTGAAGCACTTACAGAATTGGAAATAATTCATGTTTCCACCCTAGTGGGACCTTATACCACACAGGGCATTAAGTAGGATCCTCAGGATGATATTAGTTGAGTCATGGATCTAAATTAGCCCTAGTCTAAAGTTGCTCAGGCCCTACACTAACAAACCTTTAAAGGACTGAAAAAGAACAAAGGACTGAAAAAATTTAATAGAGCATCAGTATGTTTAATTGTTTAATTGCATTCCCAGGAAAGGGAGGGTACAAGGAGACAATAAAATATTTAAAGAGATAATAAGATTTATTCTAAATAGAGGGAAAGTATAAACCCACAGATTCAAGAAGAATACATAGAAATGCAAGAGGAATAAAAATGAACAAAATCATTCCAAGAAATATCACAATGAAAGTGCTGAAGAGCAATGATAAAGTGAAAATAGTAGGGAGAGAAAAAGCTAACTTGCATACAGGTGAACAAAAAAAAGGGGGAGAAAAAGAAAGAGGATTTCTCATAAGAAATTATCCAAACAAGAATGCAATGGAACGACATCTTTTAAACTAAGATTCCATAAAGGCTATCTTGACAAGTTATCTTAGCTTCCCAGCTATGATCTTAGCTTCCCAGCTATGATCACAAAATGGCTCATAGTTTTGAGGGTAGGAGAAGTCCGAAATCAAGGTGTCAGGAAGGAATACTTTCTCCCTACAGACTGTGGTATTCTGGGGTTGGCTGTTGATTATCTTTGGGTCCCTGTTTTTTCCACCACATGGCAATGCACATGGCAGCATTTCCTTTCTCTTCCAGATTCCATTGACTTCCAGTTACTGCTCTTCCACTTGGCTTTCTCTTCATAAAGCCTCTAGTAATAGAATTAAGGCCTAACCTCATTCAGATGATCCATACCTTAACTAAAAGTAACATCTTCAAAAAGCTCTATTTACAATGGGTTAAGATTAAGAACAAATTTTTTCTGGGATATGTTTTGACAGCTTGATTACAAACTCTCACTTCCTCCACATGGGTAGTTTGCCAAGTACACATCCCAACCATGCCTTTTATCAAGTCTAGTAAACCTGGACCACAATATGCCCAACATCTAGGGATGGCTACTTCATCCTTAAGCCCACATAATTCTTCAAAATACGTAATTCACAGAAAGCCCAGAAAACCTAACTATACTTCATCCCCCTTGGTATACATAAGCCACTTCCCACAGTTTTAGCTTGCTGTTACCTTTTCCCAGGATATAAACCCCATGTTGGCCTTCAGTCATTTGGAGCTGTAAGTAACAAAGAGTTCTGCCTTTCATCTATTTGAGTGACTTTGGGCTGTGTCCCACAATCCAAAGAACCTATTATTATAGCTAATATTGTCTAATTACAAAACACAGCCTTATAGTACTGTGAATGAAAAAATCAACCTAGATTTTTCCCCGTGAATTTATCTTCCAAAACTGAAGGCAAAATAAACAGTTTTTAAGAAAAGAAACAAAAGACTTCATCACCAGCAGACCTATGCTACAAGAAATGTTAAAGAAAGTTCAAGCAAAAGTAAAATGATTACAGATAGAAATTTGGATATAAAACAGGCAAGGAGAACTTCAGAATGTATTTCTTCTCATTTTTAAATCTCTTTTTAAGATAATTGACATTTCAAGGCAAAAATAACAATGTGTTGTGAGTTTATAGCACAGGTAGAGGTAGAAAATATTTAAAAATATAGAAAAAATGCATATATAGGAAACATGCAAAAATACTGTATGAACAGAGAGATAATGGAAATATATTGCTGTAAAGTACTTTTTGTATTGGACATGATATGATACTATTTGATTGCAGACTATGATAGGCTAAAATAGTATATCATACTATTTAGTTCAACCACTAAATGTGAAACAGAAGTTATGGCTAAGAGTTCGATAGTTGGAGATGAAATGAGATAATGAAATATTTGAAAAGTACTCAATTTAAAGGAAGACAGGAAAAGAGGAAAGAAGGAACAAAGGAAACAAGAGACAAATATAAAACAAATACCAAGAGTGTAGATTAAAACCTAACATATTGATGACTGGCTAATAAAGAAGAATTCAATCACATTTTTTTTTTTTTAAACTACAGCAAATACAAAGGCAGAACTAGTTCAAAATAAAAGATATACTGTACAAGCACAAACCAAAGAAATTTGGAGTAGTTGTACTAATAAAAACAAAGGAAATATATGGAAAAAACTAATCATATCCACAATTGTTAAAAATGTCTGGAACAGATGTGGCTCAAGTGGTTCAGCACTCACCTCCCACATGGGAGGTCCTGGGTTCGGTTCCCAGTGCCTCCTGAAGAAGAAAACAAACAAACAAACAAATAAACAAACAAAAAAAAACCCAAGCAAAACAAATGAAAAAACCGTATCAGGGAAGCCTATGTGGCTCAGTGGTTGTGGGATGGCTTCCCACAGATGAGATCCCTGGACCCCAGTAAGTCAAAAAAAAAAAAAAAAAAAAAATTCAATACTCCTTTCTATAAGTAAATGATAGAAGACAGAAAAGTTAGTAAGGACATATAAAAATACAGAAATATCAGTAATGATATTTACATTTATATAAAACTTGGTAAAAAACACAGCAAAATACACATTCTTTTCAAGTCTAACTGAAACATTCATGAAGTTAGAGTAAATGTTGGACCTAAAACCAGCCTCAATAAACTTACAAGATTTTATAGAACACAAAGTATGTTTCTGACCACAGCAGAATTAAACTACATTTTAAGTAAAAGAAAAATACAAGAAAAATCCCCAAATATTTGGAAATGAAATGACACACTTCTAAATGGTTTATGCAATGTAGTTACAGCAGTGCTTAATGAAAATTTATAACTTTAAATATTAATATTAAAAAAGGAAAGGTCTGAAATAAATAACTCAAGCTCCCATGTCATGAAACTAGAAAAAGAACAACAAATTAAACCCAAAGTAATCAGCAGCAAAGAGCAGAAATCAATGAAATAGAAAACATAAACATAATAAGGAAAATCAATGAAACCAAAACATATTTCTTAAAAAAGTTGGGATAACATTGGTAAATCTGCAGTCAGACTGATCAGGACAAAAACAACAACAAAAAAGTGACACATATTACCAATATCAGGAATCAAACAGGAAACATCACTACAGATCATACAAACATTAAATGGACAATAAAAGAAGATTTTCAACAACTTTATGCCAATAAATTTTATAGCCTAGCTGAATGGACAAATTCCTTGAAAGAGAAATCACCCATACTTACTCAAATAGAAATATTTAGTCTGGATTTCCATACATGTATTAAGGAATTGAATTTGTAGATATAAATCTCCCTACAAAGAAAATTCTAGGCCCAACTTGTTTCACTGATAAATTCTACCAAACATGTCAGGAAAAATAATGCCAATTTTATAAACACTTCTAGAAAATAGAAGAGAATGAAACAATTTCTAACTTATTTCATGAGACCAGCATTTTCCTTAAACAAAAATCAAAGTTGTTACCACAAATTAAAACTATCAAGTAATATCTTTTATGAACCTAGAAATATAAATCCTTACCAAATATTAGCAATAAGTAAAAAGAAGGATAGTATATCCTGACAAAGTAGAGTCAAAATCTGAGGAATAAAAGATTGTTTTAAAGTTTGGAAATCAATTAATATAATTTAGAAGTTAGCAGAAAAATTAAAAAGAAAAAGAAAAAAAAAACATTATCAACTCAATACATGCAGAAGAGCATTTGAAAATTGTGATGGTTAATTTCATGTGTCAACTTTGCTAGGTTATGGTGGCCAGTTGTTTGTCACCCAAGCACTAGTTTCTGATTATTACTACAAGGGTATTTCTTAGATGGATTTAAATCGTTAGTCAGTTGATTGTCCCTATGGCTAATTACATACAAATTCAACAAAGGAGATTGCCTTCATCAATTAAAGGAGTCTCCTCACGCAATTAGAGGAGTCCTTAAAGCAAGAACTGAGGATTTCAGCAGTCAGAAGAATTTCTGTCTCTGCTTCAGAGAGGTGGCATCTCCTGGGGAATTTGTCACCATTGAGTTTCCAGCCTGCCCCACTGAATTCAGACTTGGCAATCTCCATAGTTGCTTGGCCCAATTCCTATAATAAATCTCTCTCTCTTTCTCTCTCTCTCTCTATACATACATATATAATATTTATAAATATATACATATAGATTTCCTTTAGGTTCTATTTCACTGAGAAACCTTGACTAATACAAAAATATTCAACAACCATTCATGATAAAACTTTTGGCAAAGTATGAATAGATCAACTTTATCAATTTGATATAAGGCATCTGTAAAAAATATACAGTTAATGTTATTTACTTTTGAAATGCTGAATACTTTCCCTTATAACAGAGAAATAAGTAATGTTACATTCATCACCTTTATTCAACAGTGTTCTGGAGGACCAGGTCAGTGCAATAAAGAGTGAAAAAGAAATAAATTCACAAAGATGGAAAGGAAGATATAAAGTGGTCTTTATTCCTTGAGGTTACAAAAATATTTCTTAAATAAAACACAAAAAGCATGACCTATGAAAGAAATAATCATTAATTTGTACTTCAAAATATTAACATGCTCTTCAAAAGGCACTGCTATAGAAATGAAAAGGCAAGCTACATCCTAGGAGAAAATATAAAGAACTCAATAATATAATATAAACAACTCAATAATAAAAAGACAAAAAATATGTAAAAAGGGAAAAAGATTTGAACAGATATTACAGCAAAGAAGATATATGGATAGCAAATATGCAGATGAAATGATGGTCAACACCATTAGTTATATGATAAATTCAGATTACACCTACAGTGATAGATCACTACGTGCCCACTAAAATGGTTAAAATTCAAAGGACTAACCATACCAAGTTTTGGCCATGATATGGAGAAATTGGAACTGTCATACAATGCTGGTAGGAATATAAAATAGTATAACCATTTTGGAAAACAGTTTAGCTGTTTCTTAAAAAAAAAAAAAATTAACATATACTTATCATATAACCCTTTCATTCTACTACTAGGTATCTACCAGAGAAAAATCGTATGTCCATATGACTTGTACACAAATTTTCATAGCAATTTTATGTTTTAAGGTCTGTGATTAGGGTGAAGAAATCAAGATTTGAGAAGCTGAGAGTGAGAGCTTCCTTAAATTTTGTGCCCAACACACTGTACTTGCCCAATGCTAGTCCTAGACCTGTTTGTAACAGTCAAAATCTGGAAACAATTAATAGGAGAATGGATAAACAAATTGTGGTATATCCATATCATGAATATCATTCAAGAACAGAAAAGGAACAAGGCTCATTTTTTTTTTTTACAAAAACATGGATGAATCTTGGAAAGATTATCTGATGGAAAGAAGCCAGAAAAAATATATATTTTATGATTCCATTTATATACATTTTTAGAACATGTAAATTAATCTATAGTGATTGAAGATCCATGGTGGCCTGAGAAATGTGGAGCAGAGAATAGAGGGATAGATGGTATACAAAGGAACATAAGGAAACTTGTGGAAGTGTTGTGTATGCTAATATCTTAACTGTGGTAATGGTTTCACAAGTGTATATAAATATACAGAGCTACAAATATAAAATTCAATATATATTAAATATAAAATTGACAGACTAAAATATATGAGACAAATTATATGACCTTGGGTTAGTACAAAACATAAAAGCAAAACCATAAAAGAAAAATAGTGATAAATTTAACTCGTGAAAACTCAATGATTTCCGGGAGCCACGTGTTTGGGCAGGGGATTGACATCAAAGATGCACAAGAAGAATTTTTGTGATGAAAGAAATTTTCTATATAATGATTATGGTGCAATTATATGACTGCATACACTTCTCAAAACTCAGCAAATCAAACACACAAATTGGCGAATTTTATTGTATGTAAAGTAAAATTTATAAAGCTGATTTAAAAACTATTTTTTCCATAAATGCAGTTCCTCTTCCTATTTTTTTCTTCCTGTCTTTATTCATAACAACTGTTTATTGTCCAGTCATCTATATTCAAAATCTCAAGGTATTTGATTTTCTATTTTCCCTTACTATTTGACAATTACTATGAAGATTGAAAAGCAGCTGATATTTACTTCCTGTTCATGAAACATGTACTATGATATGTTCTGTTTATGCATTATCTTATTTACTGCTTACTCTGTCCCATGTGTCAAGTAACAATATTGTCTTAGATTTGCATGTAATTAAACTCAAACTTGGGAGTTTAAGTATCTTCCCCCCCCCCCAACCTTTATTCAACCTAGACAAATGGGAATCTAGTGCCCAAGTGCTATCCTATGAATTCTTCCTCCTTCAATTCTCTAAAACCCATCCTTAATTTTGACTTATATTACCACCATTATTTCTAAAACCCTCATTATTCCTTATTATGCTTCTCTTGCCTAATGCAGTAGACTTTACCTTCCATTGTGATAAAATTCAAACATCAATATGATTTTTTGCATCTCTCTATATGTATATTATGTTTTGGTTTTGTTTTTGGTGGGTAGAATCCATAGCTTTCATCAGATTCTTGAAATATCTATAGCTCCACACAAAGATTAAGAAACATTGCTCTAACTAGTCTTATCCCCTGTCTTTTCTCACATCCAATCAAACTTGCTGGTAAATTAATTTTACTGAAGCACAGCTGAGATACGGTCATTCCTCAGTTCAAATACAGTTAGGTAAAATAAAATGGCTCTTTGCATTTGGTATTGCTTGGAGGGACCCCTTTCTGAGAAGGGATTTTCCAGAAGTAAAAAAAATTGACCTTCAGGGGCTTTCAGTGAAAATGGGATGTACCCTACAGGATTGCTGATAAGCAACATCTAGTGACAAACTATCTCCAATAAAGATAGTTTATCTGATTAATGTGTATCTACTCCCTGCTTTGTAAGACCTCCCTTTGTAAAGTGGAAACTGAACATTAGCTGGTCAGAACATTTTCTCACTTGCTTCTGTTTGTACCCTACATAAGCTATGCAGCCCCTTGACTGAGCTTCATTCTGCTTTCTGAATGGGATCCTGCTTGATTCATAAATCACCCAATAAAGCTGTGAGATCCTAAACTGAGTAAATTTTTTTTCTTTTAACAATACTATCAAAAGATCCCCTTGCATGCACATCATTACATTATCTGATCTTCAACGCCATGTGAATATTTTCCCCCCATTATTTTCCTATGTGTAGTTGTTCTGCATATTTTTCCTACATGTATTTGATCTGCATATTTCTCTATTACCTCAAAGAGGGGCATATATCTATCCATCCATCCATCCATGCATGCATGCATCTATCCATCCATCCATCCACCCATCCTTCCATTTAAGAGATGTTGATCACTTACATTGAAAAAGTAAAAAATTTCTGCCCCCAGGAGTTTATATCTTATAAGATAGATCTAAAACTTTTTTCACAACAATGTCACGATACCATAGTAGGGGTATGCCTTCACTGATAAAGCAATAAGGAGGGAGCAGCTAACTTTGACTATGATACTGAAGATGAATAAGTGAAGCCTGAACTTTGGAGAATGAGTAGAATTTTTCATGTGTGAAGATAGCAGGGGTAATTTTCAGCCCACAGAAATGGTATAGATAAGGGAGTGGAGGAGTAAGAAATTTTCTAGCATATATTAAGTAAATGTTAGACATTTGGAAAAATGATTGTGTGTTTTAAGTGATATGGTTTGAATGTGAGACTGAGGATACAGGCAGCTTATGATATGCATCAGAGTTTGATTTTCTTAGGGTACTTGAAGGGATTTGTCAGAGGGTGGCAAAATTCTTGCAGAATTATTGCAATGATCAGATAAGTCATTAAATGTGAAACACTTTGAACAGTGATTGGAACTCAGTAACCACTATATAAATGCATGCTATAATTATTATTAGGTTGTCAGGTTTGTCTTTTAGAAACACCTTCTAGACCAGAATTTACAGGATGTGTCAGAGTAGTTCCATTACACATTGGGAGAACTTATCAAACTCTCAATAATTCATAAAAGAAATATTGAAAGCCTGAATTATTTTCTGTCTTATCCAGATACCTGGAATGCTCACCATCTCATCCCACTATTTGGCACTATAAGAATCCTATCAATTCTAGACCCATATCAAAGTTTACGTTTTTTTATGAAGCTCTTCCAGACCTTTCATAATCTCAGCATAATTTATCCTCAGTAACATTACACCATTAAGTTGACACCTCTCATTTGGTGATATAACTTCATATTCTATAAAATTAATTTACATATTGATTTTCAGAGTTTTTTCTAAATATATTTTTATTAATTAGCAATTCAGTTATAAGTCTTGTTTATTGTGTTAAAATACACATAATATGAAATGTACCAATCTAACCATTTCAAAGTACACAATTTAGTCACATTTAGTACATTCACAATGTTGTGCAGCCAGTTCCAAAACATTTTCATCTCCTCCAAAAGGGGGATGTTACTACTCATGGCAACTTTGTTTTTGTATTTTTTTAAGGAGGTACAGGGGATTGAACCCATGACCTCATACATGGGAAGCAGGAGCTCAACCACTTGAGCTACATACTTTGGTTTTATGCTGCTGTGCCTCATGAGCTTGGGAGATAAAATTAGAGCAGGTTGTGTGGTTTAGATAATTTTGCAGGCAGGTAGAGTTTGAAATCTGTAGCAGATGGAAGATTAGTGGTATATTTCAAATAAGTCTCCCATCCCAGAAGCACATATTAGCATCTTTAGTGCAATCATTGGAAGAAAATTCTTACAACTGTATAATCTGCTGCAAAATAGCATGGTATAGTCTATATGACTGGCTATTTATGAGCTGGTAAAATCTCTATTAAAATGGCCATTGTGTGATTCTTAAACACACCTGTATCTGTGGTAAAGGCTTCTGCTTTACCACATTCTTTCCTCCAGTTGTTTTAAAAACCCTCAAATAATAATGAACTGAAACAATACTGAAGACCTTTAAAGAGGTGGTGTTGGTTTGGTTTATTTTACATATGCTGATATTGGTACATAGTACAGAGGTAGTGTTTATAAGCATTTTTTGTATGGGTAAATAGAATTGCTTTATTTATCTTGATAGAATGAGGTCTTCTTAGGGAGAATCTACATTTTATTCATTTTTTTCATTTAAGCATTCCACAGCTGTCCAAACTATTGGTTATAAATATTTAATTTTGAATGTGTGAATGAATGTACAATTTCCAGATTTCTTAATTGCTCCCAGTGATGATTTGAGGTAGTTGCTAAATAAATTCTTCCTTTCACTTCCATAAAACATGCTGACCATAATGGGTTTATTCTTTTTTTTTTTAAATATACTTTTAATTTTTTTTAAAAGATAGATTACATACATGTTACATAAAAACAAAGGGGATTCCCATATGCCCCACTCCCTAGCCCTCCCACACTTTCCCACATTAACAACATCCTTCATTAGTGTGGTACATTTGTTACAATTGACGAACACATTTTGGAGCATTGCCAGTAAATTTCGTTTATAGTTTACCTTGTAGTTTACACTCTCTCCTGCACATTTTTGTAAGTTATTACAAGATATATAATGGCCTGTATCTGTCATTGCAATGTCATTCAGGACAATTCTCAAATCCCAAAAATGCCCCCAAATTACACCTATTTTTCCATCTCCCTCCCCTCAGAACCTGATGACTTTTTTTTTTTCTGTTCCAATTTTCATGGTCTGAGATTTTTACCTGTTCGTTTGTTTTTTGTCTATTTAAAATATTCCCTCTGATTCATGTCACTTGTTTTTAAAATATGTTATTCGGGTTTGCTTTTCCTTTGAACAAAAGGAATAATATATGGAATGACCTTCTGATATTAAAATAAGATACACTTCAAACGACACAATTCCATATAATTGGCCATATCTAAATCATTTTTCTATTGTTCCTTTGTACTTACAAATCCACCTCATTATTAATGATGGTGCTACCTTTCAGGTATTAACCATATAAATTCATGAATACTATACCTCAACTCTGTTAACAAATACTGATGGTATTTATTCTGTCTTAATACTATGTATAGATACATGCTTTTTGGAGGGGGGAAAGGAAGATAGAATAGGAGGAAGGATGACCCAGAATATGTAATTTTTCTATCTTGAAAAATTCAAATGCACTTGTCTATACTTGTTTCTTTTTTGATAGTGTCTTTACTAAAGATCAACTTGATTCACAATAAATAATTTTGGTAGATAGTATTTCACACTCAGAATTTTTGTCAACATGATGATAAAAGTAGGTAAAATTGATGAATAAATCCACAATGTAACTAGAAAGAAAACACAGGTACAGACAGAAAACATAATAAATAAATAACTATGAAACCATGGTTTAGTTGCAGCAGAAAATTTTAAAAAATGGAAACAAAAGGTAGTTCTCTTATAAATTGCTGATCTCTTCATATATCTTGTTACTATGCTACTTTTTTGCCTTGCAAGGAGGAGCATTTTGACAGCTACAGTTTGTGTTTTCCTATAAAATATAGTATGATAATTATAGGATAATCTGATTTCTTCAAAATTTTAAGAGTAACAGTTATAGAACGTTGAAATAATGAGGACACAGTAAAACAGTCACATGTTTTTTATTTACTAAAACTGGGCATCTTCAATTAGCACCATAGAGAGAATTGATAGCATCTATACCATTTCCACTGGTTTTGTTTAGAGGGATAAAATCAACCACTCCCTCGTCATCAAGTGTCCCCAAACTGGGAAATAGGAGATTAAGTGAGATCAGGGGATATTTATTTATTTATTGACAAAGGGGATAATAGTAAAATGGCTATTATAAACATAAAATTGAAATTTGTTAATATATATATACCAGTTAGAAACAAGTACTCTGCTATATATCCAGGTATTTAATAACACTGCACAGCAATACACTTTATTTACTATCTGAGTTTTGTCCTAGAATAATACTTTGCTAAGTTTGAAGCTTTAAAGAAAAAAGGTGATGTAGATTCCCATCCTAATAACTAGTTAATAAATAGGGTAAACTTTTTTTAAACCTCCCTGAAACCTTTCTGCTACACATATGCAGGTCTACTTTTTGGTTTCTAATAGCTAACTGCTAACTAGCTATCAATGTCTTTCTTTTCTTTTAGAGACATTGGGGATTTACAGAAAAATCATGCATAATATACAGGATTCCCATATACCACCTTATTAGTAACACCTTGCATTGGTGTGGTACATTTGTGATAACTGATGAAAGCACTTTTAAAATAATTATATTATTAACTATAGTCCATTTTTAAACTTAGGATTCTCTGTTTTGGTTGTGCATTTCCAAGGATTTTAAAAAATATATATTATAGTAACATATATACAACCCAAAATTTCCTTTTAACCACATTATGTTCATGGTGTTATGCTACCATCACCACCATTCATCAGCCAAACTTCCCATCATCCTAAATAGAAACTCCATACATTTAAAGCCTTAATTCCCTATTCCCTAAACTGCTCTATTCCCTGGAAACATATACTCTAGATTCTAATTCCATGAGCTTGCTTATTCTAATTATTTCATATTAGTGAGATCATACAATATTTGTCCTTTTTTGCCTGGCTTACCTTACTCAACATGATGTCTTAAAAGTTCATCCTTGGAGCTGAGGTGGCTCAGGTGATTGAGCGCCTCTCTTCCACGTGGGAGGTCTGGGGTTCGGTTCCATTGCCCCCTAAAGAGAAGACGAGCAGACACAGAGAGCACACAGCAAATGGACAGAGAGAGCAGACAGCAACTGCAAACAATGGGGGGGTATAAATAAATCAATCTTATAATAAAAAGGTCATCCATGTTGTCTCATGTATCAGAACTTCACCGTTAAGTGTATATATTACATTTTATTTATCCATTCATTGGTTGATGGACACTTGGATTGCTTCCATCTTTTAGCAACTGTGAATAATGCTGCTATGAACAATGGTTTGACAATATTTGTTCAAATCCCTGCTTTCAATTGTTTTGGGTAAATATCTAAAAGTAGGATTGCTGGGTCATATGGTAATTCCATACTTAACTTTTCTGAGGAACTGACAAGTTGTCTTCCACAGTAGCTGCACCACTTTATTTTCCAACCAGCTATGAATACGTTCCTATATCTCCACATCTGCTATAATAATTGTAATTTTATGTTTTTTAAATAGTAGTCATTCTAGGGGGTGTGAAATGGTAACTCATTGTGTTTTTTTTTAATATTTTGTTTTATTTATTTTTTCTCATTGTGGTTTTGATTTGCATTTCCCTATGACTAATGATGTTGAGCATCTTTTCATGTGCTTTTTGTCCATTTACATATCTTCTTTGGAGAAATGCCTATTCAATTCTTTCACCCATTTTTAATTGGGTTGTTTGTCTTTTTGTTGTTAAGGATTTCTTTATATATTTTGCATATTAAACTTTTATTGGATATGAGGCTTCCAAATATTTTCTCCCATTATAGCTAGTCATTTTATATTCATGTTAAAGTCCTTTGATGTTCCAACGTTCTTAATTTTTATTTATTATTTTAATCATTTATCTATTTTTTCTTTTGTTGCTTGTGCTTTGGGTGTAAAGTCTAAGAAACCATTCCCTAACACAAGGTCCTGAAGATCCTACCTTAGGTTTTCTTCTAGGGATGTTATAGTTCTGATTCTTATACTTAGATCTTTGATCACTTTTGAACTGATTTTTTTATATGGTGTGAAGTAGGGGTCCACATTCATTCTTTTACATATGGAGAACCAGTTTTCCCATCACCATTTGTTAAAGAGACTATTTTTTCCCAAATATGTGGTCTTTGCCCTCTTGACAAAAATAAGTTGGACATAAATGTGAGGGTTGATTACTGAACTCTCAGATTCTCTAGGTCTATATGCCTGTCCTTGTGCCAGTACTATGCTGTTTTGATTACTGTAGCTTTGTAATAAGTTTTCAGATTGGGAAGTGTGAGTCCTTCAACTTCATTCTTCTTTGTCAGGATGTTTTTGGCCATTTGGAGCCCCTTACCCTTCCATATGAATTTGATTATTGCCTTTCCCTTTCTGCAAATAAGTTTGTTGGAATTATCATTGGGAGTGCCTTGAATCTGTAAACCACTTTGGGTAGAATTGATATCTTAACAATAGTCTTCCAATCTACAAACATGTTAATTTTTCTTGGATTCTTGGATCAAGTTTCTTCTGTGAAGCAATTGGGTCCTGGGATTTTCTTTGTTGAGAGGTTTTTGGGAAATCATGCAGGCTTTTTACTAGTTATTGCTTTGTAGAGATCTTTTGTTTCTTCTAGAGTCAGTGTAGGGTAGTTTGTGTGTTTATTGGAATTTGTCTAATTCATCTAAGTTATTGTGGATGTTTGAAGCTTCATGTACCCCAGAAGAAACATGTTCTTAAACTGAATCCATTCTTGTGGGTGTAAATCCATTAAGTAGGACTTTTGATGAGGATACTTCAGTTTAGGTGTGTCTCACCTTAGTCAGGATGTGTCTTAATCTTCCTACTGGAGTCCTTTATAAAAGGAATGAATTCAGGCATGAGAGATAAAGCTACAGGAAGCAAGTAGCTGACATAGAACCCAGAAGAGAGGGGAGAGACCAGGGTACACCACCATGTGCCTTGCCAGGTGGCAGAGTAGCCAAAGATTGCTAGCAGCCTTGATGCCTTGTATGATTTAGACATTTTCCTGCCTCAAAATGATAAGCTAATAAATCCCCGCTACTTAAGCCAACACATTTCATAGTAGTTGCCACAGCATTCTAAGAAACTAAAGCAGTTATATAATTTCTTGATGTACAGTTATCATAGTATCTTCTCATAGTCCTTTTTTATTTCAGTGGGGTCAGTAGTAATGTTAGATCTTTTCATTTCTAATTTTAGTAATTTGTCCTCTCTATCTCTTTTTTCCATCACTATAGCTAAAGATTTGTCTCTTTTATTGATCACTTTAAAGAACCAACTATTGGTTTTATTGATTCTGATTTTTTAAATTCTCTATTTCATTTATCTCCACTCTAATCTTAATTTCCTTCCTTCTGCTTGCTTTGGGTTTATTTTGCTCTTCTTTTTGTAGTATAACCAGTTTTGAGGTTATATCTCTGATTTGAAATCTTCTTTTTAAATAGAAACATTTAGAGCTATAAATATCCCTCTTAGCACTCCCTTTGCAACATCCAATAAATTATGGTATGTTGTATTTTCATTTTCTTTCACCTCAAGATACTTCCTAATTTCCCTTGTTATTTCCTCTTTAACCCATTGGTTGTTTAAGAGTAAGTTGTTTAATTTGCATATATTTATAAATTTCTCAATTTGCCCTCTATTATTGATTTCTAGTTTCATTTCATTTTGGTCAGAGAAGACATCTTGTATGATTTCAATATATTTGAATTTATTGAAACTTGTTTTGTGAAATAAGATAAGGTCTATCCTGGAAAACGATTCACGTGCACTCAAGAAAAATACATATTTTTTGTGGTTGGGTGAAGTGGTCTATAGATGTCTATCAGCTCTACTTGATTTAGAGTATTGTTTAAGTCTTGTAATTCCTTATTGATTGTCTTTGTATAATGTTCTATCCATTATCGAAAGCGGTGTATTCCATCTGCTATTAAGGCAGAATCATCAATTTCTGCCTTCAAATTTGTCAGTGTTTTCTTCACGTTTGGTCTCTGCTCTTCTATATATAGATTTATAATTTTAACACCTTCTTCTTGAATTGACCCTTTTATCAGTACATAATGGCCACATTTGCAACTTGAACTCATTTTGACTTAAATCCTATTTTATCTGATATCAGTATAACCACTTCAGTTCTCTTTTAGTTATTACTTTCATGGTACATTATTTTTTCCATCCTTTCCCTTTCATCCTACTTACATCTTTGAATTTCAGATGAGCCTCGTGTAGACAGCAAGTCTGAGCCATGCTTTTAATACATTCAGCCAATATCTGCCTTTGGATGGGAGAGTTTAATCCATTTACATTTAAAGTAAAAACCAGTGGTGTAGGGCTTCCTTCTGCCATTATGTTACCTAGTCTTTGTAAATCTTATACTATTTTTTTTTTTTTTTTGGTCTTCAATTTTTCCATGAATGCTTATTTTCATATTTATTTCATTGTGGGGTATTGTACCATATTGAATCCCTTCTCATTTCTATCTGTATATATTTTTCATACATTTTCCTTGTGACTACTATGGGGTTAAAATTTAACATCCTTAATATATAAGTCACATTTGATTTGATACTAACTTGACTTCAACAGCATACACATACACTCTTCCTATATCCCTACATCCCTCACCAAGTTTGTACATGTTACAAATTATATCTTTGTACATTGTAAGTCCAGCATAATAGATTTATCATTATTATTTATGCATTTGCATTTTAGCACCTGTAGGAAGAAGTAGAGATACATAACTAAAAACACATTATAATATTACTGGCATTTATAATTATCCAGATGTTTACCTTTACTGGAGAAAGAAATACCTTCCTTTCTTTATACTGCTTTGAACCACTGTCCAATGTTTTTCCTTCTTTTCTTCAGTCTGAAGAATTCTTTAAATTTAGCATTGCTTCTAGGGCAGGTCTAGTGGTGATGAACTCCCTTAGCATTTGTTTATCTGGGAATGCTTAATCTTTTCATAATTGTTGAAAGATTTGCCATATATAAAATAATGTTTAGGAATTGTTTTCTTATAGTACTTTCATCATTTCAAACCCTGCTTTCTTTCCTCCACGGTTTCTGATGAGAAATTGTCACTTAATCTGATTGGGACTTCCTTGTACATAACATGTTGCTCTTCTCTTGCAGCTTTCAGAACTTTCCCCTTGTCCTTTGAAATTGATGTTTGATCGGTATGTGATGGGGCATTTTTTTTCTTCAAGTTTATCATGATGTTCTCTGGGTTTCTTGGATGTGCATTTTCACATCTTTTGCTAAGTTTGGGAACTTCTCTGTCATTTCTTTGAATGTTCCTTCTGATCTTTTTTCTCTTTTCCTTCTCCTTCTGGGACCCCCATAATGCATATACTCTTACGCTTGATGGTGTCCCCGATGTCTCTCAGGCAAATTTTGCTTATTTTTCTTTTCTCTTTCTGCTGTTTGATTCATTTCAAGTGTCTTGTCTTAGAGTTCACTAATTCTTTCTTCTGCCAGCTCCAATTTGTTCTTGAAACCCTCCTGGGAATTTTTCACTTCAGTTATTGTGGTCTTCAACTACAGTAGTTCTGTTTGGTTCCTTTTTAAAATTTCTGTCTCTTTACTGACATTCTCATATTGTTCATTCATTGTTTTTCCTGATATCTTTTAGTACTTCCTTTGTATTTCCTTCATCTTTTTGAACATATTGAAGATAATTTTTAAAGGCTTTATTCAGTATGTCCACAGTCTGGTCTTCACTGATGGTTTTTAGATTTTGATTGTTTTTCATTGGCTGGGCTTTCATTTCCTGTTTCTGTGTCTTGCAATCTTTGTTGCATAGAACACATTTTAATATTTTAAAATGGTAACTTCAGGATTTATCCCTGAGATGACTGTTTTTTGAGTTTGTAACCAGCTGGTGATATGACAGAGATTTTCTTGAGTGTTTGCCCTCCTAGCAAGAAAGCCTGCCCAAGGTGAATGCAAAGTTCAGTGCCCTCCCTGTCTATTCTGAACCTGTGTCTTGCCCTGGTCTTGTTCTTGCTAGTGGCCTTAGCAAGGCTAGTGGCCTTCTTCCCTTGTTTACAAGAGTTTGAATGCCTCTTCTACTTCCCGGGAGATAGATCTCTCCCTCTCCCAGGTGCTCCACTATAGGACTTAAAGTAGGTAAGCCTTTGCCCTCATTGATCCAACTCAATTTTTTCTTACACCATTTTTATTGTTTCAAGTTGCTTTTGGGAGGGTAGGGTGCTGTGGGCATGGTGGAGAGGAGTTTCCCAAGTCAGTCTTTCACAGCCAGAACAAAGCAAGAGACTCACAAAGGGAGTGCTGGCTAGCCCCAAACTAGCCTAGAGAGGGGTTGAGGGAGGAGGCAGAAAGGGTGACAGGAGATCTCTGCAGCTCTCTGAAGCTTCACTTTCTTGATCTTCCTAGAAAATCCAGTCCTTCAACTGTCTTCCTCAGCTCTGAGGAAGGCTACTGTCATTAAGTCTCTTCCACCAGCCTTTGTCCGGGGTGGGTTGGAACAATGGCCACTCTCAGAACAGGGCCCCCTGTGATCTCAAGTATCTAATCAGTTGTAATCAGTGATCGGCCCATGTCCACCCCAGATCTTGGGGAAGTGTGCTTTTATGTCCCTTTCTGACATCAGCAAGCTATGCCAGGGGCTGCACCCAATTGCTGCCTGCTGTGAGAATGGGGGATGGATGACAATAAGGACCTCATTGGGAAAGCAATTTACTGGTATTTACCATAACTTACCAGCCTCTTCCTCTTGCTCTTCCCTGATGCTGTACAGTGTTCTACTGTACTCTAGAGTTTTAAAATAGTTGATTCAGATAGTTCCTGACTGTTTAATAATTGTTCTGGTGGAGGGACTGATTCTGGAGCTTCCTGCTCCATCATCTTCCTTCTAAGTCTTTTTATCCTTTTAATTTTTGTCTTTGGAGCTAGGAGTCATTATATATGGAGTTGTTGTCATTTATGTCTGGCCACCGTTCTGGGCCCCCTTCTTTAGTCACAGCTCTTGAAGACAGGTCTTAATTTATTCAGAAAAATATTTGGTAGGTCTTTCAGGTATTTGTGATCATGGATGTAAATAGATGAAGATAGACAAGGAAAATATCAAGTAAGATATAAAATGGCAGTATATATAAATATGGAAAAGAAAGTTATCAACTTTGCTTTGAGGGCCAATTTGCACAAGCAACCCTCTGGACTGAGTCACACTGCTCTACGGACTTTAGCACAGCCTAGGAATGATTTACTCTAGGAATTTTCTCACAGAGCTGAGACTCAAACATACGCAGCTGATTCATTACTCAAAACTTTTATTGAATATGGAAGAGAGTCTGCCTTTATTTGTTTTTAAGCAGAAGTCAAATACTTCTGCAGCTGCAGATTAGGGAAAACCAAGTTTTAAACTATCCATAGGTGTTAAATTTGATCAAATGCTCTGAAAAGATATTATAACACTTGAAAGTCAATAGAAATGTTGTGAACCTTTTACTATTTTCAGTTTGAATGTTAGTTTATAGTTTAAATTAGTATGAAAAATACCCAGTGATTAAAGCTCAAAATAGCACTGATGTGTTGCTAGAATACTACCCCAGAGGGGAGGGCTTTGAAAACCACTATACAAATACATTCAAAATAAATTTATTTTTAATAAGTAGCAAATGTGATAAAAATGTTTTCCCTTTCACAATGTATGCTATTTAAAACCCTCTCTAGCTATATGCTTATTATATCTATTAGAGTTTAATGTGTAGAGACATGCTGAGCAGAAAAGTGAGCTCATATTAAGGAGCCTAGAAGTACTAGAGGAAAGCATTTTCAGAAGGGATTTCCTTTCTACACAGTCAACAACAGAAAAATATGGACCACTTCAGTGTATACAGCAGGGGTTCTTAACAAGGGGTATGTGAGCTTGCATCGAAATTCAAAGAAACATTATTCCTGTGGTGACTTGTTGGTGCGAGTGTGATATATTTATTAAATAATACACAGTTTAGTGTGGATTAGTAAGGGGTTCGTGGTTTTCACCTGACTGGCAAAAGGGTCCGTGGTACAAAAAAGTTAAGAACCCCTGGTTTACAGAGTTAAATTGTGTGTATATTGACAGAAGGGGATAGAGGTGGGGAGGAACAGGAATGTCAAGTCCTCAAAAACATTTCCACTTTTCCTGTGAGATCCTCTATTTGAATGTACCTGCTCAACTGTTCCATAGAGAAATCTTGTTCCTAGTCAAGAAAGGTAATGTCATTTTTAATATCAATATTCTGTCACACAGAGAAGGTCCTGATCTGGTAATTAGGGACAAGGATGCTGTTTAGCCATGTACTTTTTCTGTTACTCCCTCCCTAAGAGAGATCAAGATAATTGCTTTTGGTGCTTTGATCATAGTCTATGCCTAATATTTCATGTGCTGCATTATTTTATAATTATCTGGTTCTCTGTCTGTCTCTCTGCTTGAGGGCAGGAAGTCTTATCTGGCTTTCTATCCTAAGCACCTATCACAGTACGTGGCTGAAGAGTGGCACACAAACAATATTTCTTCAATAAATGAGTAAATTCACTAGCAAGTCAGCCCCTTTATGAATCTTCAAGCACAGTATACTTCCTTTAAAAACTTCCTAAATGGAATTTACAAATAAAAGGGCGAGATTCAATTATTAATTTTCCTAGAAAATAAAAGCTATGGATGACATGAACCTAATGACATGAGTAATATCCTTATATTGAAAGCCCATCAACTCTTTCAGGATTTCAAATTATGACCTAGAATGTGAAAATGATCAGTAAGAGATTAACAAACCCACTAGGTTGGACAGAGTAATATGTCAGCACCTTTGCTCACATGCACAGCCTGGAGGTTTGAAGGTAAGCAGCACCTTCATCAGTCTGACATTCTATTTTAGCCTAAGTCTACATCAGAAGCCTGCCAGGGTTCAGTGCTGATAACAAAGCACTATCGCTTTACAAAGTGACAGAGCACAGTGACATATCAACACTAGGACTTAAACGAAAAACCCCTTCTAATTTAACTGAGAATCTGCTGAGACTGTATTCAGCCCAACATTCTTGTTTTCAATTAAAACTTCCCTGTAGCAGGAGAAAAGTTTGGCATATCCCTTCCTTTTTAGGGGTAGTTATGGACTCGAATATAAAGAACTGTATAGTGTAGAGTACAGATGGCCCAGTAACAGCTAGGTATATATCAGCCTTTTCTTCTATTAATTACAGTTCCTATGGTTCAACAAAAGTTGTACCAACAACGAATACTGCTGAAATTGTCCTTTCTCTTAATACAACTGTATTTAGAGCAATGTTTTTCTGATACAGTGCATGAGGCAGCCAAGTAGGCATGATATGATTACTGAGAACCTGTTATGTGCCAGAGATTGTCGGTAAGGGTACGGGGTGGGAAGTGGCTCTTATCTGAGTACTTTCATGCATGCAGTTCTTACTAAGTCCTATTAAACAGGCATGGTTCTTTTTTTTTTTTTTTTTAAACAGAAAAAGAAACTTATGAGCAAAGAAATTAAGTAACTTTTGTATGGTCCTCACCTATTAAGTAGCAGATTTGGAATATGAATGAACACACATGGTAGTCTTGCATGTTAGCTAAACCATAGGTAAATTTTTCAAGTGGAGATTTGTGGATAGCATGAACACACTGATAAACTTTTTTTTTCTTTTATTAAATGGTACATTGCACTTCTCTTAAATGGAGTTCCTGAAGCAAACATAGCCCATAGTCTTTCTTATATCCCTAACCTGATTTGGGGACACCTGAGTGAACTGTAAATTCATAACACAATTCTATGGCATCTCTTAGAATCTATTTTTGATAATTATGCTTTGTGCCTATTCTTACTCTAGGCTACCGCTTAACAGAACTCTGACTGCATTGAATATAGAGATGTGCTAGAACATACATTTGGATAAGACACAATGTCCCCTGAATGAAACTCTATGAGAGATGTTTCTCCCAAACCTCAATGCTAAAAAATAGCTTTGTTTTTTGTAAACAACTGGTATTTTCAAAATATGTATCTCATGGATACAGCAAATTGAATAGCTGGGCTTTTACCCTTTTTGCTTTAGCTACTAATAAACTCAGGGCCAAGTTTATTAACTGTTTTTAAGACCTGGAAAATACTTTTTTCATATTTAACTTTATTTTTGGGCTAATTTCAAAAATCCATATTTTTCTTTCTCTGCAACTTCACCTCTTTATTCTCATTTATTTTATGATATTATGTATGTTTTTATAATAGCCTCTACTAATTTGGGGATTAGGTAAGTTATCAGTGAGTAACTATACAGAATTTGGATTGAAGTCAGGAAAAGGAAATAGGTCAGACCTCTTGATGTTCTTTTACACCATGAGATCATTATAAGAGCATCTTTCAAAGTATTTCCTCATATTTGTTGGTGACATTTCACACCACTAAACAGCAACACTGTGTTTTTAGATTGCTATCAGTGAAAGAATAGATGACTATACTCCTGAGGATAAAGCCTTAACTACTGTTGATAAAGAGTAATTTCAGTCATGCACATGAGCATAGCACCAGTTAAAATTTGGAAGCAGCATTCCCTTTAGGGAGACAAATTTCTAGCAATTTGTCTCTGAGAGAGCCATTAAGTACAAAGAGTATGTTTTCTTTTTTAATGTTAGTGTAGCTTATGCTCCTTGCTTGATGCTTAGAACACAGTTTCCTTCAAGAAAATATTTGAGTGGATTGGCTCTATATCAAATTCCTGTCTTCTTTAAAATGGCACGAGCCAGTCTGCCATCACTTGATTGATCAAAACTTGGACCAAAGAAGGGCAGACATATGGTACCCACCTCAGTGATGCTATGCTGCAAACTTGAGAGTCTGGAATCAGCAGATGCCAAGAAGCAGAATGCATAGTGATGTATGAATTAATGCAGGCAGACAGGAATAAAAATATTGATGTCTTTTTAAATTGATACTGATAGATGTATTTCAATGAATAGTTACAGAATCATTTCATTCCCCAAACAAGTGTTCCAAAGATTATAAAAGGGGCTTTTTAAAAAAGAGTCAATTAAAATTAAATATACGTTTGAATTCATACTCTCTATTTAAGATGTTGGAACATTATAAGATTAGGCATCACAGATATCATTAGTGTAAATAGTTCATTAAATCATTCAGCAAATATTTAATGAGTTCTACCTAGTGTCAGGTATAATTCTAGTGTTTGATGACAGAGCAGCAAGGAAGTCAATCACTGTACTGTTATGGAGTTTAGGTTCAATTGTGAGGAGAAAGAATATAAATACATATATATATTTATATTTGTATATGCACAAATATGTCAGGTAGGTGTTATAATGAAAACAATGCAGGATGATAAGATAAAACAGTGAGGAGGGGGAAAAGAGTAACTTGAGTTCGGGTGACAAAGGAGCCTTTCCTGAAGAAGTTACCTATTTTTTTTAGACTTGAATGAAGATAAGGAGTCAGTTATGAGAAGATAGACTAAATACACATTGCAAGATCATCAGAAGGTACAAAGGAATTTAGGTGGGAATAAACTTAGAATATTTGAAGACTGAAGGAAAGATCCTATAGCTTGAGCATAGTGAATGGAAGGGTGAGGTGATAATTGATAAGATGGAAGATATGTTGAAAAGATGGAAAGTATCTATTGCAATCTACTTTTGTCACTTGAGCAAGCAAGATAATTTTGGGGGGGCTCATGTTTGTCATAAGCCATCAACTGATCTGTGGTCCTCCTCCAACTCTAAATTATCCTATTAAAACAATTATTCTTAGAGTTTGGGTTATTCTTTGGTAAGTTATTCATATTAACCATTTCCGACCTCTGAAAACACACAGTCATGCACTAAAAGATTAAAACAGCTGTGTTAGAAATGCACTGCATTTTTAAAGTACTAGATAAAAATGTACTTATAAAATCAGTACTCCCAAGTGCTCACTGCCATTAACTGGGAGAGTTGTCCATTTTTTGAAACTGTATTAAACTCTTTTAGGATGTTAGGATGCTACTTAGTAAATTGTTGCTTTGGTTAAGTGAATAGAAAAAGCATTTCTAGGTATTTCAACACTCGGCACACATAGGTGAATATATAAAACAAATCAACATTGAGTAATCTATTTTTAAAAATCAGTGGTTTTCAGCATTTTCTAAATGTCACATCTTTCTTATACACATTCCATTAGTAATACTCCTCAGTGCAGGATTGGGCATGCCCCACAAGGATGTCTGAATAATTGCCCCCTTTCAGAGAATACTCCTAGGAGAGGGTCCCTACTTTCCACTCTTCTTTCTCAAGAATCTTTATTCTAATGTTATTTAATTATACTAAATAAAATTCAGTATATTAAATATGTTCCTTTTTTCCTACTACTATACATATACTTTGTTTTTTATAATTCTAGCATCTTCCTATCATATCACTAGACAATTATCTCCAAGCTCAGGGCAACATGCTGGTGTAACATAACCAGATGAGAGATGTGCCATTCACACATTCACTCATTTAATACAATTTTATTGTGTACACACTGTGTTGTGCACTGTGCTTGGTGCTGGGGATTTAACTGATATAGGGAGGCATGATTTTTACCTCATGGAGTTCATGCTTACTATGGGGTAAAGAGGTTACAGTATAATAGCAAATACAATATGCAGTTATAATATCAATAATGAACAAACACAGAGTGAAATAGGAGCACCAAAGAATGGTATGTAACACAGGTTTAAATGACAAAAGATGATCCAGAAGAAGTGGCATCTAGGAAGAAATTCCAGGACTAAATAGCAATAAGGCAGATAAAGTGGGACTTGAGCAAAGAGATTTCAAGGTAGAGTGTAAAAATAGGATTGATTTTGAAAGAATAAGTCCCTGAAATGTGGTTTATGATGGGTGTATATTAGCTTGGCTTATATTTATGGTGACAGGAAAGAAGTAACCCTCCTCTACTGCTTTCTGTTTCATCTGTGACATCAGTAGATGAGATTATCTACCTAGTTGAAGGGGAAATATTGAAGTATTCACAACAGGTGAAAAAGTGTGAAATAAATGTAGTGGGCATTGGTTCCACTTAGGTTTGGAGGCAGAAAGTTGCAGGAAATTTTTGCTCCACTCCTAATCAAGACAAATAGATAATCCACAAAATCATAGCATTCATTTTTGTTTTAAACTCATCAGATAGCTGAGATAACAAAAAACAAACAAACAAAAAACCTTAAAAAAGGAATAAATAAAATGAGGATCTCTTCCTGTGAGAGGAGTTACTCAAATTTGCTTTCATCCATCCCTGAGTGCTAGGAGGATGAGAAATATGCTGTAGATCCCTAGAGATAAGGATAATTTTGCAATGGAAACTCAAAATGAACAAATCTTCCTAGGGTTGACTATGTAACTTACTTTGGTCAAAGAAATTTTAGAAAGATTAGGCACGTAGAGAATATTGGGGCTTTTCTTTTTGGAAAATCTCCTATGGCAGCCCAGCAGCCATGTTAAGAGGAAATCTAGATTACCCTGTTGGATAGAGATGTCTTATGGAGGTGCCCCAGAGGATGAAATACCATGTGGATAGAGAGGCCACATAGAAAAAAAAAAAAAGAAATGGAATTACATGCACAGTCAATTCTAAGGTCCCAGAAGTAGGAGGGAAACCACCTTGGAACTTCCAGTATAGCCAAGCTAATGGGTGAATTTAGCCACATGAATTATTCAACCAAAATCATGTGGCACAGAAGAAATGCCCAGTTAACCAACAGAATCATGATGATATTTTAATTTTTAAGCCACTGCTTGGGGGTTGCTTGTTACAAAGCAATAGTTAACTAATATACCAACTAAAATTTTAACAAACTTTTAATGGCCATGTGTGGCAGGCATGATGAATTAGAATCACAAAGAAGCTTAGTTACAGACCAAGTCTGAACCCAATCATACTGTTTTGATCCTACTGGCATTCACCAAGTGCACAGAAGTGATGTGCTGAGGGCTAGAGGCAGGAGAGAAGATTTGAGGGAATTCTCTCCTGAGGCATGTGGAGTATTCCCCAAGTATAAGTGAATAGTCTGCTGAGATAATAACTCTACAGGCTACCTCAAGCTTTCACTGAGTATAAGGCAATGGCTGGCCAATGTTGGGTGGAGCAGGAGAGGTATCTTATAAAAGAAAAAAAATTTCTAACATCAATAACCTGAATTTCTACTGTAAGAAGCTCAAATAATAAGATTAAAGTAAGCCCTAAATAAGGGAAAGTAGGAAATAATAAAGATTAGAGCAGAGGTAAGCAAAGTAGAAAAAAAAAATAAAGAAAACTAACAAAGCCAAAAGTTGATTCTTTGAAAAGATCAACAAAATTGATAAACTTTTAATTAAGTGGATCAGGACAAAGAACTATATGTTCTTTGAGAGGGAAAAAAAGAAAAGAATGCAAATGACCACTATCAGGAATGAAAAAGTGATCATGACAAATCCCAGATGCATTAAAACAAAAATGAGAGAATATTATGAGCAATTTTATGCCCACAAATTTGATAATTTATATGAAATGGACCTGTCCCTCAATTCATGCATAATTAATGTGTGATCAATCATTGACCTAAATGTAAAAGCAAAAAATATGTAGAATATGCTCAAACCTTGGGGTGTTCAAATATTTCTTTTAGAGAACACAAACTGCTTTTATCCTGCAGAAAACAGCACTAATCACTTAAAAAATGAAGTTTAATTGAAATAATAACACTCAAAAATGTCTGCTCATCAAAAGATAGTTAAGAAATTAAATAAGCAAGTCTAGCTATAGACTGGGAAAGAATATTTGAAATACATATATATTAAAAAGGATTGGTATTCAGAATATATAAAGAACTCAGATCAAAACACGAAAATAACCCAAATAAAAATGAGCAAAAATCTTGAACAGACATTTCATAAAAAGGATATATGAATGGCCATCAAGCATAAGAGAAGGTGTGCTCAACCTCATTAGTCACTAGGGAAATGCAAATTAAACCACAAGGAGATACCATTTCAATTTATCAGAATGCCTAAAATCAACAAAACCACCAATTCTAAATGTTGACAAAAATGTGGAGCAATTGGAACTCTTATATAATGCTAAAAGTTGGGGTATAAAGTTAAACAATTATTTTGAAGAACTGCTTAGCATGTTTTTATAAGCTAAGCATACACATACACTTAAATCCAACAATTTCACTCCTAGGTATTTACCCAGGATACAGGAAAACATATTTCCACAAACAGACTTGTATGAGAATATCCATAGCAACTGAAACAAGTGTTTACCCACAGGAAAATGAACAAATTAATTCATGTAATAAATTACCACTCATCCCAATTAAAAGGACTAAGAGTATTTAAAGCATGGCAACATGGATGAAACTCAAAAATATTATTTGAGCAAAATAAATAGACCCAAATTAATACAAATTTTAAGACACCATTTATATTAACTCCAAGAAGAGGTAAAACTAAGTTCAGTGATAGAAGTCAGAAACTTTTTGCCACTGGTTTATGGTGTAGTTGGAGAATTAATCTGAAATCTGGGCAAGACAACTTTCTAGAGTGATGCAAATATTCTACATCTTGCTCCAATTGGTAAATTGAAGGGTATAAATTATTGCCAAATTCATTGAACTGAACACTTAATATCTTTTAATTTATTTTATGTTAATTATATCATAATAGAGATTACCTAAGACCAAAAAAATAATTGACAAATGATTTACTTGATTTTTTCCAAAGTAGAGCACATTTAAGGATATACTTCTTTGTTGATGGTATAAAGGAGATCCTGCTGAGAATTTTGCAAATCTCAGAGTCCATCTTCTGTTAGAGATAGGCCCAACATGAAGACCATCAATCTTGAGTATTACAGAATTTAAAATAAAAAATAACAACACAAAAATAAATGAATCAGAATAAAGGAAGTCTTGTCCTGGTTTTCTCCAGTATAATCCAGTCCTTCTTACTATAGTGTTATATACTTGATTTTTGTAAAAGGGTTATTACCTTACAACCTGGAAGTAGTTGCTTTAGTGGAATCAGAAGAATAGATATTTAACTATGCTTAAAATCATTTGTGTCTATTAAATGTGTATTATTAGAAACTATCATTTTACAGAACTTTTAATACAAAATTTCCTTTTAGGCCAAATTTTATCAGCAACTGTCAGATTAAAATCCCTCTACTGTCAAATTTGTAAGCTAATCCAAATTTCATAAAACTCAACTTAATCTGTTCTCTTATAGGAAATGCATCTGAGCTACTACCTATATCTTTATGATATATTTCAAAATAACCTTGGATTGAATTAAGCTAAAGGATAAATGGTAAATATTTAGAAAGCCTGTTTAACACCAAACTAATACCCAATTGTATCCTATGAAACAGTTTTTATTGTATTTAGACGTGCAAGTTTTACCATTATGTTCTCTAATAATTTAATCATAATAATCAAATATATGAAAAGCAAGAGTTATTAATCATTTGTAATATTAAATTTTGCTAGCATTTAATCAATTGTATTCAATGTTTATTTTTATTTTATCTAAAATATCATTCAGAATGAAGGCCTATAAAATGATTACCATGGTAAATGTTTCAGATTAGATGCCATTTTCATTTAAGTACATATTATACAGATTTCTTAATAATTGTATTAAAGCTTACAGATTTAAGAAATGTTCCTTCAAAATAGTGCCTTGATAGGTTATATACTTAATCCAATGATATTTAAATCCTTTTCAGAACTTCTCTTTTTAAATTGACTTCAGATCAATTTAGAACAAACAAACACAAAGAACTTGACTTTATAACAAAATTTTTTAAACAAAAAAATACATTTTTCCCATTGATTCACTTTTTCACTCTTTACATTTATCAAGTTAAATTCATTTGCACTGTTTCTATGTGTATATGACAATTTGGAGCTGGGTGGATCCCAGAAGATCATGTCCTTAAAGCTGATCCATTCCTATGAGTATAAACCTAGTCTAGAAGGGAACTTTTGATTAGATTCAGTTAAGGGACCTTCCTTTTGATTAGATCACTTCAGTAGGGCATTACCCAGGGTGGGCGTTAATCCTTTTAATGGAATGCTTTATCAATCAGACAAACATGCAGAGACTCACAGGGAGAAAAATTTGCAGAGATGGAAAGAAGGAACCCAGGTACTTAGAGAGGAACCCAGGAGAGAGAAAAGCCACAGATGGAGCAGCCCAAAACAGAACTAGCAACCAGTCTAGAAACAAGGCCTGGAGGAGCGGGGAGAGATGAACAGGGCAGCATTGTGCCCTGCCAAGTATTTGCTCACCCACAGGTGAGCTCAGGGATAAAGTGATCCTGGAAGAGAAGGCAGAGACCAGCAGAGCCATCATTGTGCCTTGCCATGTTGCATAAATCCAGGATTGCTAGCAGCTGACCTTCAGTGAGAAGGTCCATCATTTCCAATGATGCCTTGATTTGGATCTTTTCACAGCCTAAGGACTGTACTTTTTTAACCTAATAAATTCCCATTGTAAAAGTCAACCCATTTCTGGTATACTGCTCCCAGCAGCTTTTACCAAATGAAAACAGTGTAAAATAAAATTTTCCTCAGATAATGTACAAAAAATAATGTTAGGATTCTTAGAGGTTAAAAAATAAAATAAAATAAATAAGACTATGCTTCATGTATTAAAAAAATTTAATTATTTAACATTTAATAATTTTATTGTATTTTATAATTTATTATAGTTTTTTAGGATAGCAAATTAAAAACTAGGGACCCTAAAGCAAATCCTAGCTCATAGTCATTTCTAGTTTCTAGTTAGGATAGGCTTCTGACTAACTCTGAATAAATTCGGAGCTTTTAAATCAACCTATAGCTCATGTTATTCTTAAGACAAAATTAAATCTTTCATTTGTTGCAGGATCTCTTATTTTATTACATATTCTCGTCTTCACTCATGTTTTCAATTTTTCTAATTAATGCTGTTTTATAATTTTCCCCTTATACAGTTTTGAAATTGCATCTTCATATTTCTCATTTAATTTTAATTTGCTCCTCTTCTTTTATTTATCCTACCTTAATTTTCAGTATTATATACTGAGCTTTTTCACAGTTCTCATAGTTTAGTTTATTCTCCATACTGATACCTTTACTTCATATAAATAATTTCTTTTATATTTAGAATGTTGGCAGCATTATCCAAATTTTAAACGTCTCTTTTTACCAGTAGATTTATATACTTAATAATAGTAACTGCTGAATTTCACTGACTATAATGTGCCAAGTACTGTGCTAAGTAACAAATGTAACAAATACTGTGCTAAGTACGCTACCTGCATCATAATTTAATCTTTAATATTTTAAAAACCTTAATATTCACAAAATATTTATACTCAAAGTAAGTATGATGGACATATTTGAAAACATTGTTCCTTAATGAAAGAATGTTAAAAGCATCAGATAGATAGGAAACTTTATTACATAGGTAGTAAGGTTTTAGGTGTATAGAGCTCACAATCTGGATTCAGTGAATTTTTCCTTTGGATACCAAGGCCAGGGCTTAATTAGCCCTGAGAGCAAGTTACTTAACCTCTTGAAACCTCAAAATCCTCACCTGTAAACTATGAATAATAATAGAATCTACTTCAGACTGTTATGAGGATTAAATGCAAATAAAGTTGCTGCCACTTGCACAGCAAGGACTTAATAGGTGATGGCTGTTAAAATATTGGAATGGCATGCCCTGAGATAGCTAAAAGAAAAGTATACTTTGTTCTTCAGCATATTTGCCCCTTCTGATTATCCACATCTCATCTTACCCTGAATTCTCTTTTTTAATGAATCAAAAGATATAGAAACAATATTTTTAATTTCCTATGGTGAATCCCAGAACAACCTAAGAAAGATGATCAACTTTGTCTCTGAATTGCTTTCATTTTATTTTTCATGTGTGATTTGGAAACTTTCCTTAAAACATGTATAATGTAAACTATGGTCCTTGGCTAGTACAATGCTTCAGTACGTCTTCATCAAATGTAACAAATGTACCACATAATGAAAGATGTTGTTACTGTGGGAAAGTGTGGGAAGGGGAGAGGGTGGGATATATAGGAATCCCCTTTATTTTTGATGTTACATTTATATAATCAAAAACTTCTTTAAAAATAAAAAAAATATATTTAAAAAATGACACCAAGAACTAAGTATAAAGGTATGCATTTTCTGGTTCAGATAATGTGTTTTAAACATTCATGACCAGTTAAAAATTTCACATCTGGGGCCTAAAAATATTACAGCTGATAAATCAGTCCTCATTCTACTAAACTCATATATGCTTTTACTTACTTACTTGACTTATGTGAATAATGACTAAAACTTGAAATGAAAGAAAAATTAGTTCAGGAATGAATTGTGCACGGAGTTAAATATAATCCTCTGCCCGTATAACACTCTCACACAAATCATTTTGTTACTTATATTTTCTATTTAAAATAATGCAAATATGGCCTTCTGTTTTTGGCCATGACAAAGTAACAAATAGCCAGAGACAGCCTTAAACCACACATCTTGATAAAAATAAAATTTATTTACCATAGATTTAAATATAGTAACTAAACTGCAAAACATTTAGAAAAAACATGAGAATATCTTCAGTATCTAGGGATGGCAAAGAGTTCTTAGACTTGACACCAAAAGCATGATCAATAAATAGAAAAACTTGCAAACTGGACTTCATAAAAATTATAAAAAACTTTTGCTGTGTGAATGCCCATGCACAGAGAATTTAAAGAGAAGCTATAGAGAGGGAAAATGGTTTACAAATCACATATCTGGGAAAGCATGAGTATCTAGAATTCAGAGACTCAAAACTCAATGTATTAGTCAGGCAAAGGGGTGCTGATGCAAAATACCAGAAATCTGTTGGCTTTTATAAAGAGTGTTTATTTGGGGTAGAAGCTTACAGCTACAAGGCCATAAAGCGTAAGTTACTTCCCTCACCAAAGTCTGTTGCCACGTGTTGAGTCAAGATGGCTGTGATGTCTGCCAAGAGGTTAGGCTTCATGGGTTCCTCTCTTCCTAGGGTTTTTTTTTCCTTCAGGCTCGGCTGCTGTGCTCTCACCACAAGGCCAGCTGTAGACTATCAGGCAAACGGCTCTCTCCCCTCAGGGCTTCTGCCGCGTCTAAGGAGTTGTCTCTATTCCTCTGTGTTCTTCTCCTGTGTGTTCAATTCCTGGGCTCCAGCTCAAAAACTCCCAACTCTGTCCTTTGCCATGTCTTTTCTTTGTGAGTTGCCAAGGGGTGGGGACTCAACGCCCTATGACATGGCCCAAAGTCCTAATCATAATTTAATCAATTAAAAGTGATACCTTTGACAGACCAGTTTACAAATAATACAATAATTATTTTTGGAATTCATAAACAATGCCAAACTGCTACACTCAACAAGGAAAAAAATTCCAATTAGAAATGGGCAAAAGACATGAACAGACATTTCACCGAACAAGTGTCAATAAGTTCATGAAAAGATATTCAATGTCATTAGCCACCAGGAAAGTGGAAACTGAAACCACAACTAGGTATCACTATACTTCTATCAGAATGTCCAAAAAAGAGAAATTAATGACAACACCAAGTACTGGCAAGGGTGTGGAGAAACTGGATCACTCATACATTGCTATTGGGAATGAAAAATGGTAGAGCCATTCTGGAAAACAATTTTAAAGTTTTCAAAAAAAACTATAAAACTAAACATGCAAATATCATATGACCTAGTAATTGCATACAGTATATAAAATTGTTGTATATTCCAGAGGAATGAAATTTATGTTGACACAAAACCCATATATGAATGTACGTAGCAGCTTTATATGTAATAGTCAAAAACCTGGATTCAGTGCAGATGTCCTTCAACAGGTGAATGGTTAAACAGTTGAAAATTCAAACCGCTATTCATCAAAAAGGGAATGAACTATTGATATACACAACAACTTTGATGAATCTCCAGTAGATAAGATTTTAGCATTGGCTTTTTACACTCAGTATGATTCCATTCATATAATAATTTTGAAATGACAAAATTTGAGTAATGAAGGACACATTTATAGTTGTCAGGAGTTAGTGATGACAGGGTGGGATGGGGACATATAGAGGTGTGATTATACAAGGGCAATTTTAGGGATCTTGTGGTGTTAGAACTGGTTAGTATATTGACTAATCTAACTTACACAGACAATAAAAGTATATATAACTTGACATTCTTACACTTATACAAACACGAATACAACACGTGAGTAAAACTGGGGAAATAAGAATAAGGTTGGAGTGTATCAATGTCAATATCCTCGTCATGATATTATGGTACAGTTTGGCAAAATGTTTTCCAATTTTACATTGGGAGAAACTGGGCAAAGTGTACAATGCATCTCTTTGCATTATTTCTTACAACTGCATGTGGAAACTAAAATTATATCAACAAATATTTTTTAAAAAGACACAAGAATGATCACAGCAACTTTCTTCATAATAAACAAAAACTGTAAGCAACATTTGTATATTCATACAATGGACAGTTACTCAGAAATGAAAAGGAATAAATACATACAAAACATGAATGAACCTCAAAATTATTATACTGTGTGACTAAAGCAATCACAAAAGGCTACATATTGTATAATTACAATTACATGAAGTTCCATCATAGACAAAACTAATTTATGGTAATAGAAATCATAACTTTGGTTGACTCTCAGTGGTGTAGATATTAATGGGGAGGTAACATAAGGAAATATTCTTGGTTGATTGAAATATTCTATATCTAGACAGAGGTGTGGGATAAATCTTTGGTGTGGAATCTATTTTCCAAAACTCATCAAACTGTGCACTTAAGATCTGAACATTTCATTCTATGCCAATTATTTTTGGATTTTTCTTTTCCTCCCAACTCACATCTTCTTATATCCACTGCAATTGTGTTTAAAGGTATCTTTAGCACAAAGGAGGTGGAATAGATTTAGAAAAAAAAGATATAGATTGGAATGAATATCTTCCTCCATCGCATGATAGGTCAAAGATTCTAAGTTTAGTGGATTTCTATACCTCCTTAAAAATAACTTCATTTTAGGATTTCAGATTATATAGTGGACTTTGTGATATTTTTGTGAGTAGCTCCTTTTCAACCAATACACCCTGAGGAACCCCAGTTCCCTTCCCCAGCACATGAAATATTACATAGCATCTTCAGGAGGTTTGTGGTAAATAAGGTAAACGAATGCACAACAGAGTGGGTAAATTCCGATGTCCCCAGAGAGCATGAGCCTTGCTAAAAAAAAAATAAATTATGTTATTTATAACATGAATTCTATAGCCACAGAACTGTAAATTAGCATTGAATAGCATCCCAAGTTAGTATTCTTTATGGTCTGATGGTGTTTCCAGGAGCTGGGTGGGGATTGTGGGGTAGAATATTTCTAATGATAAACAACATGACCTTTAATAAGCTTTGTATTACAATGGAAGAAATACTAAATGTTTAATTGCAAAATCCTATAAAGTTTACAAATTGAGGTCAAAATCTTAAGACATATAGAATTATAGTATTTATAATAAAGGTCTCTCATTATTCAGTAAAGCAAGTATCATTCCAGGTTTTAAATGTGGTATTAGAGGACATTGTTTATATTTAAGCTTCCATCAATAAAAGGTTCTTACTCTATAGCTAAGACATAAGTGGACTCTTACTAGAATAGATACAATTATAAATACTCTTTTAAAAAATTAATAGATATACAAGGTTTGTTGAACATTGATGTGTTCAGTACTTTAAAAACGTACTAGATGAGCAAATCCATTCTTTATCAATCTGATAGTTATGATAGGTTCCCATGAAACTGGATATGAACTTAGAGAGCAGATAAGGATATTGCATTCTTGTTTGGCCCTTATGCAGTTCTCACTACAATATACCCTCTACTCTTCCTTCATCAAGACTTTTTAAAATCAGTTGAATTCCCTGTTTTATGGGTGACTGAGTACCTGCCAGTCCCAATAAATTTGTATAAAAACTGACCATATAACTGCATCAATCCCAGCAAACTGGACCAGGGTTAGGCTCTATACCCCAAGCCAATTTATATGTGAGCTAGTGGCCTCATACTGGGGGTGTTGCAAGACAGCTAACCCTAAATTGAATAAAGGGATCATCTCTCAGGAAGTTTGAATTCAAGACATGCAGAAAGAGACCAGACAGTGGAAATAGAGGCTGAAAGTGAAAGGGGAAAAATAAGGAGAGGGGCAGAAACTGAAGATATGAAGCAGAAGAAACAATAAATAAGCAGAAGTCAAATCATAAAGATGAATATGCCTGGCTGTTCATTATCATCATCTGGAGGGCTTTCTAAGTGTTTCAATCTGCTGGTGCCACCTGAGAATCTCCTTCAGGTTTGAGAATCACTAATATTTAGAATCCCAGTTACTCCTCAGATAAGTATAAATATCTTTCTTTTATAGATAAAGATATGGAGGCTCAGAGAGGTTAATTTGCTTAGTCGCTCTGATTTCAAAACCCATGTCGAAGATTTAAGACTCTGAGAGATATATTTAACAGGTATATTGAAAATAAAAGTTCAAGTAAAAGAAGAATCTTGAGTAGGGGAATTATAAATGAGTATAATTATGTTATATTGGGGAAATAGATTGCTCATATGCAGGTTGAGCCCTGAATCACAGCCTTGCACTCTACTTCAACTCTCCAGTACTTCAGGTTTGCCCTGGACAACGAACGAAACAATGATAATGGACAAGTCCCACCCCCAAAAAACAAAAAAATTTTTTTCAACTGCAAGCAAAACAATTCCTTCCATCTGCTCCATAATACCTAGGTCCCCTTTCAACCTGAAGTAGTCAGAGCAGACATTATCCCAAATGTCTCAATATTGAGGAATGAACAAACATAAAGGGGACTGTAACCACAGACCCAAGCAGATTTATTATTATTGTAGTTGTCATCTCATATTAATGGAAGAACCTGTAACATTGATATAAAGATAGTGGTTGCCTGGGGTTCAGAAGGGAGGGGGAGGGTTGGGTAGGTGGAACACAGGGCATTTTTAGGGCAGTGAAACTGTTATGACACTGTAATGACAGACACATGAGAGTATACATTTGCCAAAGCCTATAAAACTGTACAGCACAAAGTGTAAACCACAATATAAACTATAGACTTTGGCTTAGTAGCAATGTTTTAATATTGCTTCATCAATTGTAACAAGTGTACCACACTAATGTAAGATGTTAATAATAGGGGAAACTGTGTGTGTGGGTGTAGCAGTTTGATACTGTTTATGAATTCCAAAAATAGATATTGGACTATATTTGTAAACTGGTCTGAACCTGGGCGTGATTAAATTATGATTAGGGCTTTGATTGGGTCACATCAGTAGGACCAAGGTGGGTGGGGACTCACAGAGAAAACTATATGGCAGAGAAGGGAGGTTGGAGTTTTGATCTGGAGCCCGGGAAGCAAGCACACAGAGGAGCAGAGCAGCTGAGACTGGAGAAAATCAAACCGCTGGGAAAGAGACAGAGCTGGTCGCCTGAGAGTCTACAGCTGGCTTTACGGAGAGAGTAGGGTAGCTGAGCCTGGAGAGAAATAAGCTCTGGGGAAGAGAGGAACCCAGAAAGCCTGAACTCTTGGCAGACGTTGGCAGCCATCTTGCCCCAACATGTGGCAACAGACTTTGGTGAGGGAACTTATGCTTTATGGCCTGGTAACTGTAAGCTTCTACCCCAAATAAATATCCTTTATAAAAGCCAACAGATTTCTGGTATTTTGCATCAGCAGCCCTTTGGCTGACTAATACAGTGGGTGTGTGGGTTGGGTGATATGGGAATTCCCTATTACTTTTGGTGTAATTTTTCTGTAAATCTAAAACCTCTCTAAAGATAAAGTTTATTACAAAAAACCCATGCCATCTGTATTGTCATGCTACCTCAAAAACAAAGGAAAACAGAAGTGAAACAGTTCTCAAGAATGAAAGAATATGGAGCACACATATGAAAAAAAGATGAAATTTATTTTAATTTGAAGTCACAGAGCCATTGTTTTGCACTTGTAGAGGAATTTTATTGTTAATAGCCATTTTCCAATTAGTTTTGTGTAAAGACACTAAAATTTCCAAGTCTTTAAAATTCTGGTACTACAAACAAATGGGAGGTTTTCATTCAAATCCTAAGAATATTGAATACCAAATAATTTTGTTTGGCTCTAATTTATGATTTAGTTCTGCTTATGAGATGAATTGTGCCCATTTGGAGTAGAGCTTCTTTAGTTAATTTGCAAATACTTGCTTCTATGTAGTGAACCTATAGTAAGCTTGTTGTATCTAATGTACTAAGAATAACTCCGAAATTTATCTGCTAATTTTCAGAAGTTGCTCCTTGGGCTTAAAGTTAGTGCCTAAGAAGACACTAGAGATTCCTTCATTTTTTTTTTTTTTTTTTTTTTGGAGCAAAATCATATTGTAACAAGGGTTCTTTTCAAAGGTGAGTGCTTCATTCGGCAGTTTGCTTCACTTACTAATACAATTGAAAAGTCATTTGCTGACAGTAAACCATAGCAGGTGAGCCTTCGCATTGGCAGCTGCAGTTCTGACATGGATCACAGAAAAGCTCTACTGGCAGGGCTGCAACATCTGGAGGATTTGGTCACATTTCAACAGCTAATTTGAGTAGACTCTTCTTCCATTTCAGAAAATAAAAGAAGTTTTGGAAACCTGGGGCCAGTTTTGCATTGCTTTAATATAACAATTTATTAGTATTCTTATTTATTATATATGGAGGCAGGGGCAGTCAAACATAATTTAAATGCCTAAGAAGACAGTGTGTAAAATAGTTTACTGTATTCTCATGTTTTATTTAGGATTCCCTTTGCTAATTTGAAAGCACTTGATTTATAGAATATAAAATAAAATTTAATTGTTTCTGAGAAATTTAATACTTAAATGCACATAGAAAACAGTACTTATTGAATGAATGAGACTAGTATTTTTCTAGCTTTTAAGTATACTATTCATAGATAACATCTATTAAACAACATTTCTGCCAACATTGCATGAAAAAAAGAACATTGTTTAATCTCCAGAAATATCTGAAAGGTTGTAGTAAATGGCACAATTTTCATTTAACAGATGTGGATACTCAGATGCAGAGCATTAAGACGATTAGTCCTATCAGTAAGAAGTGGAAGAACTGATTCTTTGTATTTCAAAGATCATGCTCTTTCTACGGTGTTTCAGTGCTTTCTAATTGGCATTATGGACACTCTTAAATTGCTGAATTTATGAGGTTGGTAAAAAGAGTACACACTTTTCTTTACTACCAAGTAAATCGAAATGTGCCAGACCATATTGTGTACAGAAAGTGCCTTCCAACCAAAACATTCATGGTATGAGCCTGAAAAGCATTAGAAGGAAGAAGCAAAGGAATTTAATATTTTTCATGGCTCAAAATTACATATGGATCAAAAAATTAAGCAATGCCCACAATTTCTAGCCATCTATCAACTACTTATTTTATTGTGACTGGACCCTGTGGGAGTGTAGAAAGAAAGCTGAGAGCTGCAGGCATAGACCCTCCAACAACAAAGCTTATATATGGGAACTTTGCTTGATACAGATTCTATGGCATTATAGGGAATGAGCTAGACTCTGGTGGGAACATGGTATATGAGGATTAAGGCCATTTTTTTAATATTCTCTTGTAGAAGTAGTAGAAAAGCTAAATTCAAAATTCACCTCCTCATTTTCATATTACAGTATTTGAAAGGATAAGTGAGCAAGAATCTAAAAATATTAATTGCAAACTCAATCACTGTGCTCATATGAGTGTATGAAATATAGGAAGCACTACCAAGTAATTTATCTTCAATGTTATGCCAATATAGTTGTTACTTCTTATAGTCTACACATCAGAGAATGTCCATTGAAATGATATTTGAGCATTTTATGGATGCATGTGTGACTAATGGATAGAGACTAATATATTATACTACCCCAACATTATTAAGACTAGAATATTTATTTACTGGGGCACACTGTGACAAATGATTCTCTAAATTCATTTGATCATTTGACTAAAATCATTTATTTTTTAGATAACGCTGGTAGCTATTTGGAAAAATATATATCTTGACATGATTTTGGGGGAGGATGTATCAAATAAACAGCATATGGTTAAATATCTCGAAAGAAATGGTTTCTAGCACCACTCAAGAAAAAATGAGCAATCTTACCCACTCTGTCACCTGAAAAAGTTGGCCCATGTTTGGCACCTGAAGAAATTACCCATTATGAACACTTGGGGCTTGACTCATGAGAATTCAGCTCTAGTGTCTTCAATTGAATGAAAATCTCTATGCAGATAATAAGAAATGGAGATAAAACAAATTACAGGGAAAATGACAATGTGCCTTAAGTAAACAGGAAACTTTGATTTACTAGAATTTGCTCCATAACACACACAGTGTCAACTATGATCATAGTTCAACAAGGTCATATATCTAACCCAGGGAAAGATATATATTTAATAATTCAATGAAATAAAGCTGATCATCAAAAAATTAATCTTAATTTTATATGCTTTCTTATAGTGCTAAATATTCTATATTTTAAAAGTTTTATTTTATATATATAACCTAGTCAAACATGGGTTAGAATTTTTAGTATTGTGCAAAGAGGAAAGTAATTCTATTTACTCATAAAATTTATGCTTAGTTTTAAAAATTAGGTTTTGTTTATAGACACAGTAGACACACTGGTTTGTCCTCCCCTATTAGGAACCGCTCATGCTCTTGAGAGACTCCGGCCCCTCTGTTTGAGAACATATCAATCCTCCCCAGGATGGGAGTCCAGCTCCTTCCCACACATTATGTGGGTCTCCACCCACTGATACAATACATTATGACAAAATGATCACTCGCACACTCCCTAAAAGCCTGCCCCAGGTGTGCCCTGTCCCTAATGTTCCCTCCCATCCAACACCCTAAACCAATAACCCTTCCTTGTCATATTGCCATAAGAGCATTCCCAATTTTGTACTTTCAACCACATACCCACCAATCCCCAGTGTTCACCTGGTCCTTCCCCCAAACCTCCCCCCAGTTCCGTGGACCACCCAACCCACTCTCTCCACTCTCCCCACCTGTCAAACCTGTACCACCAAACCTAATAGTATCACTACCCTCCTGTCATATCCCTTCAATGCCCAACTACACACTTACACCTTATCATAGATTATGCCTGAATGGGCATTAGTTCACAACCTTCTTCCTATTTCTTGTAAACCTATCTTTAGAAAATAGCTCGATTTGCTTAATTCATATCAGTGAGGTCATGTAATATTTGTCCTTCGGTGCCTGGCTGACTTCACTCAACATAAGGTCCTAAAGATTCATCCATGTTATCCCGTTGTTAGCACTGTATTCCTTCTTACAGCTGAGAAATCTTCCATTGTATGTATGTACCACATTTTGTTTATCCATTCATCTGTTGATGGACATTTGAGACCTCAGTGTTGTTGCAAGAAACTATGAATCTTGTCATCCAAGGAGTGAAGCCAGGGGTCACCGTGGGCCCCGAGGTGATGGGGAGGGAGGAATAGCATAGATATTAAATACATAGATAAATACATGGGGAATTTAGTGGGCAATGGAAGTATTCTACATGATCTTGCAATGATGGACACAGGTTATGTTAAATATCATCAAAATTTATAAAAGTATATGGTCTAAAATATAAACTATAATGTAAACCATTGACCATGGTTAGTAGCTATGTTTCACTATTTGTATATCAGTTGTAACAAATGTACCATCCACATATAAAAAGGTATTAATAAGGGGAATGGGGGAAAGGGGGTGAATGTTGGGTATATGGGAGGCCCCTGCATTCTGTATGTGACTTTACTGTGACCTAAAACATCTTTGAAAACAAAATGAAAAAAAAGTAAGACACCGGGAAATAAATGGAAGAAAATGTCACTGTACATACAGGATAACAGATATTACAGCAATGAAAGGCAAATGTCAAAAAAAAATTTTAAAAATATTTTTCATTATTTTTTAATATCCCAATTTTTAAATTTTATTTTTTGTTTTCTTTTAATTTTTATGTATTTAATTTCTTATATTCAAACCTACCATTATTATTTCTTTTTCCTATTAATTGTATTTGACTATTTTATTGGCTTTTTTTTTTTTTTTTTTAGATTTTATTTTTTTATTCATTTATCCTCCCCTTGCTGCTTGTGCTCGCTGGGTCAGCCAACCACGCCGCGCGGGCGGGCCCGCCCTCACCAGGAGGCCCCGGGAACCGAACCCGGGGCCTCCCACATGGCAAACGGGAGCCCCACTGATTGAGCCACAGCCGCTTCCCTTATTGGCTTTATTTTTGAAGAGGCTTTAGGTCACAGAAGGGCTACAGCTGGGGCAGGGGAGGATCATTGGTTCAAATATTCATGGGGCATTGTCCCAGCGGGTAGAGATTCACACAATAACTGAAAGAATATTGAATTCCCATCCTAAAGAGCTCTGTCACATTCTCTAATGTAGCAGCAACGGTCCCCCAAGTGTAGGGGCAATGATTGGTGAAGGAGGATGATCCATTGATGGCCCCTTGATATTGATGACTATGTTTATGAGCCTTTGCTCTTGAAATTGAAACTTAGCCTAGTGTTGTGGGGTGCCTAAGAGTTGCCTCTTGAGTGTCTCCTTGCTGCTCAAATGTGGTCTCTCTCTCTAAGCCAAACTCAGCATATAAATGCATTACATTACCCCCAGCGTGGGACATGGCTCCCAGGGATGAGCCTCCCTGGTACTGTGGGATTGCTACCAAGCACCAACTAGCAATGCAACTGGAAAAGGCTTCAAATAAAAGGGGGGAAAGGTAAAGACAAATGAGTTTATATGGCTAAGAGACTTCAAAGTGAGTTGGAAGGTCATCCCAGAGGTAACGTTTATACACATCTCATCAGGATCTCATAGACGGCCAAAGTGGGTACTACCTCATATAGCGGGGCTCCTGAGGGCTCTGGAGATACTCAGGTCCTATGGTCAGGGCAGAAAGCTCTGGACTTTGGCACCTTGCCAGTGGGCCTTACTTTGGAATTTGTGCTCCTGAGAGTGACAGAGTTGGACTCCATTATAGCTTCCCTACAAATGGCTCATCTGCCCCTTTTATTTGAACCTATACTTGGTGCTGGAGTTGGTAGGTGTACATCCAAGAGACTTGAATCTTTGGGCTGTCCATGTGCCACCTGGACCCTGAGCCTCAGTGGAGTTGCAACACCTACTCTCCAGTTCATTGGACTCAACCAGGACAACTAACAAGAAGGTGCGGATTGACAACTACCATACCAAGGAACTGAGAGAGCCTACAACTGCAAGCAAGAGAGTTCCATCCATCGGCTGTTGGGATTGAAGCCCACTCTCAATTAGAGGTAGAGTGGATATCACCATCCCAGAATCCTCAGGATTGGGGAATGAACTATGAACTAGAATGGACTTACTGGTATTCTACAATAGACTTGTGATTTTCGCAACGGAAGAAATTAGAGCATTGATGTGGAGGCAGTGGCCACTGGAGGCCCTGGAGGCAGGGGGAGGGAAATAGAGGTATAATGCAGGGGCTTTTCTGGGACTTGTAATCATCCTGAATGGCACTGCAATGACAGATATATGCCATTATATATCTTCCCGCAGCCTGCAGAATTGTGTGGGAGAGAGTGTAAACTACAATGTGAACTATGGTCCATGCTCAATGGCAATGCCCCAGTATGCGTTTATCAATTGTAATGAATATGCTACACTAATGAAGGATGTTGCTTATGTGGGAAGGTGTGGGAGGTATGGGGACTGGGGCATATGGGAATCCCTGTATTTTTTGTATAACATTTGTGTAATCTAAGTATCTTTAAAAAACTAAAAAATATATTTAAAAAATAAAGACACAGTAGATAAATTGACATTTCAATTTTGAGTGTGAGTTTTTAGGAAGTGTTTGTAACACTGCCAAACTGTCTTTCATAAACATGTTATGTTCATTTTCTGTAGAATACTCAATATTTGATGTTACTAATATCCTATGTTCCAGAAAAATTTCCAATATATTAAGGTATTTACTAGAACAGGCATATGGCCATACCCTCTACATTGTTCATTTATATAAAATGTTTTCCCCATATTTGCTGAACCAGCTCACTTTTTGAGCAGCTTTACTGAATTCACTATGAAGAAGGAAATACTTGGCAGTTTTAGAATTGGATAAATCAAAATATTCCCATAGAATGTAGAATGGTACAGCCAATGAGGAGGACTGTTTGGCAGTTCCTAAGTAAGTTAAGTATTGATTTGCCATGTGACCCAGCAAGGCCATACTAGGCATATTTCCAGAACAACAGAGAGCAGAGACACAAACAGACATCTGCACACTGATGTTCACAGCAGCATTAGTCATGATTGCCAAAACTTTAAAACAACCCAGGTGTCCATCAAATGATGAATGGATAAACAAATTGTGGTATATTACAAGTGATGGAATATTATGCAGCAGTAAGAAGAAATTAAGTCATGAAGCTTATGACAATATGGGTGAACCTGGAGGACAGGTTGTGTTGAGTGAAGCAAGCCAGACACAAAAGGACAAATACTGTGTGATTGTGCTATTATGAACTAAATACATTGTGTAAACGCATGGAGTTAATAATTAGAATATAGGTCAACAGAAAATAGAACGAGGGTAGAGAATGGAAAGTTGAGGGTTAATCTGTACAGAATTGGTAAAAAGGTTGTTTATAAATCCTTGGAAATGAATAGAAATGGCGCAAGCACATCATGGTATTTGTAACTAGCAGAGCTTTTATAAGGGTATGACAGTGGGTTGAAAAGGAAAGCCTAAAGGTCATGTATATTACTAGAAGGAACCTAAAACCTGTAATATGGGACTGTATAAGATAGTAAAACCTTATGTAAAGTTTGAAAAAAAATACCCTATTAGAATGACCTCTCAAACTTTACATATATTGTAGTTTTGTTAACCCAGCTAGCATACACACAAACACATGCACACATGCACATATACTTACACGATTATTCATACAATACCCACAACTATACTTCAGCATCACTGGGGGATGGAAACATCTTTTCCCACTGACTTTTTCTTCCTTGCATACTTTCTATATTAGAAATAGTTTCAATTCAAAATGGTCTGGACCTAGTATATACATCACTGTGCTCTGAAATTATGTAGGTTACAAAATATATCCCCTGCGTTCTTACGTATACAGACAAATGTAGAGCAGACCTTAGCCTTGAAATGACATTTTCCATGCTCTGCACAGGAAAAGAATAAATTGACTCTAATTGTCTTATGATAGATAACATGAATATTGTTTAATGCAAATACTGACATTAGAAATGAATGTAAAAACTTACAAATGCCTCCAAAAGTTTAAAAGATTGTCCTTTTCTGGAAGTTTACAGATAGAAAAATAAATGAATAGGACTTCTGCCTTCTATTACATATATCTTCTTTCCATCTAAATTGCTACTTTATATATTGCAATATATTGTTCTTACTGAACATAATTTTGAGTAAATTATAAACTCCCTGAAGTGCTGGTGATCACATTTCAAAGTTCAAACCTAACTTGCCACCAATTTTATTTGCCTAGGTCCTTGCTGTATTGTATTTTAATGATTTATTTTTGCAAGAACCCCAAATCAGATGAATGGATGGTTTAAGGTATGTAGCTTTGTGTTTTAGTTTCCTAGCTGCTAAATTAAATACCATACAGTGGGTTGACTTGGGCAATGGAAATTTATTGGCTCACAGTTTTAAGGTTATGATAAGTCCAAAACTGAGATATTAGCAAGGAAATGCTTTCTCCCCGAAGACTGTGATCTTCTGGGGCAGGCTTCCAGATATTCTTGGTTCTTGGCTTTTCTGTCACATGGCATTGCACATGGCAGTCTTCTTTCTTTTCTGGATTCCTTGACTTTCATCTTCTTGCTTCTGCCTGTGGCCTTCTCTCTAAGCTTCCAGTAATAGGATTAACATCCATTTGATTCACTTGAGGCCTACCTTAACTGAAGTAACCTCATCAAAAGATCCTATTTACAATGGGTTCATACCCACAGAGATGGATTAAGATTATTAATATGTTTTTCTGTTTTACATAACTCCAAGCCACCACACTTTGTTTTCATTTCTCTGATACTTAGATGGTTGGAATATCAGATTAAATCAAAACTTCAGAATATGATTCGTAGCAAGAAATTGGGAATTCTCTAGTTAATAACGTTGCTCATGAGGGAGTAAAGACTCAGAGAAGCTCAGTGCCCCCTGAAGATCCCTCAGTTACCAGCAAAAAGCTAAAGGACTAGAACTCCATATCCTAACTTAAGACCAGAGCTTCACTTCTAGGGCAGGAAAGAGAACAGACTGGAACTGATATGGTCCTGTTGGTTCTATTTGTCACTTACTCTACTACCTTCAATACTTACTTACCCTCTCTGGGTCTCAGTGACTAATTCACAAAAGTTGACTGAATTATTATATTGTGTGCAAGAGATAATGTCCACAAATGAAATAAGTAGCCTCCCAGCATAGTGCCTGGACCTCATTGCCATTCAATAAATGGTTGCTAAGTTTTCATTATATGATTGGAGAAAATGTCATTTTTGCAAAGACCAAGCAATTTCCACAATATACACATGATAATATAAAGAATACTCCTTCTATTTTCAGAACTACAGAGGGAAATGTGCAGAGGGAAAGATTACTTGGTTCAAGTCAAGTAATTTTCCAAGAGGGATACTATGAATTTATGGAATATCTGTGGGGATAAGGCCTCTTTTACTTCACAGTTGATGAGGTATTCTTCTCTTGGCTTTCAAATATACCACATGGTCCTGGTTCTCCTTCTCAGTCTCATTTTTTGGTACCCTCCCTTCTCCCCCAATTCTTAATATTGGAATGATTCAAGGCTCAGTATTAGACATATTTTCTCTCCTTATACTCACTACTTTAGGAATCTTCTTTTGCCTTGGGGCTTTAAATACCTCCCTACACAACCAATGTCCACATGTTCATCTTCGCCACTATCTCTTCAGGTTTGAATGTCATATATCCAAATGCCTATTTGCTATCCCACTTGGAAGTCTAAAAGGCACCTGAAATTCAACATATCCAAAATTAACTGCCTTATCTGTGTCCAAATCTGTTTTATCAACAGTATTCCAGATATTTGTAGCAGAAAACTCCATTCTTGAATTGCTTTGGCCTCAAACATCCAAGGAATCCTAAATTCTTCTTCCTTTCATACTCCTCAGCGAACTTGTAGGAAATTTTGTTGGTTATACCTTCAAAATATATCTAGCATACAACTACTTCTCAGTACCTCCTCTGCTGCTGTCCTGGTCCAATCTAATCTTACCTGGATTACCATAAGTGGCTTTAATGGTCTTGCCACTTGAAGACTTGTTCCCTAGTTTCTACTTTCAACATACTGGCAAGAGTTATCCTTTTAAAATGTGATTTAGATTTTCAAATTACCCTTCTGCCCAAACAACTGCTATGACTTCCTACTTATTTATCAGTTAAAGCCACAGCCCTACTTGATCTGCTCCCTGACTCCCACTTCTTCTATCATCTGTCCCTAGGTCCTACAACCCTCCTCTGGTCTCTTCCTGTTCCTTTCATACTGGCTTCTCTATGATTCTTCAAAGCTCCTTTGGGTCTTTGTTCAGTTAAACCCATATACTCTTCGATATCTGTAAAACTAATTTCTTCATGTGCTCTGAGTGTTTGTTCAAATCTATTCTCAATGAGGTCTACTCTCAGCACCCAATTTCAATTATAGCACCTCCCACCCTGTATTTCCTGATATGCTGAGTCCCCAATTTCCCTTAATATCTTCCCCTTTTGGATTTTCCATAAATATATAACCTTCAAACATGCTAGGCTATTTACTTATTATGTTTATTATTTCTCTTTCCCCACTGGAATGTAAGCTGGGGCAGGGATCTTTATTTTTTTTCATGATGTACGTTAAACAGAAAGAACATGGCTTAGAACACAATATGTACACTAAATGTTTACTGTTGAGTGAATGAATAAATTAAAGTTATCAAGACATCATTTCTTTTTTTCAATTGCAAATACAACTTTAGCTAATTACATGATTTTGGTTCTGTCTACTGTGTTATGAGAATTATAGGAACAGTGCTACTCTTCTTTGGTGGGAGTAGAAGCAGCTAAACAAGGAAATAAGTTGAGGGGGCACAACCAAGATATATTAATGAAGGTTTCACTGTGCAAGCTCCTCCAGATAGGTTTGAGATGTGGGAAAGAACCATATGGTTTGTATGTGCTATGCAAAATATGTTGAGTTGCTTCATTTGGATAGCCTTTAATAAGTTGATATCAGAAATCCTTCCTTTGAAAATGCAATAATGACTCTATACTTTTGGGTCACATCATTTTTCAGTAGCTTTGTTTAATTATTTTCTTCTATGTTTCCCCAAAACATGAATCCCTCTGCCCCCAACCTATTTCTGCATGGACAGAAAATACACTGCATCAGGCCAGTTGTTGATGCTGGACTCGTATGCCAAGGCTAAAACATTATATTATATGAAAATCATTCTAAAAACTTATTTTTTAAATCACATATTTTCCATTAAGTAATCTCCCATGCATTCAAAACTACTATTCTCTATAGTCTATCAAAGAGAACATTGATGATTATTCCCAAATATTGTTTTTCTCTTGTCTTCCCCTACTATAGAAGTAAAATTGGCAATCAACCAAAAATCTTTACCTGAGCATTTAAAATTCAATTAATTCCACTTAGCCTTTTCTAATAGTATCTCTGCTTTCTTAACCACATAACTTAGTCCAATGGTTCTCAAACTTTGTTGAAAAGCATTGTTTATTGGGTACAGAGTTCCTGTTAGAGGTGATAAAAGTGATGGAGTAATGAATGGAGCTGATGATAGCCCAATATTTTAAATATAATTACTATCACCCAATTTTACTCTTGAAAGTGGTTTAAATGGGAAATTTTGAGTTGTATACATTACTACAATAATAATAATAATAATAATAATAATAATAATAATAATAATAAAAAGACTGTTGTGAGCATCAGAATCACTGTAAGAGCAAATAAAAGACAAAGAGGCCTAGGATCAGTAAAGAAAGAAAGAGCCAGGATATTATAGGTTTACTAAGTTCCCAAGTGATTATGACACTGTGGCATATATGACTTTGCATTTTCTCCCCCAACTCTTCCAGTCTTTTCCCCCATTCCAAACTGCAGCAGCATTCCTAGGTAGTTAAAAGGACAAGCCTCAGGAACTGGTTGTGAACTGGTGACTGATCAACAGATCTTGTAGTAGAATATTTAACCTATTTTTCCCAGGAAGCCTGCCATGGTATCTGTTTCCCAAAACTCCCCCGTGTGCCTCAAAAATTATTGTCAAGCCGTGTACCTTTGACAATGCACTGCATTCTTTAGAAGGCAAGCCCCCCACCCCAGCTGGACATAGACATGCCCCTTAAAAGACCCCTCTCCTCGGTAGTAAGTGCAGACAATTAAGCTCAGAAAATGCTGTTTCTCCTCCTGCAGTGGAGGATAAGGACCCCACATAAGCCTCCTAAATAAATGCTCATCACTTGCCAACCTGGACTTGGCTTTATCTTTCTTTGGTCTGAGGTTTCCCTATCAGTTCGGCAGGAAGCTGTTGCTTTACAGAACTCCTTGCTATACTTGTGACAGATAACCACAAAATCTGTGAACCACAAGCACAGTCTGTTTTCCTCAAAATAGTCTCCTTAGATTATTTATAATTAGTGGATTATACTCAAGACAACCTATTGGAATCATCTGTGGAGCTTTTGGAACATCTATGCATTTGGCCCTTAACTTCAGAGATCCTTATTCATTATGTCTGGGGTGGAGTTCAGAAATTTTCATATGGAAAAACTCCATGTGATGTTCTAGTGAGTCTTCCCAAATAAGAAACAGTTCCCCAAGTACTTTAACCTCCCTCCAAATCTTCAGAAGCCTAGAGAAGTGTTTCTCCCGTTATGGTTTATGAACAAGTTGAACCAGGATTGCCCTGGTTTGGAGAGCAATGGTGAGGGATGGGGGGACTCTTGTTAAAAATTTAGTTTCTGACTCCACATTACAAATGAATTAAAACATATTGGGATAAAGCCCATGATTCCTCATTTTGAAGACACACCATGTGATTCTTTTGCACACCAAATGTGAGAACCTCTAGTGTGAGTCCATAAACTAGAGAAGCCATAAGTTTCTAGATAAAACCACCACCCACAAGTGCATCTTAAAGTGCATGCATACTTTCCCAAGCATGATAGCTATCTGTACTACAAGCTCTCCAGCTACATATCCGTAACTTCAAAGAGATGTTCATTTATGATTTTGCAAATCCCAACTTAACTCTGTGCCTTCATTGTTCTTACGCTATATTATCCCCTGTAATCCCTTGGGTAGCATGGAGCGCTATTCTATATGTCCTGTGGCAGCCCAGAACCAGCTTCCCAGTCTGTAAATGTCCTTATAAATTGTTATTATGTTGCTATGTGTAGTGGTCTGCTTCATTTTTTGGTCTTAAGTGCTCATCAAACTTTGGCAGAACCTATTCTGTATGTTCATGGACAGAAAACCGGTCAACCAGCCAGCAGATTGAAAACGAAATAAGCCGAGAGAAGCGGGAATCCATAGACACAATGTTGCGGACAGTGGGAGAAATCCCATGGTGGCCAACTTCCAGTATGAATGGGGAAGCATCCTGGTTTTTAGAGCATTTGGGCCAGTTCCTGAGTATGGGGATGCCGGAAAATGCCATCCAGAGTATTATTTGTCCTGAAGGGGAACTTGGGGGGGCAAATGGAAATAGCAAGGATAGGAAGTGATTGTTACCACTGTATGGCCATTGTTATGGACAGTTAGATATGCTACTGAAGCCCAATTAAAAGCAGAAGCTGAAGTAAGGAAATTAGAAGAGGCTTTAGCTCTAGAAAAGGATATTAGGTTAGCATATTCCAACAATGCTATTGCATTAGCAGATAAAGGTGCTATCCAAAGAGGGACAATTAGAAGTAAAGGCATGTAAAGTTGCAAAAATACACAGATAAAGCATGCAGCTGCAACAGGTTTGAGCAGTTATCTAGAGAGAAGGCTGAACTCAGAAGGTATGGGACCCTTGGGAGAGTGCAGAAGAGGGGGAATGAGAAGAGGAAGCTGAAATTGAAGATGAGCCTAAACAAGTAAGGCCATTAATAACTACAAAAAACGAAAGCAACAGGGATCCCAATGTCCGTTGGGAAGAGATCTCTCCCCAGAAGCAGACAGTAATGAGGGAGTATATCCCTGCAGAAATAGTAGAATTAACAGAAAAGTTTAAAGAAAAGGACCAAAGAATACTGCTGCTTGGTTGCTAAGATTATGGGATATAGGACGAGACAGCATTATGCTTTCAGGAGTAGAAATGGCAAAAATGGCTAGTATAGCTACACATCTCTCTCTTTGTCAGTGTCTTTACCAGGTACAGCAAAGACCAGAAGACATTCAAAATTTATTAGTATGGTGCATTTTCATTGCAAAACTGACTGCCCTAATGAGGGGGCTATTACATCCACAATAAGTAAACCATCATCTATGGAAGAATTACAGAATACAGTCAGAGAACTAGGAATGAAGCATGCAGCATATGCTGAGCACTTCCATGGGCCTGATAATGAACTGTTCATGGCCAAAATGAAGGATAAAATCCTCCAAACTGTGCCTCCAGTCTGGGATGGGACATTAGTAGCTATTCTAAACACACTAGTCGGCCAGACCATTCACCAGGTAGTACAAGCAATATCAGACTTGGATGAGATGGAAAGAATACGATCCAAAGGGAAAGTTACCAAAGAAACCTCACAAGGGAAGAGACAGAGAGGGCTTCTACATGTAGCCTATAAACAATTATGGGCTTATTTCCTTAGGCACCCCAATAAAAAAAATAGATAAACAACCTAATGCCATATTAGTAGGACTCTAGCAAAAGCTGCCTAAGGTAAAAAGGTATCAGCCTCTGCCTTCATCTAAATCTATGGCACTGGTTATCACTCTCACAACATCCCCCCAAGGAAAGTAAGTCTGATATAAGGGTGTGGATACCTCCTACTCCTGAAGAATAAGGGAGGGGCCACAGTCACCTGCAAATTCGGGTGGCTGCAGGCCATTTGAAGGCCTCACATAGGGTTAGTCACTGGTCTTCAACAAACCCTTTGTATGTTGCAGCCCGTATTGATTCTGGGACAGAGTATACATTCATCTATAGGAATCCCTGGTAATTAAATAGGACCCTAAAGGTGATAGATGGGTATTGAGGAAAAGCCATATGAGTAGTGCAAATTACCCTAACATTGCAAATAAGGTGCTTCACCTCCTGAAAGTCTATTGTATATTGCATTTCTCCAGGTCCCTAATATATATTAGGGGTGGTTGGGTTAGAAGACCTAGCCCTTACCACCACCACTGGTGAATGTTGCCTTCATATCTGTATTGTGAATTCAATTATATGTGAATTCGTTTGCCAAAGGCTGCCAATGCAATATACCAGAACTGGATGGTCGTTTATGATGGGGATTTATTAGGTTAAAAGTTATAGTTCTAAGGTCATGAAAGTGTTCAAGGCAAGGCATCATCAAGAGACTCTTTCTTCCTGAGCTGCAGCTGCAGGTGATCAGGCACATATCAGCATCCACTCATCTCTTCTCTAGGCCTTGTTGCTTTCAGCTTCAGGCTTCTCTGTCTGTGGCTTTTCTCTCCCCTGGGTTCATTGATTTCAACTTTCAGAGGCTTTTCTCTCTGCTTCTGGGATCCTCTCTGTCTCTGCAGCTTTTTCTCTATCTGTGGCTTTTTATTCCTCCATTTATAAAGGACTCCAGTAAGACCCATCCTGGGTCATTCAATCTAATCAAAAGCCCTTAACTGAAGTGATTTAATCAAAAGGTTTACAGGCACAGAGGAATGCATTCATTTTAAGAACAGGATTTTCTGGGGTCCACAAAATCTTCAAACTGCTGTATACGGGGTACTTCTTGTTGGTTCTGGTGTACTTACCCTCTCCGAGGAGAGTCAACCATACCAAACAATATTGCCTCCTGGGTGAACATGCTGAAATCAGTGAGAAATGACAAAGAATGGCCTGAATGGGGATCATACAACAAGCACAGAGCACATTTAATAGTCCTGTATGGCCAGTGAAAAGAACTGATGGTAGCTGGGGAATGAGGATAGAGTACCGAGGGTTGAATAAGGTTTGTCCTATTCACATCACAGTGTCAAGTATTGCAATGCTTCTTGATAACTTATAAGCCCACTTAGGAGACTTCCATTATGTATTAGACTTATCTAATGTCTTTTTCAGTATCCCACTAACCTAAGATAGCCAGGATAAGTTTTTGTATACATGGGGAGGGTGGCAATGGACTCTGTCATGGAATGGTGGCAGTTGATCTAGCAAGATGGAAAAAGCCACCATATGTTGCTGTGTTTCACTATATTGATAATATTACGCTTCTTTCTGATAGTATTATATCTCTAGAAATAGTAGTCCTGCCATTACAGAGCCTCTTAACAAGTCAGGGATGGGCCATCAATGATGCCAAGATCCAGTAGCCTGGACAGTATGTAAAATTCCTAGGGGAGGTTTAGATAGGTAAGATAAAGGTCATTCTGGCAATGGCTATAAAGTAAAAATTTGTCCAACTCCTCACAGTGTAAAGGAACTACAAGCCTTTACATGTTTATTAAATCACTGGAAATCCTTTATACCCTACCTAACTCAAATACTTTTCAGATAGTCCACTATCTGAGGAGTTACATAAATTATTGGGGACAGTTATGAATGTAGAAAAAACGAACTTCCCTATACCATCCATGCCAGCAATAGGGGAAGTAGCATCAATAATAGAGAGTGGAAGAGCCCAATCAGTGGATGCCTAATATACTGATGTTTCCTGCAGAGGACAAAAACCCAGATGGCATTTCAAATAACTACGGATGCCAAATGGATGGATGAAGGAGAACATCAGAGCAATCAATGGCCTGAGCTTCGAGCCATCTGGGCGGTTTATAGTCCATGAGCCTATGCTGATTTCCATTTGCACCAACAGCTGGGCTATGTATCATGGTCTGACTCTCTGAATGGGACAGTGGCAACAGGAAAAATGGACCATAGCCAATAAGGAAATAGGGGTAGAGCCCTGTGGGAAGAGATCTGAGGTCAAGCACAAAGCCCTGATGCCAACATAACAATCTGGCACATATCAGCCCGTATTTTATGCACAACTCTGGGGAATGTGGAAGTCGATAAATTAGCTAAAATTAGATGGGTTGATGAAAACCATGACCAAGCAGATTGGTTACATTGTAAACCGGGGTACAAGCATCCTGAGACTGTATGAGAATTACGTAAAAGGTTATATCTCCCTTTGAAATATGGTGATGTACTTACAGCCTATGAATCCCATCCAACATGCACCCCACGGAGGTACCCCCTACCCCATAAAATGAGGCAGATACCATGGGGAATGCAGGCTGGGCAACACTGGCAAAATAGACTATATAGGACCCCTTCCTCTATCAGATGGATGAAAGTATGCACTAACCTGTGTAGATACTGCTTCAAGCATTCTGCAGGGTTTTGGGTTTCGACAAGTGAATCAACCTTCAACAATATGAGGACTCGAAAAAATTTCCTGTATGTTTGGGTACTCACAACACATTGATGAAAATAAGGCCCCCATTTTACAGATCACCAATTCCAGGACTGGGCGCAAGAAAGAGATTGTCAAGCAGGTTTTTTTGCTTGTTTGTTTGTTTTTTATTTTGTCAAGCAGTTTTTATCTGCCATACAACCCCCAGGCTACTGGCCTGATAGCGGGGAGGAACAGTATTTTAAAACAACAGCTGCAACAGTGATCTCTAAACCAGTCATTGCATGGTTCCTCATTTATAGGAAGCAATTTGTCTAATAAAAAGTGCAGGGGAGCACCAGCTTTCCATGTACAAGGTCCCGGATTCGAGCCCCAGTTCTTCCTAAAAACAAACAAATAAATTAACAATGACAAAACCAACTTTCACTGTGGAGTGGTTGTAGCTCAGTGGTTGAGCACCTGTTTCCCACATATGATGTCCTGGGTACCTCCTAAAAATAAAAGTGCACTGATTACTGTATAAACCTCAGCATACAAGCATTTCAGGACTCTGATGTCTATTCCATCAACAATATAAATATGAGTAACATTGGAACAAGGTATTCCTCCAATTATAACAGCACAGGGATTCATGTTGAGATTGCCACAGGCCATACCCAAAAGCATCCACAAAATTGGGTGGGGCTTATGCTGGAAAATTCCAACCAAATATATAGGTATAAGTAGCTACAACCCATAACCAGACTAACTCCTGGGTGTGTGGACAGTTGGCGACTTCTACAAGAGATGCAATGCCTTAGGCAGTATTGCCTTTAACGCTAACAGAGAAGAGTTTGGGGATCTGCTTTACTGGTTTTCCTCTTGACATTAGCAGGTATACGTATTAGATATATGTCTTATGTTATTGTTGTAGGTTCTGCCTCCAGATATGCCCCTCAATTGCCACTCAGGTGTATACATGGAAAAGGGGCATGTAGAATGTAAGAAGTAGGTTTTATGAGGGGTGGTATGGAGTGTGAAGCCATAAGCCAGAGAACCCATAAATTCCTAGATATGACAACCCCCCCATAAGTGCACCTTAAAGTACACGTGAACATACCTAAGCATGATAGCTATCTGTACTAGAACCACTCCTGCTACATATCAGTAGCTTCAGAGAGACATGTTTACAATATGGCAAAACCCAACGTGGCACTGTGTATTCCTTGTTCATATCCTAGCTAAGCCCCAGTAACACATCAGGACCAGTGGAGCACACTCTGAATGTCCTGTGGCCACCCAGAAGCGGCTTCCTGGTCTGTACATTCCCTCATAAACTGTGACTATTTTGCTATATGGAGTTCCCTACTTCGTTTTTCAGTCTTAAGTGCCCATCAAAACTTGGCAGAACTTATTCTGTAGGTTCACAGCCCGACACTCTAATTTGGAGATTATTCTTCCTTAAAACAATTTCCTGAACTTTGTTTCTGAAATTATTACAGAATCAAATTCTCTGGAGTGGAGAATAGGGTTTACATTTATTAAAACCTTTCCAAGATGATTTTTAAAGGCTATCATATTTAGGAACCCTGTATTTCATGCAACTCAAGATTATCATCTCCTTGAATCTTTTTATTTCCATTTTCCTAACCGTAGCCAACTGGAAAGATACTCTCTTTGGATTCACAACACTTAGAAAAAATATCATGCAGTTTAACACTTATTTCAAAATTCTCAAAACATCTTCTATTCTATCTTAAGATACCCAAGCTAAGCAAAATAGAATCTTATATCATCTACTTCTTTTCATGGCCATCTAAGGCTAACATACTGCTGAATGTGTATAGTATTTTCTTAATGAAAATTTAAATGAACAGACATCCAGTTTTCAAATGGCCTACCTCTCAAGGTTTCCTGTTTCCTGTTATCTGCAGGCATACCTTGGAGATATTGTGGATTTGTTTCCAGACCATTGCAATAAAGCAAATATCACAATAAAATGAGTTACACAATTTTTTGGTTTCCTAATGCAAATGTTTGCACTATACTATAATCTATTAAGTGTGAAATGACATTATGTCTAAAAAGCAATGTGCATCCCTTAATTAAAATATTTTATTGCTAAAACCTATTAATCATCATTTAAGACTTCTGTGAATCAATATTTTTGCTAGTAGAGGGTCTTTCCTCAATATTGATGGCTGCTGGCTGATCAGGGTAGTGGTTGCTGAAGGTTGGAGTGGTTGGGGCAATTTCATAAAATAAGAAAACAGTGAATTTTGTCACATTGATTGAAACTTCCTTTCATGAAAGATTTCTCTGTAGCATGTAATGCTGTTTGATAGCGTTTTTTTGTTTGTTTGTTTGTTTGTTTTATCTCCAGGTATTGTTTATTGACAGTTCAGTATGGTACATTCCATTTTCTTGGACAGACTTTGCAGGTCAATTATTTATTTATTTATTTATTTTTGCTTACAAAAATGTTGTTTATATATATATATATATATACACACATATATTTTAAGAGGTGCTTAGATTACCCAAAATATTACACGGAACCCACTGGGATTCCCATGTTGCCCACCTCCCACACCTCCCATCACATCCCACACAAACATCTCCCACAGTGTGGCCCACCACCCTCAATGAACGTACACATCCTGGAGCCTTGCCACCAACCATAGACCACAGTTCACACTGTAGACCACACTCTCTCCCACTCAGTTCTGAGTGGTGTGTGCTGATTTAAAATGGCCTACATCCGTTGCCACAACAGTACTCAGGACAACCTCCAACTCCCAAAGAAGCCACTGTATTTCAACTGCTTGTCCCCTCCCTACCCCAAAAGTGTCAAGTGGCCACTGGCTCCACCTCATTGTTATAATTTCTTGCATTGCTAGAATCACCATATGTGAACAACTGAATACCATCAAGTCCACTCTAGTCCATAGTTCTTCCCCCAATCCTGAGGGGACTGGGATGGTGATGTCCACTCCAACTCCAAGTGAGAGAGGGCTTATATCCCATGGATATGGTGGGTGGGATGATCCTGCCTGCAGATGCAGGCCCTCTCCATTCCCTGGGATGGCCATTTCCCATCGTTGTCTCCTCACCAGGTGACTTGGATGAGTCCATTGAGCTGTAGGGTAGGAGTTTGATAGCGTTTTATCCAGAGAAGAACTTCTTTTAAAATTGGAGTCATTCTTCTCAAACCCTGCTACTGTTTGACCAACTAAGTTATTGTAATATTCTGAGTCCTTTGCTGTCATTTTAACAATGATCATAGCACCTTCAGGAAGAATAGTTTCCAACTCAAGAAATCATTTTCTTTACTCATCCATAAGAAGCAATTCCTCATCCATAAAGTTTTATCATGGGATTGGAGCAACTCAGACACATTTTCAGGCTCCACTTCTAATTCCAGTTCTCTTACTATTTTCACATCTGCAGTTATTTCCTCCACTGAAGTCTTGAACTCCTCAATGTCATCCATGAGGGCTGGAATCCATTTCTTCCAAACTTCTGTAAATTTTGATAGTTTGCTCTCCTCCCATGAATCATGAATGTTCTTAATGGCATCTAGAATGGTGAGTCCTTTCCAGAATGTTTTCAATTTATTTTGCCCAGATCCATCAGTTAAATTGCTACTGTAGCTATAGCCTTATAAAATGTATTTCTTAAACAACAAAACTTGAAAGCTGAAATGACAACTTGATCTATGGGCTGCAAAATGGATGTTGTGTTAGCAGGCATTAAAATATCATTGATCTCATTGTACATCTCCACCAGAGCTCTTGGGTGACCAGGTGCATTGTTTATGAGCAGTAATATTTTGAAAGGAACCCTTTTCTTCTGAGAATATCTCAACAGTGTTCTTCAAACATTCAATAATCCACATTTTAAATAGATGTGCTGTCATCAGGCTTTGTTTTTGCATTTATAGAGCATAAGCAGAGAATATTTAGCATAATCCTTAAGGGTCTTTGGAGTTTACAAGTGGTAAATGACCACTAGCGTCAACTTAAAGTTAGGGGCTGTATTAGCCCCTAACAAGAGAGTCAGACTCTCCTTCAAAGCTTTGAAGCCAGACACTGACTTCTCTAGTTTTGAAAATCCTAGATGGCATCTTCTTCCAATAAAACGCTGTTTTGTCTACATTGGAATTCTGTTGTTTAGTGTAGCCACCTTCCTCAGCTGTCTTAGCTAGATTTTCTGGATAACTTGTGGCCGCTTCTACCTCAGCACTTGCTGCTTCCCCTTGCAATTTCATGTAATGGAGATGGCTTCATTCCTTAAATCTCATGAACCAACCTCTGCTAGCTTCAAACTTTTCTTCTGCAGCTTCCTACCTCTCTCAACCTTCAAAGAATTGAAGAGAGTTAGGACCTTACTTTGGATTAGGTTTTGGTTTAAGGAAATATTGTGGACTGGTTTAGTCTTTTATTCAGATCACTAAATTTTTTCCTATAACATCATTAGGGCCATTTTGCTTTCTTATTCATGTATTCACTGCAGTAGCATTTTTAATTTCCTTCAAGAACTTTTCTTTTGCATTTACAACTTGGCTGTTTGATGTAAGAGTCCTAGCTTCCGACTTATCTCAGCTTTCTACATGACTTCCTCACTAAGCTTACTCTTTTTCTAACTTTTGATTTAAAGTAAGAGACACACCACTCTTCATTTCATTAGAACACTTAGAGGCCGCTGTAGGGTTATTAAGTGGCCTAATTTTAACATTGTTGATCTTGGGAATAGGAATATCTGCCTGAGGAGAGGGAGAGAGGTGGGCAGCAGCCAGCCAATGGAGCAGTCAGAACACAAGCAACATTTACTGATTAAATTCACTGTCTTATATGGGTGTGTTTCATGGCACCCCTTAACAATCACAATAGTAACATCAAAGATCACTGATCATAGACCACCATAACAGATATATTAATAACGAAAAAGTTTAAATTTTGTGAGATTTACCAAAATGGGACACAGAGACATGAAGTGAGCCCCTGCTGTTGGAAAAATGGTGTCAACAGACTTCCCTGTCACAAGGTTGTCCCAAACCTTCAACTTGTAAAAAACACAATATCTGTGAAGCACAATAAAGTGATGCATGGTGAAATGAGGTATGGCTGTATCTGAAAATGTATGTAATCTCAATTAAAATATTTAATAAAGAGAAAAGTAATACTCAAACAAATATATTATGAAAAATTAGTAACATTTGAAAACAGTTTTGTAACATGGGAAAGGTCAGCTAAATGGGTAATTGTAAAGTCGCAAGATATTTCATTAATTTTTTTCTCTCTCTTTGCCTCTCTAACAAACATTTTGAAGCCCACTAAATAACTCCACCTTGATGTATTTATGTTAAGAATTCCTCCAAATGGAAATAGAAATTTTGAAGATTATGTAGAAATGGGGATACACTTCTTATGATTGTAAAGGCTTATTAAAAGATGTCATGCCCTGAATGATGGTATCTAGATGTGAATTTGTACAAGAAGTGGAAAGGATAGCATGGAAATCCTCTTTATCTTTAAACAGAAGAGGGAAGCGGCTGTGGCTCAATCAGTAGGGCTCCTGTTTACCATATGGGAGGACCCGGGTTCGGTTCCCGGGGCCTCCTGGTGAAGGCAAGCCCGCCTGCACGGCGTGGTTAGCTGACCCAGCGAGCACAAGCAGCAAGGTGGGGATAAATGAATAAATAAAATAAAATCTTTAAAAAAATAAAAATAAAAAATAAACAGAAGAAGCTGGCACCCTAGGATGAGGAATTTATGAAGATTTCTTTTCATTTTGTTTCATTTATTTTATTTTACAAATTAGTTATTGATATTGGCAAACTATTTTATAAGGATATGAAAATATTTGTAAGATATAAGAAAGGGAAAGGAAATGCTTCAAATATATAAATGACAAGAACAAACTACAGCTCTGTTTTCCTTTTCTTAAAAATAATCACTCTTTACACTTTTTGCCATGGCATATTCCCAGAAATTATACATATTACTCATCTTTTTGTGCAATTATGAAAACAACTAAATGTCCTTGGCAAAAAGAAAACAAGAGATTAAACTTTGCCCCTTCTTCCTGGGATTTTGAAGACCTATGTGTTAAGAGCTGTCAAGTATGGAATGGAAAGAAATGAGATAAATGAAAATGACCAAATAACCCTGCTTAAACCCTTTCACTGATGGTTCATCTCCAGGAGGAAATCTATAATTTCATTTTTCAGCCCTCTGATAGGCTAGGGATGTCAGATAGATTTATAAATATGTTATGATGGATACAGGATGAATCATTAATTGGCTGCTTCCTCATTTGTGACAACTCAAATGCTTTGTTGTGAGGGTTTGCTTTTCTTTCTTGCAGAATTCTCCTTTCCCAGTGATTTTATCTTGAGATATTTTTCCATTTCCAGTATTTGTCTGCAACTCTCATAATCTATTTTTTTTTTAAAGATTTATTTATTTATCTCAGCCCCCTCCCCCTCCATTGTTTTCAGGCTTGCTGTCAGCTCTCTGTGTTCTTCTGTGTCTGCTTGTCTTCTCTTTAGGTGGCACCGGGAACTGATTCTGGGACCTTCCGGAGTGGAGAGAGGCTCTCAATCTCTTGTGCCACCTCAGCTCCCTGGTCTGCTGTCTCTCTTATTGTCTCTCTTCTGTGTCTCTTTTTGTTGCGTCATCTTGCTGCACCAGCATTCCTGCGCAGGCCAGCACTCCATGTGGGCCAGCTTGCCTTTCACCTGGAGGCCCTGGGAATGGAAACCTGGACCTCCTATATGGTAGATGGGAGCCCAATCATTTGTGCTACATCCACTTCCCTCATAATCTATTAATAGTTACATTTTGTATTAGTTAGTCAATGGGGTGCTGATGCAAATTACCAGAAATCTGTTGGCATTTAGGGTATTTATTTGGGGTAGAAGCTTACAGTTACCAGACGGTCAAGTGTAAGTTAATTGCCTCACCAAAGTCTATGGCCACGTGTTGGAGCAAGGTATCTGCTGATGTCTGCCAGGGTTCAGGCTTCCTGGATTCCTCTCTTCCCAAGGCTTGCCTCTCTCCGGGCTTAGGCTTGCTTCTCTCCACAAGGCCAGCTGTAGACTATCGGGCAAATGGCTTGTCTCTTCCTGGGGCCTTATCTCCTTCCTCACAACCAAGATCCTATATGTGCTTGCTTCCCTGAGCTCCAGCATTAAAACTCCAACATCAAAACTCCAACTAACTCCTCTGCTCTGCCATGTAGTTTTATTCTGAGTCCCCACCCACCTCTTGATGTGGCCCAACCAGAGCCCTAATCATAATTTAATCATGCCCAGAGGATCAGACCAGTTTACAAGCATAATCCGATATCTATTTTTAGAATTCATAACTATATAAAACTGCTACACATTTATATACGGATGATACAAATCAAACTATTCTTATATTTCAAAGTCTTTTACTGTCTACTTATATATGAATCCTTCAATTTAGGAGTTGAAAATAATTTGAAAATGTTAATTTTTTTCAAAGTCAGTGCTATGAATGAAAGTAAACTGTAATAACCAAAGCATAAGTATTTTTATTTATTTGCTTATTTAATATAGAGTGAGGTTAAATTTATTACTCATCAAGAACATACCAATTAAGCAATGCTGTGGAAAAAAATATATATCACAGATTATTTTCTGTTCTCTAAGTTCAGGTCACCTCATGAATTAGAGAACTAAACCCCTTACAGATCATATAACAGTTTGTGTGGGGTATCAGGTTAAATAAGGTGATTCTTTCTGGAGAATCAATTTTACATAATGCTCTATAATTGTAAACATTATTTTATGCTATAAAACTTGGATACTTTATGATATATGCTTTGAATGGTTTTTAAAAGATTACAGTATAAAATTAGCATGGGTTTTAAGATTAAACAGACTTCAAAGAAAGTGGGTACTTGCAGTGGATCATTACTAATTAAATTCCCTAGATCTTAGATTGCTCCCTGAATGTCAAGATTTTGGGTGGGAACCATTTTTATATCTGTGGAAAATTTTGAGAAGCACTTCTCTAGGCTATTTTATCTCTTTATCATGGAAAAATAAAATAGGTGCTGCAAATATGTGCTTGGTTTTTGTGCACTGTGTCTAACACAAATTCTGTAGCCCAGGCAAAAACCTCTAATGAACACACAATAAGCCTTGCCTTATGCCAGTTATTATAGGGCAAATACAAAGGCAAAGATACCTGTTTTATCCCCCAAAAGCTTAAAGTCCAGTGCAGAGAGCGATAAGTAAGTATATGTAAAACTATAAAATAATCAATTGAATGGGAATATGGTTGAAGCTCGAAACAAAAATTAAAGAGCATATAGTCACCTGAAAATTAATGAAATACTTTACAGAGAAAGTCACATTTGAGCCAACAAAAGAAGAAATGAAGGAATAGTAGCTCTTTCTCTGTCAGTCATATGTGCCTGAGCAGGTTGGGGTTTGAGGAGAGAGTCAAGGAAACCACTGCAGGGAGGATTGTTATGAGGAATACTTCTGTAGGTGTGATTGCTGTATTGTGTTGTATTGTGTTGTATTGTTGCGAGAACAGCAAGGGCAAAATCAGAAGCTTGAAAGCAAATGGCAGCATACGAGGTGGTTGGAAATGGGTATGGTGCTGGGTAATTTATGAAGAGATCAAATTTTTTATTCTACATATTTTTTTTATTATTCTACTCAAAATGAGGAACCACTAAAGCATTTTGAGAAGTGAAGTGAATGTAAACAATAGGAATTACCTAGTTAATAGGCACACACCTATTTACTTTGACTTGAGTAACCTAAAAACTTCTCTTATTCTGAAAAGGGCCCACAGTTTATCTATTATGTCCTTAAGGAAAATAAAAATATTCATTTAGGGAGAAATTAATGCACTAACAGAATATAACAAGTATAATAAATACCACTTGCCTTTCCAAGAACTATTCTTCCTTTCCTCCTTTGTAAGGGAACCTCAATTTTGTTTCAGCTCTCCATTCTTCCCTGAGCAGTCTTGAGCTTCCATGGAAGCAGGACGTATTTTCAGCTACAAAGTATCAAACACCATTGGTCTAAGCCCATAGTAATTGGTTCTTTTAGGCTAGAGCATAGGACACGTTTGATCAATGATATATGAAGGGCTATTTGCTGGCAGTAAGTAGTCAGATTGGATTTATAATTGCTTCCTTAGTTTTAAAAGAGAAACAAAGAAATCAAAATCCTTCTTCTACTGGGTATTTTATGTCTATTTGTGAAACCTGAAACAACTGAAAGTTATCTTTCAACACGGAGGGAAGCAACTGTGAAAGGAGTCAGGTGCAGAGATGGAAAGAAACTAGATTGTTAATAATGTTACTGAGTCACTGAATTAATCATCAATGGAACAATATAACAGCTTGACTTCTTGTAATGTATGATAATAAACATTTATTCAAGTTTAAGCAAGTTAGTTTCCTGTTACTTGTAGTCAAAAGCATCCCAAATGATACCATAGAAATAATTAGATTTAAATCTTGAAAGGATTTAAAATTCACAGTGCACATACTCCTTGTTTTATATTCAAACAAATGGAAGACCAGAGAAGATAAATGATGTGTATGAAGTCAGACAATTAATTACAAGCAGAATAAGGGTTCCTAAATTCCACATATTCTCTGCTAACTCATCTTTAATGTTTCATTTTTACTTTAAAGAGAGTACTCTTTCATTTGTATAAAATCATCCAGCGGTGTGGTAAGTAATAAGTGCTCAGTAAATATCTGATGAATATCTGACTGAGAGTATGCCTCCTTATTTCTACCTTTTATTAACTAGTGAACAGTTTTAATATTAACTATTCAGCTATGAAAATGAGAATAATTTTTGCTACTTACAACTCAGGGACATGTAACTCCACATATGTATAGATTTTTTTTTTTTAATATATAGATTTTTATACTCACTTTTTCCTCTCTATGGTGCCACACACTTTACCATCATCAGATGCTATGTCCCTCAATCCACTAATTACAACTTATTATGAAATAGCTCTTAACTTTTTTCTTCTGATGGGTAGCTAAAATTTTGATAGAGTAATAGGGAGAGGTAAAGCATAGAGAATATCTATGTAATGACACCCTTGTACTGGAGGATGACCTTAGACCCTGAAGCTTCTCCTGAACAGTGTATTTCTTAAGCATACCCTGTTGGTTGCATATTAGTTTCCTAACACTAGCTTAGTACTTAGTACATAGGAGATGCATAACATATCTTGTTATATTAAGGAAGTTTATGATCAGTGGAAAATGGGTATCTGCAACATAGAGAGGAGAAGGGGAAAAAAAAAAAAAGAAAAGGCACAGACACTGGGACAGGTTAGTTGAGGAAACGAACTTTATGGACGTTCACATTTGTCAGATTATGACCCTGATATCAAAGTTTAAGTAAGTCCTCTTTCTTAATTCTGCCTTCTTTTGTCTTCTTCTTCAAGTGAAAAAATTCTATCTATCTATCTATCTATCTATCTATCTATCTATCTACTTATATCTGAAGTTATTTGCACTACTGAGTTTTGGAGAATATTAATATAATGAAATTGAAACCATTAAGAAAATGGTACAATAATTTTTGCAGAGCACAGAAAAAAATATATTTAAAGGAAGAAATTGGTTCACAGAGTAAAGATTACTTTAAGAAACACATTTGAGTTTCAAGTTCACAAAAAAGGCAATCACCAAAGATTGGTATCAAAAGATAACAGTGGCAGTTTATTAATAATCTGTCATGTAAAGCTGACATATTAGAAGCTGAATTCTGCTCAGCTTTACAATGAAATCCCATCCATTTTATTACTACCAGAATTAAATATAACCCATTGAACAGCTTTAGTAAGCTTAAAATATACTTTAAAGCTCTTTTATCAATATCATTTACTGCTTTTCCAAACATCTCATTATCAATGAGTCATATTAACAAAAGTCTAATCTTGATTCTTCCAGATATTCATGGTATATCAAACAGGAAACAAGATAACATACATATTTTTGTTGAAGTTAAGTTTGCCTTTAGACAAATGGAAAAGTCTTAGCAACTAAATTACTTGTGTCTGACATGTTGGGAGCAGGAGGTAGGCTAGAGATAGTGTGGAAATAATATAGAGTCAGTATTAAAAGTTAAGCCTAGGGGATTCTCAGGTGGATAACTTACCTAATCAGAGTTATACATGAGCTAGCCAGATAGGAAGGATCTATTCAAAGGTGTGGAGAGATGATAAGTAAATATATTCAAACTAAAAGATTTAGGGGATGCATTTTATAAGTAAACATCATTGAACCAGGTTTTTTTTTTCATAAATATCAGTTGAAAATACTCATCAAATGTAGAACTCCATTTTCTCTCAATATTGTCCAGGATTATGATGTCACATTCACTTAATATATTTTGCATAACTTATGTAACCTCAGGCTTACATAAGTACACTGGATATATAATGTTTGGAGGTGGAATGGGATGGTGATGGGCTACAAGGCATATCAACTACTATAGGAGTTGGTAGAAAGATTAAGTGTTGGATGTAGAATAAAAGATCTGAGCAGAGTTCAGAGATTTTGATTCTGGATTTGGCATGCCACTTGGTAAAAAAATGTAACACATTTATTAGGAATATGATGGGTTTGAATGCTAGTTTTTATCCATGAGATAGTAAAAAATATTCTTATTAGTTAATCCCAGGATCATATCATCAAATCCATTTTTCTTTATTCCATGATCAAAGCCTTATTCAAATGGGAGTTGAATTTTTTTTTCTTTCAAATTTCACTATCAAAATGTAAATTCTCTTGAGAGGGATCAGAATTGAATCCATTTCATTCAAAATATTAATCATTAGGAAACAATATTTCATCATCTGCTAGCAGAGAAGAGTTTAGGAAAAGAGGGAAGGAAAAAGAGATTCCAAGAGGCAAGAATATCATTCAAAATACAAATTTGCCTTGGATAGTAGAGATTGATGCGTGTGTGTTTTATTTCCTCAGTCCTTTGAGGAAGCATTATCTAACCGTACTAGTTAATAACCTTCTAATGAGCAGAAATTTTGTAAGTTCAAATGAATAGAAAAGAGAAATCAGTCACTATAAGCCTCAGTTTCCTCATTTCTGAGGTGCTGGGACATGATAATTTTTGAAGTTTCATAGTTCAAAGATAGATGGTTTTAAGTGAATTTCCATAAACTAAACTTGATTCATGATAATTGGCTAGGTGGTTTAAAGTTTACTCACTACGTGAATGCAAATGAAATATTTAGCCAAAATAAAAGTGTCCTTTCTGCAAACTGTTTGTGGTAAGCACTATCCTAAGAAGTTGTTTTTCTTAGCAATATGTGTCCACTAAGTATGAAAGAGAAAGTACTTAGTATTGAGATTTAGGCAAGCATTTTGTAAGAATTAATGACATAATGAAGATTGTAAAGAAATCTGTAGCCATTAATCTCCAAGTGGTGAACAAGAGGGTGTGTGTATGTGTTCATGTTTGTGCTCATGTGTGCCTTGGGTTGCTGGGTTGGGGGTAGGAGGTGTCTCTCTCTCTCTCTCTCTCTCTCTCTCTCTCAGTCCTTAACATACAATTTTACTTGGCTTTCAAGAAGGTGTTTAAAGACAAAACAAAATAAAAAAAAAACCCTGTTAGCCTTTCTCTGAGATGATGCTTAAATTATTTGCCTTTCCTTCACCCACCCCCCTCCCCCAAAACAATCTTGGAATTGTGAAAAGAACATGAACAAATTGGTAATATTTGGTAAAGTCATTAATATTTTTGAGTCTCAACTTCTTAATCTATGAAATGGAGGTAATAACTTTCACAGGGATTGTATGAAGTTTAAATAAAATTGTGATTCACATTAACTAAATACTTCAATTATTAGAGTTCCTTATTTCCCCCTCATTACTTGTCCACTGTCCCTTCTTCACATTTTTTATCATCCTCATTTTCTCCCAGAACACTCCTAAAACTCTGTTCTACATTCCTTTCAAAAATAATCTCACAAGTGATCTGAAGACAAAGTGCCAAAGAGTAATCTTAGAATGCTTGATTACAATATCAATACCTAGGCCTCGCTCCAGATATACTCAGTCTGAATCTCTGGATGACAGGGGTACCTGAGAATCTGAGTTTTAAGAAGCCAGCTCTGGGAAACCTTATGCATGCAAAACTTGCATACCACTGCTCTAAGGCATTATACTTCAGTGGTTTAACAGTCCTATATTCTTATCTTTTAGCCCTCTTCTCTAAGAAAAATCTAATCATAACTAGATGGAGAAAGGCCAAAAGTGGGAAATGGAATTAATTTAATTTAGCAACTCAATTTGGACAGAGATGATGTGGGAGTACTTTATCACTAAATCACTTACCAGGAGCAAATGGTAGATTCTGCTTTGTGTGATTTTTGACCTATATTCTGGATTCTTTGAATTTCTTGTCAACAAATGCTAATAAATGGATTGTTTTCGAGCATTCTTTTCTTTTGTATCCTAACTTCAGAAGAAAAATTAACTTACAAGAATGCAAAGATAATAAAGCAAGGGAGCATGTTTAGGAGGAAATTTTTGCAACTGTTCTCTGAACGCTTGAGTATGTAAAATGACAAAGCATCAACATAGTGAAATAAACATTTTTATATTTGCTTGAATTTGTGAAAGATCTACTGAAATATTTCTCACCATTTATGTTTTTCTGGATGAAAATTAAAACTACTCTATGTAGAACTATTATAGCATATATTTGGTTGGAAAAGTGACTCATTTCAATTATGAGTCATTTCAATAAGCAAAATAACAGGATAAAAACACACATATATATATTTTGTCCTGTTCTACAATGATAACTTTTTAAGAGTATATTAGAATACTGGCTTGATCTTCAGTAACATAATTGTTTTCTTTAGGAAGTTCAGAGAATTTTGAATGAATGAGTGGAAAGTACTTTACTAAGCACTATTTTAAAATCATTTTCTTTTAGATAAATACACTGAGGCTGATTGGAAGAAATGTCATGATTAATTCTCCAGTTTCCCATTCTCAGAAAATGTAAGTTAATTTGGATTTTTTAAAAAGTAAATACTAACACAGCCTTTAAAAACAGAATTATATTATTTATTTTTCTTTTATAATGTGATTTTAGCAAATAACAATGATTGTATTAAATAGACTTTTCTGAATTAAAGAGGAGGTCAGAGGCAGGCTCTAAAAGAAGCCTTTGAACATTTCTTAATATTCTGTGGTGTGACCACCAAAAATTCCATTGGTCATCATCATTAGTGATGTGCGTGTTGTTAGGAAAAGTTGTCTGTCAACATCAAACAGCTAAACCCTACATCATTCTATAATGTATATTTTATTATTGTTATTCCTGTTATTTTGAGTACAAGCTAAGAATAGAATCATATGCAAACAATCTTCATAACAATTTAAAAATAAACTCAGAGTCACATGTTCAAATATATATGTAAATTTATCAAAATACTCATTTAAAAAATCTCAGTATGATAAATAAATTGCTAAGATTTCAATGACCTTCTCCTGGCCAAATCCAAGGGCCTTTTCCTAATGTTGTTTTTGTTATTATCATTATTATCTTTGATGCCCCAACAAGCCACTATTATTATACTAATGTTTCCTCTACTATTGCTATTAATTAGCATATGCAGCCCTAAGTACATGTCAGGCATTGTACTAAGTAAGTGCATTATACATAGTAACACATATATAATAGTTAGGTACTATTATAAGCCCCTTTTGAGAAATGAGTAACCTAAGGCAAAAAGGATCAAACTTTCTTGCCCAAGGAATAAGGATTTGAGCTGGGATTTGAGTGGAAGCCCTCTGGTTGGAGAAATCAACTCCATTCCCCTTTACTTCTCTAACATGCTTTTTTCATTTTCTCCCCCAAATCTCCAATTTATTGACCTTTCTTTCCATCATGGAAGTTTCTACTCATCTCTGACCTATTACTAATTTCCATCAGGAATTTGTTCACTGATACAGTTTCAACTACTACATTCAAATCCATGCATTCAAAATGCACATCTCCAGTTCTGGATACCAAGTCCTAATTCATGTGTCTAAACATGTTCCTTTGGCTCTTGCAATAATCGTGAACACAGAAATATTCTTTCTCACTCATGCACATTGTTTAATTGCCTTGATATTTGTGATTTTAATTATTTCAGATATTTAAAGCACATATATAAGCAGATCTATTTACATGAACAGTTGCATGCTGTTGATACTAGTGTCTTAGTTACTTAAGACTGAAAGCTCTGATTCGCCATGCTAACTTTCTTACATTTCCTTTCAAAACTGGAATCCCAATGGGTTCCGTGTAATATTTTGGGTAATCTAAGCACCTCTTAAAATATATGTGTATATTTATATATATATATATATATATATATATATAAACAACATTTTTGTAAGCAAATACACATATATGCATATATATTTATATATCATTTTGCAAATGTTTGTATGTATTGTGAGAATTTTGATTTTTACTCATAATAAAAAAAAAATTAAAAAAAAATGAGATAGTAGGTTTTCCATTATTTTCTTGGCCAAGAAATGTTGTTAATGCCTTATAAAACACTGATGATATTATATAACTTTTAGGAAACTTTCCTGAGAATTCATTCTAACTCTATCCATATCTTTACTCTATGTTCAGTAAAGAAAATGCCGAAGTCTAAGGGAATCTAGAATCATAGCAGTCTCCCAGTTCATTTCCTTTGTGATCTTCTCAACTTCATTGGCTTTCTCTTGGACTTCAAGTGGCTATTACCACCAATCCCGTGCAAATCCGCTAAACATCCTGCTTTTTCTGACCCTAGTAGGGGAAATCTTGTAATTCTAAAACTTGAAAATTTCCCAAAGTAACAAAAAGACATTTGGAAATAAAAAGCAAATATAGCAAGCCCCAAACTTAGAAGTAATTGGGTTTATAGAATCTAGAATCTTGAGCTATCCTCCACATGATTAGTTAGGCTATACCAGATCATCAAGCACACACTTTTTTTTTTTCAGCTCCTGTATCCATCCTTTTTAAGAAAATCCTCAAATGTCACTATCATATTTTTTTCTCATTGTCTTTAAGGGGAAGAAATTCTACTCATAGCTAACTATCTGTGAGAAAAAAAAAATGGTTAGTAGGTCGAACACAAGAGAAAAAAGACAGTTTTCCTTTCTCTGGGGATTGAATGGCATATTGCCTAATGTCTCAGATGCTTCAGCTTCTAATCAGTAGGCTATACTTTTATTTTTATGTTGAGTAAATAGATATAGAGTCATAAAATTACAGAACTCATTAAATCTTACAAATCATGATGTCCCAACCATCTCATATTACAAGTGATCAAACTAAGGCCAGAGGGCTCTGCTTCCAGGTAATCATCTTAGACTGACACTTTCCCCTTATCTGCCTTTACTACCTAGCAAACCTCATACTCTTAAATTTTAAGGCCACAAGGGAGGACACCTTCACAGACTTCCCAAGGCATTTATTAATACCCTATCCTTTCCCATAAAATTGCTTCATGACCTTCTGATAAGCTTGATCATCCTTATGCCACTTCTTCCTGTTGTGTGTTCTTGGAAAATTTTTTTACTTTCTCTGAATCTCAGTTTTACTGGGAGCAAAGTTCCACCTTCACAGGGGTATTGTGAGGATTTAAAAAGACAATATTTATAAAGAATTTAGCATACTGTCTGGCTAAATAAATCTTAGTAAATCTTACTCTTTTGTTGGTCTAAATACTTATAATTTATGACCTCACATGTCCTTCCCTTTCACTAATTGGTTAGTTCCAGAGTGAATTCTTATTCAGTCTGTAGCCCAATGATTGTCACTCTGTTTGCACAGATTACTTTCAACAAGTGTAAGATGAATGAACATATTGGTGAACGAATATTCTCAGCATGCCTGGTGTCTAGTGAAATCACTTCTCTTCATGTCTTTCATAATAGGTACAATGTTTTTTAATTTTTTTGTATATACTCTTAACCAAAATTATTTCAAGAAGTTAAAAATAATACACCAAACAAGTCTATGCTTTTGTTATGGGTATCCTTAGCAAAGTAAGATTTTGTTTTACTTAGTTTGTCATACTGAGTTTAAAGAGTGTATCCTTCTTTGGTTTCTCAAGAAGAAAATGAAGTCCTTCCTAAATATATTGGATTTCATCCTTAATTTATATTCAACCTTTTCCTGATGCTGAGGTTTGACCTGAAAATTTTGTAGTTATATCTCTATTTCATGAGTAAGCAAATGGTTTAGCAATAGTATTCAAAAATATTTTGCATGGTAAGCCCTTATGTAACATTTTACCTAACATGCTTTAAATTTACATCAGAAGAACTGACTTCCTCCTTAATGACATTCTTAAGGAACTATTATATTCATAAATGATATAAAAATTAAGGATGAATTGAGGAAAAAATATCTTAAAATGATTAAAATAATAGATAACATGTATTTAAATATATTTTATAATCATTTCCAATTTTATAAAAATACATACATACAATAAAATAATCACAAAAAATCTATGTTCACAATGATAAATGAATTTTCTTTGCTATTTAAACCAGATTCATTGTAATATAATGTAATATAATGATCTCTCTTTACAGATTTATGTCCTGGCAGACCTACATATTCTATGAACTCAGAAAAGTAATCTTATTAATAACGAGGCAGGTTAGTATAGTGAAAGGGGGAAGGTGACTGGCCCAGCAGACAACATGGCTGACAGACAACATAGCCGACAGACCATATGGTCGTGAGACCCTGCCTGAAAACTCATAAGAAGGTGGTTGTTGGAAAGTCCCTGTGAGATCCTGGCAACAAGAATCCCATTTGGAATGAGAATCCCTTTCAGGGTCAAGGGAAAGCCCTGGATATCCTCAAAAGGCCTCACTATTGGCCCACTGAGAAATGACAGGTAGGACAACCAATCAGAACAGCAAACAGACTTTTAAAAATACCTGACCTGGGGCCCTGCATGCACAACTCACCCTGCAATACACCGACAGTCCATGCCAAGGCATGGACCATGTACTTTTATCATTTTCTTCTTTATTCATAAACTTTTTATTCCCTTGCCCACCCTATGGCACGTCCTTAAATAAGCCAAGAACCTAGAAGCCCAGAACCAGACAGAGCCATCTGGTAACATTATCTCGTGAGCCACATCAGGAAACAGAGAGGCAAGTGGTGCTCCCTGACCCCTGCTGAGGACTGGTAAATTTTAATTAAAGCTTGTCTGTGATTAGCGAGGCCCTGAGCCCCAAGACTCTCACCCTGCACTGTGCAGGGAGGTTCATTCCTTGCTCAGCCCCTGGGAAGCTCTGAAGTTCCTCTTGATCCTCTGGGGCCCCTGAGGCTGTCTGCCTGTAAGCCACAGATCTGTCTCTGCTTTTAGTGTGCCTCTTAATGCTGGGTTTTACTGCAGAACTTAGTCCTGGGAGTAACCATGAGGTGAGCTCGCAGATGGCTATCTCCTAAGACCTGTGCAAAGTAGGCAAAACAAATGCCCTAGCTAGTCCCTTTCCAAGAGGTAAGCCCAGTTTGGAAACCAAGGTCTAGGTATCAAACCCAGATATCTCCCAAGACCTCTAAGGCTCTGGGGATGCCAGAATGTGGGGACAGAGAGCAGGGCTCTGGACCTCCAGGATGTGGCTCAGCAAGCAATCTGTTCAACCAGGTCTAGTGATGGGATGCCATCCAGACTGACAAACATGTTTATTCTCTCTCCCCTAGGATAATGGGTGGCTTAGATTTGGGACAACCTGCCTACTGATAGTCTAAAAGGAAGAGGATAATCTTTTCCTGCCACACCATGTGGCTGCAATATGGCCAAAAGTGGCCTCTGCATGGGATCCTAAAATCCAGTTAATCTTGTGTAAGAGAAAAGGAGAGGACAGACAGATGTGAGGGCCAGAGACCACCTGGTCATGTCTCCTTAAAGGGATGAGGAAATGCACTACTAAACCGGTCAATTTTAAATAAGCTCAGGGAAATTACTCAGAGGCAGAACCTAGAAACCCAACCAGTCTGCATCGAATATCCACAGAAAGCTACAGAAACTTTTCCTGAGCCCCCAAATTTCACTTAACTCCCTTTTAGAAACAGCCTTCTCAGTTTTCAACAATCGATACCATGCTGCCAAGATGGGGAAGGTAAGGAGGGGAGGGCACAGGGTCCGGGACAGGCTCACCTTTTAACTGCCACCATTAAAGGCACTGACCACCTCAGGGTTACTAGAACCCAGGCTCCACATCAGCAGGAAACTTGCCCCAAGCTGCCTCACCATGCAGATCACTGGGGCCTTACCCCAGGGAAGGATGGAAGGGGACTGAAGCCACCTGTGAACCATCAACCAGAAGGCCTCGGATGACCCTTGACATGGCAAGTAAGATTGTTAATTTCTTAATTACATGGGAGCCCATTACTGGGCCCAGCCTGCACTCCAGAGCTCTCTAATTTTGGTTGTGCCTAATGAGGGGAGTTAATGAGAATTGAGATCGAGGGGAGTTAATGGAGAATCCATTTACTAAGCCTTCCCCTCCTCCAGCCCATGATTTAAAAGGTTCCTGGCTATCCCTGGCTCCCTGCCTATTCCCTTGTAACACTTCAATCCTTCCAGTGAAAAAGACTTGCAGGGCTTTACACTTTGCTGTAGGTAACTAATGGGATACAGCCCCCAGAGCAGCCCCAATTCATGTCTCTTTAGGGCAGAACTTCTCTGGATCCCTTAGCTCTGTACTTAGCAGCTGCCTGGAGGAAGGAAGCTGGAGGGTCCCTCACGAGGTTTCTGCCGTGGACAGACACTAGGAGCTTTGCGTTTAGGTGATTCTAAAGGCAGGTCTTTCTCTAAGCTAAGTAAGTATGTAAAATTCTCTCTTCTGTTCTAATCTGTGTTTAACTCAGTCTGCTCATGCCTAGAAACTCGTAAATCAGATTTGGGGTTCTCCTGAAACAAACTGGATAATGGTAAAAAGGTAACATAAAACTGAGTCTTTAAATTTCAATACCATCTTGCAATTGAATTTGATGTATAAAAGAAATCACAAGTGGAATTAATTCCACTGCTGGAAAAGCAGTAAGACTTAACAATATTAATGTTACTAATAAAATGGCTTTAGTTGCTTACTTAATAAACAAAAGCAGCCAATTTGTCCTCAAGTAAAAACTTACTAAAAATTGTAACTAAGAGTTAAGATCATTATATAGGTGATTTGATATTATAAAACAGGAGAAAGATAATATCAAATTGCTATAACTGGGTGGATTTAGCCTAGAACCTACTGATGGTAATCTTAGAGTAATTTACGTTTTTGTGTGTGTGTGGTTACTTCAGGTCTAGCCACACCCTTGCTTATGCTTGCTGTAGTAATGGTAATTATAAACAAAACTTAACTTTGATTATGGTTGTTTTGTGACTAGCTTACCAGCTTCACCTTGTCCTTAGAATTCAGCTTTTGTGATAATAATTCTAAACTGAGTTTGCCTTTGTTTATGGCTATTTTATGACAACTTCTGCCGCTCCCCCCCCCCCCATGGCTTAGCGGAAGGCAAATGTAAGACACCCCTGTCTCCTGTTGTTCCACTGGTATTAAATGAGCCTGCTTTCTCTCATGACTCCAGGTGTGGACTAGATTGCTGCCTGCTGGAATTTTCGACCCTCAGGGTTGGATGTCCACTCTTCCAGTCCAGTGGCCACTGGAGTCCTGTTATCTCTGAGGACTGGGGAGTGGGGGGCCTCTCACCTCGAGTGTTGATGTTCCTAAAAGCAGCAAGTCATGAGAAAAACCGGGTTTCCCTGAGCCTTCAATGACCTCAGGGAGTATATAGGGGAATTAGTCTTGCTCATACAAGGTCTGTCAAAGTCAAAATGGGAAATAAGCAAAGCTCTGAAGTAAAGGAAAACATTGTAAATTGTATTTTAAAGCATTGGGAATATTTTGGATATAAGCCAATAATTAATGAAAAAAATTCTGGTGCAAAACAGCATGGTCACAATGCAAATTAGAGTACTTAGAAATAGCCTTCAAAGAGACCATTTAAATGACATTTTACAGTTAAACTTATTTTGTCAGAGAATGAAAGTTATAAGTAACTTTAGTGAATTGTATTTTTGTGTCTAACTCTCTGTGTCTGCCTATTTGCTATATTTTCATACATCAGGATGGTAATATTAACAAATGAAAATTCTTAAAAGAGCTCTATTCAATTTGTTAAAAAAATTAAATATGTGGTTATATATATGTGAATGAATATTCCTGAAGCCCAAATTAGGCTAAGCAGGATGGAAAGGTCAAATAGAAATCTAAATACAGAAACTACTGGGAAAGAGAAAAAGATTTTCCTAAGCTCTTCCACCTACCCAGCCCCCAGGGCCTTCGTTATTCAAGAGCTATGAGAGAGGGCCTAAGTGTGGCAGATTCAAACTCTTTCTTCTAGGCTGGGGAATTAAGAATCAGTTTGTCCTGTAATTCCCCAATTTAAACCTTTTAATAGCTGTATTAGTCATCCAAAGGGGTGCTGATGCAAAATACCAGAAATTTGTTGGTCTTTATAAAGGGTATTTATTTGGGATAGAAGTCCACAGTTACTGGGCCATAAAGCATAAGTTTCTTCCGTCACCAAAGTCCATTGCCACGTGTTGGAGCAAGACAACTGCCAACGTTTGACACGGTTCAGGCTTTTTGGGTTCCTCTCTTCCCAGGGCTGCGTTTCTGTCTGGGCTCAGCACCTCTGTTTCCTCCACAAGGTCAGCTCTAGACTATGAGGCTCTCTAGGCTTTGCCTCTCTCCACAAGGTCAGCTGTGAACTCTCAGGCAAATGGCTCATATCTATCCCGGGGCTTCTCTCCTTCCTCACCAGAACTCCAACATCAAAACTGCTTCAACACTGTTCTTTGCCTTGCCTTTTTTTTTTTTTTTTCTGATTAACCTTGCCTTTTATATTTGATTCCTGGTCCACCAAGGGGTGGGGCTCAATGCCCTACTAATGTGGCCTAGCTAATGCCCTAATCATAATTTAACAGACCAGATTAGCAGACCAGTTTACAAGCATAATCCAATATCTATTTTTGGAATTCATAATTACAAACTGACAAACTGCTACAACAGCCTTAAAATAAGGGTGGTTAATGATCTTATTGCCAAATTTCAGTAAGTAAAGGAAAACTTTTTGAAAGCTATGGAAAGATCTTTTCTAAATTATAATTAAAACAAATTAAGCAATTATAATATATTCCAGAACCTAGCAGTCAGTATGCTTTTAAGATTATTCACAGTTTTAGAATTTTATTAAAGAAAAGCTGTTTTAGCATCCTGTAAAGGAAGCAAAAAGAACATTCTTTGCATAAACTATAATTGTTTCTATTTTATTTAGCTTGGATATAATCTCCTGAGGTTTATAGGATACAAATTAAATAAATTAATATTATATGTATTAATCTTTAAGATGATGAAAGTTATATGTTCATGTCTAATGAAATTAAGTTAAAGAAGGAAATGTAGATCTGTCCTCTCTTAAATGGATAATGTAAATTTCATTGGTTGCTAATTGTAATTTAATAAGCTTATTTAAAGGTAAAATAACTAGTCTATGTGGTTATGGTTAATTATAAGGAGTCTATAAAAGCATCTTCTAAACTGAAAATTTAAATGACTAATTCCAGGAAGCCCTTATTAATTAGAAACCTAAATTGATATTAATAACAAAAAGTAACTGCATAACAGGAGAATGTGCCAGAGACCACCTCAATCTTCATATTAAAGTGGTGGTAAAGGAAGATAATCTTGATTCCATTGGGAATCTTAGATTTTCATAAAATAATGGAGAAAGTCATTTTTCCTTTACTGCTAAAGCAAAATACCTGTTAATGTCATCATGGTAGTAGTATAGAAGTAAAAAGTAAAGTCATTTGATACGTTATACATTGCATTGGAAGTGTTTAGAATGTATATAAAGATTTAAAAAGATAGACTTCAGTATTGTCAATCTTTCTTGTGCATTCAAACTAGGCCCAAATACTCTCCATTTGAGTTATTGGCTAGGTAGGTCACTGATCCCTAAAACAATAAGAGTATCTAACAAATCTCTGGACATGCTGCTGAAGTGGAGGGAAAGTACGTTGCAGTTTTGGACTCTTTCAGCAGCCGGCCAATGCCTCAGTATGGCCAGATGTACAATGGACATTGTCTTCAGACTGGCTCTGTTTCATAGTGCCAAAGGGCACTATGCACCAGGCCACTGAAACACTGGCCTTACCCTCCTTGTCTCTCTCTAGGATCAAAGGTGCTGCAGTATGCTGGCTGTGTGAAGGACATAATAAGAGGAGCAATAATGACCAGAGTACCATGAGTAGAATTTAAACAAACACAACTTGCATTATGGCCTGCTCCCATGGAGAGATAACATATATGGTACTGCAAACCTGGAGCCTAGCTCTATTAATAGTAGCTCAAAGAGAAACTTATGCATTGATTAGCACATTGATTAGTATTAAGTACTGTACCTATATGCCTGATGATTATGATGATATCGTTTCTATTCTAGATCATATGCAGAGGGATATTGAACATGCTAAGAATCCTGGTAAATTTAATTCATTTTCTACGTAGTTAAGAATGTGCCTATAAAACAATGTACTGTCTTTATTTTGCTTGCCCTATGCCTGTCTTGTTATGGCCTATATTGTCTTTTTGAGTTCATGTCTAGGACAGTGCCTCTCTTCATACCTCTCCTAGCTGTCCTAAGCATAACCACCACCATGGGAACTGGGTTTGGCAATTTATACCAAACTCAGCAGGTCTATCACAATCTCTCCATAGAGTTAACCAATACCATAAAAGTATTCAAGGAAGAATGCTGTTTCCCATCAACTTTGGGAGGTTGCAGCCTCTGAAGGCACCTGGCCTTTCTTACTCTCATGGTCCAGTATGTCATGACTGGCCCCTTTTTTTGGGCTTGCCTATCACCATCTTCTTTATCCTTTTCAGTGGGACCATAGATCTTTAAAATTCTAGTTGATTCTTACAGAAGCAACATCTTGTTAGTTATGTAGGGATTCATACAGTTCCAACCAGGGTGCTGGACCTGTCTACCCTCAACCACAATAGAATAGCCAGAGCATTTTATACCTTGTCAGGTAGGGCCTACTCCCCCTAACCAGCAGAAGAACAACTATCACCCTTCAAAGCCCCCTTAAGAATAAGGGTGTAAAGTCTCTGAGGGGAAAGCTGATGCAGGATTGTATAGTGAAAGGGGGAATGCAGCTGTCTTGGCAGACCACATGGCTGACAGACCACATGGCTGACAGACCCTGCCCGGAAACCTCCTCAGAAAAAGGCTGCCGGAAAGACCCTACAAGATTCTAGCCATGAGAATATCATTTGGAATGAGAATCAGTTTGGGGTTAAGGAAAAGCCCCGGATATCCTCAAAAGGCCCCACTATTGCCCTCCTGAGAAATGACAGGTGGGGCAACCAATCAGAACAACAATGAGACTTTAAAAAGGCCAGACCTGAGGCCCTGTGCACGCGACTCACCCTGCAGTACGCCTGCGAGGCATGGATCATGTACTTTTCTCGTTTTTTTGTTTCTTAATAAACTTTTTACTCCCTTGCCTACCCTATGGTTTGTCCTTAAATTCTTTTATGTGACATAAGCCAAGAACCTAGAAGCCCAGAACCAGAGCCATCTGGTAACAATAAGAGACATGTTACAACAAAAATTTTAATTTTAACTTAGGTATCATTTGGTTATATACAGTACCACTTTGAATGAGAGAAATATACTTCAACATTTTAACTCTTAGTTTCAGAGACTTATTAAAATAAGAAGCTACTCTTAGCTAATATTTTTCACATAAGAGTCTCAGGAATGCAGTAGACCTTAAATGAGTTTATTTTATAGCTGGGAGGAAACTTCAAAGCTCATTTTAAATATCTACACTTAGAAGAAGAAAATTGGTATTGTCCCTGAGTCAGAGAAGTTCAGAGAGTTCATGATACGTCCAATATTTCACAGATATTAAGTGATGTTTTTAAGATAGAAGTGAGGACAGTGGGAAGCGGATCCCAATTATGCTGCTTCAAAATTTAGAGTATCTTCTCTCTCTCTCCTCCCTCTCCCTCTGTCTCTCCCCCTCTTACCCTCTCTTCCTCTCTCTCTCTCTCCCTGTTTCTCTCACACAGAGGCACAAACACACACTCACCACTCTCCTTTACCACATATATTTAATATAATAGAACTATCAACAGCACAATCATTATGGAATCTACTGAAAATTTCCATTTATTTGCAAGTAATAGCAAATTTACCCTGAACTTCCTTAGTTTTTCTTTACCCTACATATTATTCTACTTTCTTTTACAAAGGTACAGATTATTGCCCACCTTTGAGGTCATGGCAGCAGTGCTAAGGAACCAAGAGAATTCTTTGCTAAGTTCTTTTTGATACCATTGTAATTACTTGTGATAATTTACTTTTAGGCTAAGATACTCAGAACTTATTTTAAACAGTTAACAATGACTTCTCAATTTAATTTTAATTTTTAATTTTTATCCTTTGGAATGCAGCAAAATAAATGAATCACTTTTTACTCTTAAATTTATTTCAATATAATAAGTTGCTGATATCTTTCTTTGTAACCCACCAAGATTGGAATAAGAAGAAACTGCTGAAATGAATGCATATTCTGGAGTGTCTTACATTAAGGAGAATATATTTGCATTTTCACAACAATTATATGTTGAAATAAACTCACTAAATACGTGATCTTGACATGTAACAATACAGTTCAAACAAGCATACCTAGCCTATTCATTTGAATCTGAGATTGTACATTCAATATATATAATCGATGGATAAAATTCTGAGATAGGTAAAATAACAAAATAGATTCTTACAACAGATAAAGTCTATTTTAGATTTTAAAATAGATGAAAGTCTTTCTTCTCCTTGCTTTGCCACATAATAATTCTTCTAGTACTGACATAAAATATGGTTGTCATGGGTAAAATAGTGCTCTTTAAAGGGAAGCCATATAATTAATTGCCAACGGTTTTCTATATCAAATAATCACGGGTTGGGAAGCGGCTGTGGCTCAATCAGTAGGGCTCCCGTTTACCATATGGGAGGCCCCGGGTTTGGTTCCCGGGGCCTCCTGGTGAAGGCAAGCCCGCCCGCACGGCGTGGTTAGCTGACCCAGCGAGCACAAGCAGAAAGGGGGGGATAAATGAATAAATAAATAAAATCTTTAAAAAAAATAATAATAATCATGGGTAAATACTATGTGCTCATCTGAAGATTGTATTTAGGAATATGCTGGACCAAAACTCATAGCTGCCAGAGGTGGTTGTACCATGATTTCTTGTCTTAAAAGTTAATATTCATAGTTGCTATTCTATTTCCTTTTCTGTAGGATATTTCTATTTCTATTTCATAAAAATAGTCTTATATATGCAATATCACCCATATTTGTAACAGTCCCATGTTACCTATTTTAGCTTTCCTTCTAGTAATACACATGACCTTAGACTTACCCTTTCAACCACTGTCATACCCATATAATAGCACTGCTAGTTACAAATCCTATGATGTGTTTTTACCGATTTTATTCATTTCCAAAGATTTACAAACAACCTTTTCACCAATAATTCACAGATTAACCCTCAGCTTTCTAATCTCTACCCTAATTCTATTTTCTGGTAAACTAGATTTTAATTATTAACTTCATGAGTTTGCATAATATATTTATTTCATAATAGTGTGATCACACAGTATTTGTCCTTTTGCGTCTGGCTTGCTTCACTCAACGTAATGTACATATGTAGCTATGTATGGCAAAGGAAGCATAGAGAAATTGAGAAGTGATGAATTTTGTTTGTTTTTTTGTTTATTATTGGAATAATGAAAATGCTCTAAAAATGATTAAAGTGATTAACGCACAACTATGTGATTATACTGAATACCACTGATTGTACACTTTGGATGGATATATGCTTTATTAATATGTATCAATAAAATTGATTTGTTGAAAAAATGTAATATCCAGCTTACTCTGCTGTGTAAAACAGCTTATCTTACTAAGGAGAGAGATTGTTCAAACTAAATGAGAAAAATTCCAAAGGTCATTTTTTAAGTAAGAATAACTTAGGTCAGTATGTGGTATTTCAGATGGATGTAAAAATGACTCATTTTTGCTATTAAATAAGTCGACAAGGCAGCAAGAAATGCATACTACAATCACAATTGTATGACAATCAGTTTTCGCACCTTCACAGACAAATAGATATAAGGAATGGCAGGAAACTCTTGGTTTCACGTGTTTTCAACTTTGTCAAAAAAGGCAGATAACACTGCACAGAAACTTCTTTGAAATTTCATAAAATGATAAAAAATCCCCCCCTTTTCCCCATTCTACAGTATCAGAGTCCCTCAAGTTGACAGATGTGATTTTCTAGAGAAGATAAAGGTGTTAACAGAAAGTTATGGAGAATTTTCAATTTCTACCTATTTCAGTAAATTCTTCCTCCCACATTGCTTCTACTTTTTCTTTTATTAGACAGTAATAAGTCATGTTGGAGTTCAGAATTCTTTTCTTATTTAAGTAACAGTTTATTATTTTCCAAACTGTTTCTTTAAATACTATCCGACCATTGCTCCCTTTTTCCTTCCATGTACTTTGGAAACTCACTGTAGACTCATTTTTTAAAGTCTCAGAAACTGTTGAAAACTGTCTTATTAAATATATTTTAATCTCATTCTTTTTCATAGAATGCTGAGCTTCCAATAGTTGCCATGTGCCCTTACATCTTCAAGTCATATATCCTTCTACAAAAGCAGCCAATATTAGTTATACCAGACAGATTTGTTGCTTTTATGGCATTTCCTTGGTTTTAATTAATTTTCTGATTGTCCAGTAATTAGTTCTTATTTCCTACTCCTAATCCGGCTTTATTTGAAATAAGAATTGCAACTCATACCCTGACTAGAAAGAGGGAAGACACTAGATTCTTGATCCCAAATGGAGTTATTGAGTCTCTTACTAGACCCTGCCTCCCACACTCATCTTGCCAACTCAGTTGTGAATGGTCTTGCTATACAATCAGCTGCTCAAATCTTGGAGTCAAGATTTGCTCTCACCCCCTATATCCAATAAATTAAGAAGCCCATTTGTGCTGCCTCAAAAACAGATTATCCACGCATACATCCTTCAGTGATCTCATTCTGTCACATTTCTCTCTCTGACCACTGCAACAGCCTCCTCCCACTTCTAATCTTATTTCTCAAAACTTCATTCTCCTAAAAGCATTGATTAGAATCTGAAAACACAAAGAGGATTATTACCCATCTTTTTCTTAAAAACATTAATGGCTACCCATGTCATTTAAAATAAAATCCATTTCTCTCATGACCTATAAGGCCTGCTTCATCTTAAGCTTCTCTTCTTTCTACACACTATGCTCAAGCTACACTAACATTCTTTTAGTGCCACCAATAAATTAAGATATGAGCCTTTTCTGTTCTACAATTGTAATGTGAGATGTTAGCTGTCTTCCCAGTATATGGTAAGTGATTCATAAATGTTTATTGATGGAGGAAAGAGAGAGAGAGAGAGAGGGAGATGGAGAGAGAGAGAGATGGTGGGAGGGTAGGAGAGGAGAGAAGGAGAGAAAACGGAGGGAGAAAGTTTAGATGGGGTGTGTATAAAAAAAATTATTTGATTTAGGAAGAGAAACATAATAGCAACTCTCTAGTCAGTATACAATTAATATTTTTAGAAAGCACCTGCTATTTGTGGGATATTTGTCGGGTTCTAAAATATATTTCTATATTTCAGGAAAAAGGAAAATACTGCCCTTTAAAAGTTGAATTTAATCAATGCATTATTGGACAGGAATTTAAAAAGACAGAGAGTGCTTTGTGCATCCAGTATTTTTTATCTCAAGTTTAATCTTCATTTTGGTTAATAAAACATTAGTTACATTTTTCTGATTGTATTTATTATTTTTATCTTTTTAAAAAGGTGTTTCCCTCAGATTAGAAGATTATTGCATAATTTAATCCTCTAAATTTGAGTTCAAATTGTTCATAAACAACCATTCTACATATATATAATTCTTTAGTCTCCACGATTTTCCTTTATGCAGTAGGTTAGCTGCATGCTTTTGAACTGTATTTGTGCCCAAGCACTGTCACTTCTGTAAAACTGTACTAAACTTTTGTGTGTTTGGTATCAATTACCTTTTTTTTTTTTTTTAATCAGCGCCTCTTAACTGGATTTCCCCTTTAATTATCATTTACCTTCAGGGCAACATGAATTAAATTTTCAAATATTTATTCATGTAACTTATGCTGCATTTCACAAATAAACTCAGAATTTACCTATCTGGAATGGTTAGGGGAGGATTGGACTTATTAATGATAGTTAAAGATTTAGGCAAATCATCAAGACACCTTTCAAATGTTACATCTTTGTTCTCCCTGTTTTAATTATGCCACAGAGATTAGTACTTTAGTAAAAGTGAAAATCACCTAGTTAGCGTTTAATTAGTACACTCAATATTTCAACATCTTTGGCTACTAACAGCAGGCAAGAAAGTCTAAAAAAAGTAGGAGTTCTGATATAAGTTCCATGTTCTTCATATATATGGAATTAAATAAAATGCCATCTTTCTTTAGTTTCAAGGATTTTAAACCGTAAAGTCAAACATTTTTTCATCGTATTTTTTCACAAACATAACAAGAAGATATTTTAGTGAATTATTATCACTAATCACTAATTATTATGAACATTATTTTATCCAGTTTGTTAGTGTGCTTCAATTGTTTGAATTATGAGTTACTCTGAAGTCAATGAAATGACTTAGATTAAGGACCAAATTAAGTCTAATTTTTTTATATACTAATTGAAACTTTGAAAATAATCAATTCATTCCATTATATTTCATTACACCTTGCAAAATTTTCAACTGTTTTGAGGAAAACTGAATATACTTAAATCAAGATGATTACTTCAAGAGGAAAAACACATAAAATTTAAAAAACATGCTTATTATAACAATGCAATCTGTGGCAAACATATACAAATTTGTGTTATTGACTCAGAATTTTAGAGATGAGTTAAAACTGATTTTTTTTTTTTTTTAACCATTTTTCCTATCAGGTATGAAACAGGTATGCAATGCACTACCGTGATTTGCATGGCTAAAGATACACACACACACACACACACATAATGTTTTGTTTGTTTTTTTAGTATATATGTGATTTTTTTTTTAAATTCACAGGACAAGTAAAATCTTAATGAAGTGCATGCAAAAATATTCTTTGGTTGATCCTTTCTATCACAATTTAAGCTGTATTCATCATGGCTGTTATTTGTTTCTGCAATTTATTAAACATAATAATCTGGAAGCAACTAAATAAATGCTAACAATAATTTTATTTGAATATCTAAAGTTTAATAAAATATTCCAAGTTTTTATAATCTTGTAGCATATTAATGTTGTAGGTTTCCAGTTCAATTAATGCTATATATCAAAATAAATTATCATAAAACATTAATGGCTCAAGTCATATTAATTTTGACATAGTGCTAAGTTTTAATTTCAAAATATCTATGTTTATGTATATATATTTACTTTGTAAAATACTACAAATTTTCTTAATAGCTACTTTAAATTGTTAAACAAACATAGAAATTAGTGTCTTCATATTTAAATAGGAATTTCACAATTAAAATGTTTAAAATACACCCGGAACAATTACTATTTGAATGAAAAGCTGTCCACTTATCTAGCCTAAATGCACAAGATAATAATATAGAATAATATATTTAAAACCTGAAGATCACTAAATATGAAAGTTTAAACATTAAAGATCTTAGAGATACCATATGAAAATAGTAACCATGACAAATGCAAAGATTTCTTAAATAGGATGCAGAATTCCTAATAGAAGAAAGAAATAAACTTGAATAAATTAAAATTAAGAATTTCTGTTCCTCAAAAGAAACCATTGTAAAAGTAATGAGACAACCCACTGTCCAGTGGTATGCCGGTGGAAAAAAAAAAAAAAAAAAAAAAGTCCTGTTTTTTAATGTTTCCCAATGTATGTGATATAAATACTCCAACTCTAGCAGATTTTCAAGCTACCAACCAGTTTGCAAAGTTCTTGACACTTTAACAGTTCACTCTTGTGAATCAGTTTGAGCCAGCTCTAGAACACCATTGAATTGAATATATCCAACAAAGGATTCATTACCTAGAACATATTAAAAACTTCTGCATCCCAATAAAAATACAATCTTGTAGAAAAATAGCAAAATAGTTAGGTGATTCAAAAAATAGAATATCTTCACAGCAAACAAAAATATAGAAAATTGCTTAATACTACTAGTCATCAATATATTCAAAATTAAAATATGACTATACATACAAGAATGACTAAAATTAAAATTCCCAAGTATTAGTGAGTATATGGAACAAGAAAACTCCCGTATATTGCTGTCAAAAACTCATAAAACCACTTTGGCACGCTGAAGGTGGCTACTAAATCAGAACATATGCATATGTTATATACGCAAGAAAACACATATATGTGTTCCCTTAAATATATTTTCCAGGATGTCCATATCACTGTATTCATAAAAGCTAAAGTCTGGAAGCTATCAAAATCCCTATCGATAATACAAAGGATCAATAATTTGGTATATTCACACAGTTGAAGAATGAGCAATATACCATTGCATGCAATAGTCTTAAAAATATAATGTTGGGGGGGCGGATGTGGCTCAAATGGTTGGGCATCCATCTGCCATATGGAGGGACCTGGGTTAGAACCCCGGGACCTCCCGGTAAAAAAATATATATATATATATAATGTCGGGCAAAAGAAACAAAGCAGTACCTACTGTATTTCATTTTTGGTACGTAAAGAAGGAGGCAAACTAAACTATCCTTTTAGAAGTCAGGATACTGTTTATGTATGTTGATGCAGTGACTGGAAAAGAACATACGGGGCCCCTAACATGCTCTAATGTTCTATAATTTTTATGTGAGTACTGGTTATATGGCTGTATTCAGTCTGTGACAACACTTAAGATATGAGTAGTTTTCTGTATCTAAATTTTGTTTCTATAAAAAGATTAAGATACTAGAGATGATACTACATTTTTATGTCATTTTATAAGCTGAAATAATTTATGAGGAAAATTCCTTCAAGTATATTTGAAAATTATAATTTATAACTTAAAAAATGTATTTTGCTAGGATAAAATTATTGTTCTTTGCCTATCCAAATAAGATATTTCATCATGTCTTTCTTTATCAGAAAAATTCCTCCAGGTAAGGCAGGGGAATTTCTCCTTGCCTCCATATGACACTTGTTTTTAATAATCCTATTTTCAGTGTTTCTAAAAATGTAACCAAAAAGTACACCTTAGTATTCCTAGAAATGGTTGTTTCCTTCAGTCACTTAAAACACTTTCTTCAAAATACATTAAATAATGATAATGTCAGAATCGACAAAGAATTTTTACTCAATTGCTTTTGTGTTTCCAATGATATTCGATGCTAAATATGAAAGGTGTGATATAAATATTCTTACTTTCTGGATTTTATATATTGATTATAAGCTAAGTCTTTATCATTTTTACTATTATGGAAAAGTTAATTTCTGAAGGTTGAATAACTAAAAATTAAATTAATTAATGCACAGTAAAACACATAGACTTATGTTTGCATAAATTCTGTAGCAATAAATTATTAATATAATCCAGATTCATATTTTAACAAATGTTACAGAATGCATTTAACCACAGAAATTAGCGAATGAATAAAACCAAAAATCATCTTAGAAGTCAAGGTTATTTCTTATCGTTTCTATTTCTATAGTTACATATTTTACTTTCAATTCACTAAAGCTCTAACATGAAGCTTTCATAGAGGAAACCAATTCTGATAAATCTTGACAGGTAATAAAAATTTTTTTCCTTTCAATAATTCATTGCCTCTATTCATTGACATCAAATAGACCTCAATGCAAAAAATTTAACATATAAAATTTTCATTCATAACCAAAGAACTTTTTCCAGTGGTATAAATCTTTACCTTTCTGAAACATGTCTTCAAATTCACTTGGAAACCTAACAAATGCTATTTCAAAAAACTGTATTAATATAATCTACCCAAGAACATAAACATTTTTGATAAATAATATAGTTTCTACTTCAACCTTTTTGGTAAAGAATTAAGTAAAATATTCAAATTTACTTTACCATCAAAAACTGGACATTATCAAACATACAATCTTACCATAAGTTCCCAGGTTAGGAATTCAAAGGAAAAGTTCTCCACCCTGAGACCTACAAAAATACAACCAAAAAATTCTGTATTAGTACTGGTATTGAATTTTAATTCAAGAATTATAAAATGTTAAATAATGATTCAATATTATGAGAAATTTTATATGAGTAATTAGCCTACATATAATTTGACAGTTTTTACTATATGTCTGAAATAGCTTTATCACTTATCAGCTCACATCAAATTATTATTTAAGATTTATTATTCTAATTTGGGCTCTTTAATGTTGAGGTAACAAGCACAGAATGGGGGTGGGGAGTAGATCTAACCTACATGTATCTTATCTTTATTGTCTGCTTCTTGTGGGACTATGGATGATGGATGCATTTGCAGGCATCATGTGTTTTGCAAATAGTATTTTAGAAAACTCTCCTGGTCATATTCTTTTAACACTGTTAAATACACACATACACACATGCAATCACATGCATACACAACAATGTTGTTGTGCTATATTATGTCTTAGTTTCCCAGCTGCTAAAGCAAATACCATACAATGAGTTTGCTTAAGCAAGGGGGATTTACTGGCTCACAATTTTGAAACTAGGAGAAATCCAAAGTTGAAGCATCAGCAAAGTGATGCTTTCTTCCAAAATACTGTGACATTCTGGGGCTGGCTGCAGGTGATCCTTAGTTCTTGGCTTTTCTGTCACATGACAATGCTCATGGCAATGTTTTTATCCTTTCTCCTCTGGTCTTTTGACTTCTGGCTTCTTCCAGTGGCTTTCTCTATGTCTAAATTTCTTTCCACTTAGAAAGGACTCCAGTAATATGGATTAAAGCTCAACTTGATTCAATTACCTGAACTGAAATAACATCTTCAAGAGATCCTCTTTACAATGGGGTCCACATCCACCAAAATGCAGACCAAGATAAAGAACACGTCCAAATTGGGGTACCCAGTTCAACCCATCACAGTCACCCTCCGTACACTAAAAATACATGTTCTGCCCACATGCAAAATACATTCTATGCATCACAACATCCAAAAAGCCTAAGTTATTTCAGTAATAATACTAAGTACAGAGTCTTATCAAAATCAGTTAGCGGGGGTAATCCACCCTGGGACAAAATTCCTGTCTGATGGACCGTGAATCCTAGAAAACAAAGTATCTGCTTCAATATACAATGGGAGACAGGCATAGGATAAACATTCCCATTCCAGAGGGAGAAACTGGAAGGAAACCCCAGTTTTCTGGTTACCAAGCAAGTAGAAAACCTAGCACGGCAAACTCTATTAGATCTCATGGTCTGAGAGTCATCTGTAGACTGATGCTTTGTCTTCCAGGCCTGATGGAACTGCAGCCCCATCCCTTCCAAGCACTTGCACAGTGGCGATGCTCTCCTCAAACACGAGGGTGTAGGACCCATTCTCTCCAAGCACTGGGATGGTGGCTAGGCTCTCCATAATCATCAGGAGCACAGGGCCCATCATCTCCAAGCATTGCATGGCGGCACTCTCCCTGAACCACAGGGTACAAGGCTGCTCCCCTCTAGGTACTGGGGAAGATGACCTGCCTCTCTAAGCACAGGGAAACACCTGCCCTTTCCACACACATTGGGGAGCCTGCTTTCTTGGGCTGAGATCTTTTCATTCCTGACCTTTGCTTCTATGGTTCTTTCCTTGAAGTCATTCCTCCTTAGTTTGCATCCCTTCTTTGTTCCTTTCAGTACTGCTGGCAGTGGTTCTGCTCATTCAAATTTCAGAAAAACCTTGTTGACCTTGTGTACAGTTCAAGGGGTCCAAATTATAAGCCAAAACGACTTTCCACAGATGCTTCCTGGATAGCTGCATTTCCAATCCTGATGTACACTGAAATGTCAGACTGGATCCATGTTCAGCCACAACTTATTTAGCAAAGGCCTTGTATTAGTCAGCCTAAGGGGTGTTGATGCAAAGTACCAGAAATTTGTTGGCTTTTATAAAGGGTATTTATTTGGGGTAAAAGCTTACAGGTGTAAGGCCCTAAAGAGTCCAACTCAAGGCGGCTTTCTCACCAAAGTCAGTTGCCACGTGTTGAAGCAAGATGGCAGGCAATCTCTGCCTGGTCTCTTCTTCCTTCTTCCTCTTAAGGCTCTGTAGGCCCAGCTTTTTTCTGATCTCAGCTGTAGGCTGGCACAGGGCTTGTCTCTTTTCCTGGGGCTTTAGTTGTTTGAGCCTTCTCCTTTCTGTCACATGACAAATTTCTCTCCTCTGGCATCTATGGGGCTCTCTCTCTTTTCCTGTATCTTCTTCTGTGTCTTCTTCAATGAATATCTGCTTATATCAGTCCACCAAGGGGGCGGGGACTCAACTGTGAGTCATGCCCTACTGACATGGTTGAATCAAAGCCCTGATCTTAACAGGTAATTTAATCAAGACATGTTAGCCGAATCTAATGCACCAAAGGGTATCACACCCAGAGGAACTGACCAGTTTACAAACATAATCTCTCTTTGAGGATTCATAAATAATCTCAAACTGCCACAGAGCTGTTCAGTTAAACCACCACATGAAGCCTTATTCTTTGGTGATTCACTTCTCAGGAGCTCAAGGAAGTCCCTGTACAGCCAAATCTGGTTCTGGTCTCAGAGCATACTATCTGGATAGGCTAAGAATTTTCAAAATCACCAATTTCTGGTTCTTTGAGCTTAAGAGTTTAATTATCAGCATATCCCTGTCCTCTTGCATTTTACTATAAGCTACAAGGAGAAACTAGGCTACATCTTCCATGCTTAGCTTGGAAATATCCTCAGCTACATACCCAAGTTCATTGCTTGTAAATTCTGCCTTTCATCTGACTTCAGAATGCAATTTTGCCAGGTTCTCTGCCAGTTTATAACAAGATTGCCTTTCTCCCCATTCATCATTTCCTTCTAAAGCCTCACTGGAGGCAACTTTAACGTCGTTTTTTTCCACCAACAGTGTCTTCAAAGCAATCTAAGCTTTTTCTATCAAGCACCTCACAATTCTTCCAGCCTATACCCATTACCCAATTCCAAAGCTGTTTCCATATGTTTGGGTATTTGTAAAAGCAGCATCTAACATCCCAGTACCAAAAACTATTTTAGTTTCCAAGTTGCTAAAACAAATACCATACAATAAATTGGCTTAAACAATGGGAATTTATTGGCTCACTTTAGGAGGCTAAGAGAAGTCTAATATTTAGGTGTCATCAAGGCAATGCTGTTTCTACCATCCATTCCTTTTATCCTGCTGCACATGGATTAACCTTGTGGACCATCTATTCTCCTTCTTCTATTGCTTTCTACTTTCATTTTCCAAGCATGAACAAAGAGTGGAAAAACAACTTCAGGAGATATATTTCCTACCAACAGTTGTTAAAGGAGAAGCCTCTCCCAAGAACTAGTGTGATTTGAATGCTTATGCCTCAAAAGTTATCCAAGGAATTATGGTGATCTTCCTTCCTGCCTCTCCTTCTAATTAAGTGGTGCATCACATTACATTTTGGCTAAATGTCAAAAGATTGAGCATTAGAATCAAAATTTGGCGGAAGCTGAAGCCAAATATCACCATCAGAGAATGAACTTCTAACATACAGAAATAAACCTGCAATGTTATTAAAATTATTTAATTGCTACTACCATTTTATTACTAAAAATTGAAAGTCAAGCTTTAAGGTTTTAACATTATAATGCAGGAACAATAATTTAATTGGTACTATCAGATACTAGATTACTCCTGCAGGTGTACTATGTTACATATTTGGAATTAAATTGACACTTTTAACTGAATAATAGAATTTCAACATAAAAAGCAGATAAGGAGATTAATGACCTTGGTTACATCTAGAATACTTATCTACATTTGAATCTAAATATAAAGATATTGACAACAAATCCAAAGGACATCTTTTGTTTGTATTGCTCAATTATATGATTAGATATGTTGGAACCTAGATAGTAAGCCACTGCTTGTGTTCAGAGATTCCAGAAATGATTGAAACAGTTATTTGGCTAGGTGGTAAGGCCAAAACCAAGCCAGAGAGAAAGTTTTAGCCCTAGAGGCCAATACAGAGACTTGGTTCACCCCATCTTTAATCTCCCTTTTTCAATGCTTTGTGTGGCCTGACTCAGGCAATGATACTCAGTACTGGGATATACTTAAGAGGAAAGAGTCAATTTTAACATCAAGTGTATGGATAACTATTTTTAGGAGAGATATTTGAGATGAAGGACCAGTTATTAAACTGTCAATGACATTGCACTGGGTTAGAATTTCATCCTTGATGCAATTCAGGAAATTTTATTTCACGTGATAAGATTCTAGCTAAATGAATTTAATCAGAAGTACTTCTTTTATTTGTACTGGTTATCTTGGGAGGAAGAATGAGTCAGAAAGCACTTAGCCTAAGCTAAATAAGCAAAACCTTAGAAGAAATATTGGTGATTCTGGAATTCTAATATCCTAATCCTATCATGTCAATAAAAGAAAACTTCAGTTATAACACATTTATAACCGTCAAACTACTACAGAAACGTCAAGAAGATGTACTTGAATTAGTATTTTTATGGAATAATGAATGCCAAATTGGATTCATTGTAGATCAGACTCTGAGTTCGGAGAAATTCATGGACTTGGCATCTCACATGGTGATACCTCTGGTGTTAAAAAGAATGCTTATTAGGGTGCTTTCCATCTCCTAGGTTAGCTCAACCTTGTAGAGGAGATGGGTTTTTCAGTGGGGTTGGGTTTTAAAATAATTTGGACACTGAAATTTTGTGAAGTCATTTAAAAATAAATAGATAATTTTAAAGACAGCTTAGTGGTTGAGTACAATATTATATAGTCAACACTGGATAAATAGCACTGTGCTGGGATTTCTACAATTTATCCCATGTATCCTCATTTAATACTCACAAAAGTCTTGTGCCTTAGATATTATTTTCCATATTTTCAGATAAGAGATTGGAAGCTAACAGTTGCTTGAATAAACTTCAAAAGTATTAACCACTAATACATTATGGAGTCAAAATCCAAACCCAGGCATAATTAAGTTCAGGATCCCAATTAAGTCATATTCCAGAACAGGATACTATTAATAGATAGCATTTACTGAATAGTTATCATACGTCAGTTATTGGTCTAATTATTGTGTGTGTATTAACTTATTTGATTTTCACAATTATATTCCTCCTTTAGAGATGAAAAAATTGAGTGATGTGGTTGTTCTTTACTATGGAAGTTTTTAACCCAGTGAAGCCTCAGAGCCTGTGTTCTTAACCATTATAAAAGTATGTCTCTATATAATATTAGATCATTGTGTGGTATTTTTGCAAGCACTATTTTAATGAAAAAAAATATATATATATATAAATGCAATAATCTTTTCAGATTTAGGGTTCATGTGTCAGGAAGTTTACCAAGTGCTTTAATTTCATCTCATTTAATTTACATAGCAATCCTACCCATTATTATGATCATCCTTATTGTATAGATAAGAAAATTGAACAGAGATATTAACTAATGTTCCCAAGGGCACAGAGCTAGTAAATGAAGTTGCTGAGTTTCAAATGCAAACAGATGCAGCATAAAGCTTCAGATTCTTCTAATGGAAAAGAAACATGAAAAAAGAGGGACTTCCATTTTAGTCCATTAAGAAATAAACTTAAAATTTCAATTTTATAAAGCAGAGGTATAACTATACCTTCAATTTTTAATAAATCTATAAGAATAGTAAAAAAAAAAAAAACAAAAAAAAAAACTAAAAACCTTCTAGTCTTACAACTTCAAGATACTGGATTAATTTTAGGTAGAGGCAGTTTCACCGTGAATACTTCATTAAATGCTAAATTGAAACTCTGCATTATTTATCAGACATGCCAGTTTCTACACTTTTCTGCCAATACATTTTAGACTACACAAGGTTTTAAAAAAATGTAAATTTTATGTAATATATGCACACTTTTGGGGAATAGGTTTTCAGAAATGCTTTCTTGGAAAACCAGATAGCCTGCTATCCATTTAGAAAAATGCAAACATTGCTTTGAAAAATATGAAACTCTTACTTCTTTGACTTCCTGGCTTATCATTTCAGAAACACAATTCTTGTTATAAATGTAGGCAATAAATTTAAGGGGAAAAGTAGACTGTTTCAGTAAAACCATACATATTGTAACCACGTGTTAAATAACTGATGAACACATATATGCTCTAATAAAGAAGTAATTGATAGACCCTTGGGATGAAAACTACCCTCTGTGTTGAGGCTAGATTTCATGTTAGTTTGGGTGATATCCAAACCTTCTTTCTTATTATCTTATATAATGATTAGATGATCTCTTTCAAAGCAGATCTTAAACCCTAGAAAAGTTGGAGTGACAGGAAGTGATGGGTATTGGGATTATCAACTAATTTCATGATTTGCTAATCTAAGTAAATCTGCTGTGTAATCTATAAAGTGCTATTATATAGTGTAAGCTCTGTAATGAATCGATTTATTCAATAAGCATTTATTGAACAACTATGTGCCAGCCACTTCTATACTAGAATGTGAGGCTAAAGTAATGGAAAAGAAAACTATGGACTGCTCTCATAGATTTTATACTCTAGTTACTAGCATTATTTTGTAATATTTATATAGTTTATTACCACTCTCAAAAGCTACAGGACATTCCACCATTGCAGTTTATAACTTCTTACATGGATTGCCCTTTAAATGTTCTAAATTCTAGTTTAACAAATTTAAATTATTTCAAGTGAGTTAAACACTATGGCAAAAATTTTGGTTAGCCCTCAATATCCATCTTACCTTGGTTTTAGTAATGCAAGTCCTGATTTTTAGTTAGGTTCATGGCTACTTGGAATAAACGATGACCCTTAGTCTTGCTGCCCTGTTACTAAGTTCTCCACAAGGAAGTGGAGTGAGCAACTTCTAAGGAGTGTCACTGAATGCAGGCAGCATGTCCATCTTTGTGCCTTCCTCACATTAATTCTTAGTTAGCATGGAGTATTAATGCTGGAGCTCCAGCAGCATTGTATATCTTAATGAATTTCACCATTTCTTCTTTGCCTTCCCACCCTCTCTCTACCAGCAGAGTAACAAGATAGAAGACTGGATCCTGGGCAACATAGAGTGCCATCTTGGGCCTGGATGAACTATCTTTTGACCATAAAAGATAACATTCTATACAGACCAAAAGTAGATTAGTGGTGGCCAGGACCTAAGGGAAGGGGGAATGGGAATGATGGCTAATGGGTGTAGGATTTCTTTGGGGAATATCGAAAGTATTCTAAGTTTAGACAGTGGTAGTGGTTTTTCAGTTCTATAACTCAAAAACACTGAACTGTGCACTTTTAAAAGGTGTACAAAAAATTGAATATATTAATTACATCTCAATAAAGCTGATATAAAAAAAAACTAGGTACCTTATTTTACTCTAAGTTTAATTTTCTCTCTTAAATAATTGGATACATTTTACTGTGGTAGAAAATAAATTATGTAGTACATTAATTTGGGGATTCAAATTTGTCTGAATTTAACTCCTTAGTAGGTAGTAGCAGTTGGTTCATATTATGAGAAAAAAAAATAAAAAATGATGATCTCTGTCTCCTATAGCCTAAAATATACTGAGAAAAGAAATTATTCATGAATTAACTAAACAACAAGACAAATCATTAACCTACTAGAACTTTTGTGAGAATACCATTATACAATTGGAAGTTATTTGAAAGTTACCATGTGACAATATGTTTGATTAAATTTTATTTTAAAAAGTGCTGCCAATTTGTGTTTTAACCTGTTTACAGTGGTGCTTTTGATATCACTGTAACTGAGTATACATCTTTTTTTACACTCAGCTCACACACACACACACACACACACACAAAATCTTAAAAACTCAATAGAGATAATATTCTCATTAAAAAGACATAAAATGAAAATCATGAATAGAATTATTTTTGGTGTCAATGAGACATAGAAACATCATGAAACAATCCATTTTAGGGGTAAAGATATATTACTTTTAATCTAAAATTTATAGGTCCTTTATGGCCAATATATTTTATTCTTTTTTATTGACAATTCTGAAAAAATGTCTCCCAAAATTATTCAAAGCATTAAACTTTTATAAAAATATTCTGTTATTATGCTTGATATGATTGATAATAACCTCAAACTATAAATGGGTGCATTACAAAGCAATATTGCCAACTTATTTTTATAAGTGATCTACACTTATGATTGCTTTCATAATTTCCTCAACATGGCATATTAGCCACACTAATTGGTAAATGCTTAAAAATTTTTAGGCTCATCATAAAAGGGATCATGTTATGGATACCTATGCATTGGAGAAGAAATGAAAAATGGTGTTCCCACATAATATAATGATCTTTAAGTTACTGGACATGGTTACCCTTGAAAATCGGTAAGAATGTGTGAATATTTGTAGGGTTGGTATAACCTTATATAAATGAATTGGTAACTATAACAACGCTCATTTTTGTATCATTTCAACTATTGCATGTGCTTAGATAAGCTTTGGACCTTCATTCTTGTAGCTAGAATGATTACTTTCTTACCCCCTGCCTATTCTGACAGCATATAGCCATATTTGGGCCCCTTTGTCTCCTTTCTTACTTGGTTTCTCTGTTGGTTATTTTACTAAAGCCTTGGAACCTATCCCCTACTCTTGTCCTTTTGCCATACTTTCTTGCCAGTCCCCAATCCACATGCAGAAGTTAGGTAAACAGCAGTACTTCTCAAACTCCAATGCATAAACAAATCACCTGAGTTCTGTGTTAAAATGCAGATACCCTCTAGTAGTTCTTGACTCTTTAGAAATGAAGAATCTCAGCTCCACCCCAGACCCAAGATTCAGAACTTGAATCTTAAAATTGGCAAAGTCCTTAAAACTTTCAAAGCCACAGTTTGATTTCTAAAATGGGGTAGTTGTATTAAATTAGACTATGTATATCAAGTGCTCCATATCTCTTTCTTTCTCCTCTTCAACCTCCCCAGCCCCTCCACTCTAGCCAACCTCACCTCAATTAGATAATGTTTCACAAAATCCTCTCAAGCTTCTAACTTTTGGAAAACTATTAATCTGAAACATTTGATTCCATTGCAATTCTCTCTCTCTCTCTAAATGTACACACACACACATTGCTATGTAACCTTACTACTTACTGGCTCTCTGTGTTGCTTACATTTATTATTATCACTATCGTTACTATTATATTTCCACAACTACTCATTATATTCCCATTACATATAGTCACTAAGGTAAAATATTTCCAATCCCCTCCCATTTTGTACCTGCTCCTCCCTTCTGCTACAAAAGTTGCTTATACATTTTTAAGTGGACGAAAGTCCCTCATTAACAACTTCAATTTTCCTATTCTCTACAATTCAAAAATATATTTGTATCTTTATTTATCTCCTCTTACTTTACTTTATTTTCAAGAAAGGACTCTCTCTCCTCCCATGTCCCATGCATTTTTGTTTTCATTGCCTCTTGCCAGTTCTGAGCTACCACACAGCCTTGATCCTCTTTCTAATGTAACAAACTTCTCATTCTACTCTTGATCTTCTCTCTCAGCCTATAATTTCAAATGTTACCTCTTCTGGAGAACTTTGCCCTTGACCCTCATCTCTTCAAGCTTCTAGCTTTCATTTTCCCCTTGAATGGGTGGTCTGTAGTTCTCATACTCATCATATACTTGCAATATTTTTCACCCTGAAAACTCTTTTGATCTCCTTTACCAAATACTTCTAATGCCACCAAGATGTCTAACCCATGCTCTCTTTAAAGCCATCATTTCCCTGAATCACTTTGCAGTATGCAATATTTTTTTTAATTGCAGTATGCAATTTTTTTTAACTATTTTTAACCTTCTTGAAATTCTCTTCTCCCCGTGATTCTATAACAGCTCTCTTTCTCTTCTTTTTTTCCTTCTCCTCCTCCTCCTCCCCCTTCTTCTTTCCATATTCTGGATATTTCATCTTATTTCTTTTGCTCTCCATTTCTCCCCTTCCTTGGATCCTTAAATGTAGACAGTCTTACTGCATATCAATCCTCAATGTCTATTACAATGCCCAGCAATATAGCTATGCTCAGGAATTTTTGAACGAACATACGAATCAATGCATGAATATAGTTTAAAAATCTCTAGTCTTCCTGTAAATTCCAAATATGAAATTACCCTCACACATGACTTCAATTATCATCTCTATGTGGAATATTTCTGTGCTAGTATTTCTAGACCTGACTGCACTCCTCTGTTTCAATCCTACATTGCCAACTTATTGCTAAATATTTCTACCTCCAGATTGTATACAAACCAAAGTTTCCCTCCTTGCTTCTGAAACCTACTGTTTTCCCTGGATACTCACTTTTTAATACTCGTACTTCTAACTTTTCAGTCACCCAAACCAAAAAAAGTGTCAGCACTGGCTCTTCTCTTGCTCTTAATACACTCATTCAATCAATTGCAAAGCCCAATAATTCTACCTATGAAATGTCTGTGGAAATAAATGACTATCACCCAAATGAGAAAAACAGAGGCTATTCATTCAGAGCTTGCAATAGCAAGGGAGTCAGCCACTACCACTTGCATTTGGCAAAGACTCAAAGGTAGGCAAGAGAGTTGGAAAATTTTGTGGTGAAAAAAAGAAAATGCTTCTGATATGCTCTGATTAGAGGTTGTTGGCATGGGGAACCTGAGAGCTGCATAACTATAGGTGAAGCATCTTATGTGTTGGTTTGGGGAGCATATTTGGCCACATTTTATTGGTCCTGAGTTGGAAGTGGGGGCAAAAGTTAGTGAAGCTAGCAGATTGACCAACTCCTGATTTTTGGGAGTAGATTACTATAGAGGTTGTGGTCTGGCTTCCTGGACTGGTGGCTATAGAGGCTGTGGTTCAGAGTTCTATTGTCATGTATGGTCTGCCCATTGTCTATTTGTACATTTAATCTCTCAAATCTCACTTTTTCCCCCCTCCAAACTCAGGACCACTGCTAAACTTAGTCAGGAATTACACTCTATACTTCATTTAGTTTTTGAGAGCAGATTGTCTAACACTTCATTACCCCAAGAAGAGCATGATATTTGACAAGTACATAGGTTCAACGAACATTTGTTAATACAATAAAATCTAATATAATTGACATAATGGGTATTGTGTAATCATTAGTACACAGAAAATTATACTTTTATGAATTGTTTTGTTTACAAAAACATTTATTTTTAACAATGAAAATCTTTTGCTGAACATTCTTATTTATTCTTGCTGTCAATTAATATGCATTCCAATAATTTAATTTTTCCCAAGACACAACAGTATTACCCATGATTCTATAAGGTAAAACATCTTTCTTTTATGTGGTCAAATACTAGTTTTTTTTTAACATAGGAAAACACTTTTTTTTTCATAATTTTGCATATTTTTCACCACTTCTGCTATATAGGGTGGACATTTCTTTGAAAGGAATTTAGTAAGATAACATATGTAGGCTCTTCTCTTTGGGTGTGTGAATATATATATATATATAAGCTTCTTTGACATATGCCTAACAAAAATAGAAGGACAAAAGCTATTTCTGGAAAACATGATTCTCATAATCTCTGCTCTTGTTAACATCCCTATTATTCCATTGATTATTGATTCCAACAGTGATTGAAGGAAGAGGTAGCCAGAGCCTTAGTACTTCTTAGCAATTAGCAGGTTTCTACTGCACACTTATTTTGCTTTTAAGTACTATAACAGATCTGGGAGAGCATAAAGTATCATCTGTCTCCTGTGATGCTTATGTAGAGAAGCCAGTATATCATAGCAGTATTAAACAATGTAGGAGGAAATGTATGTGTATACAGGAAACAAAGTATGTAGCACAGTATAATTGTACATAGAGAGGAAAGACAAAGACCTTTACAAGAAGGAAAAACCTAGGATCAAATCTGGGCTTCCAGTATCCTAGATCTATGGCATATGGCAAGTTATTTAACTTATTGAGGTCTCAGTAAGAATGATAATAATGATAATCACAATATTAATGATAGCAAACACGGGGGGTCGGATGTAGCTCAACTGGTTGGGCATCCGTCTCCCATATGGAGGGACCCGGGTTCGATCCCCAGGACCTCCCGGTTAAAAAAAAAAAAAAAAAAAAAAATTAATGATAGCAAACACATATAGGAATTATATGTGCTCTAGTGTTTTTCATACTCTCCCCCATTTAATCTTCCTAACAATCCTAGGTGATAGGCACTTCTATTATACCTCCTTTAAAGCTAAATTAAATGAGAAAGAGTGGTTAAATAATGAGTGCAAGGTCATAGGTCTAGTCAGAGAGGCACCTGCTAATGACACAAATCTTATATGCTATCAGAATTTAAATGAGGGAATTTAATTGAAGTACCTCCTAAAGTGACCAACTCCTGGTAGTTGCCAAAGCAAATGTCAGTTTGCTCCCTTCCAACTGATATGAGTTATTATAGTACTTCCAGACTTCAGAGTACATCAGAACGGCTGCAGGGATTGGCAATACACGGATATCTGGGCCCCACCCTGAAATTTTCTGATACATTAGGTGGGCAGTGGGGCCCGAAAATTGTTATAACAAGTTCCCAGGAGATGTTGATATTGCTGCTCAGGTACCACTGTGAGAACCACTGAGTTGGTGTTTACTAAACATAATCACACTTAGTCTTGACCTCTCAGAGCTCAATCACAATAGAGACTCTGTTTTGACTTACACAAACAGAATAAAATAACAAAGACAAGCATAGATTTGGATAGTAAAATAGGAACATGCCAATATAAATGATTTCCTTTTCTAATAATCAAATCTGGTTAAAAAGAAGCATTCCCAGTCCAAGTCTTAAGATAAAAAATACCCTAGATTAACCAAGGCTAAAGGTCTTGGCAGAAGCTGTAATAAAAGCTTAGAGAAAGGATCAAAAATAAAATTTAGAAATGTGAAATCTTCAACATACAACCTAGTTGACTTAGCCACTTGGTAGTTTTGCAGATTTGAAATATCCTGTCAGGGTAAAAAGGAGTATCAAAATTGACCATAGCCTTTCTCCTGGGAACAAAGAATGAAGATATCATCCTCTGAGCTTTCTTTGTTTCAAAAGGAAATATGTAATCATTGGCAGTACATACAGATGTATCAAGTATGTTTTATGAAGATCAATTTGTTCTGAAACTTCAAATGAGAAGTTGAAGTGATAGATACACAAGTCTAGTTAAATATTACCTGGCTGCAAAATAGTTAAATGCAGAACATTTTTCAGAGACTTTGAGCAACTGATTTTGCCCATAATGTGGACTTTCTATATTCCCAATTTCTTTGCCTACAAATCTCAACAACTGCTGAAATGTATAGAAAATTATATTTTATGGGAAAGAATAATAGGAAACTGATCCTGGAGAATGTCAACTGAACAAGAAAATGTGCTGAAGAGGAAAAATTAAGCAAACAGAACACAAAATCTACTGCATGTCTTCTCTAACTTGGTTCAGTTTTCTCCGAAGGCAATTTCAGGCCAATATTTAGTGAATAGTTATTAAGTATCAACCATGTAATATACACACACATACACAAAAAAGGCGAATTATGGGTGTGCAAATTTCCTTCATATTCTGATTCCATTACAATGAAAGAATTGTTCATTGGTCCTTTTTTGTTCGTTTTTTTTTGTTCACCACATTGCACACAGTCGTTGTCTGTCTGTGGGAAAACTAAGACACTGCTATCAGGGGAATATGCATAGCATTTATAGTAATATTGTCTGGTAAAATACAAGATACAATATTTGGACATATTTATACTAAAAAATTATTTATCTGAAATTCAAATTTAACAAGTTGGCTATTTTCCTTTCTTAAATCTGACAAGGCTTAAGCTTCTCCATTATACTTACTATGGATTTCATTTAATAAAACTTTAGTGGACCACCTTTGAAAAAGTCCTGACTGGACAATAATAAGCCAATCTACTGTTACCCTAAATATTTCCATCTATTTCATGTTTGGACTATTTCTTATTCTTGTGCAGACTCTTCTGTCTCTAAGAGAATCTATGAAAATACTGCAAATTTTAAGTGTTTTTTTTCATGTACTAAATTTTCTCTCTTTTTTAACTTTTATGTAGGTCTTATATAAAAGTGAGGGATAGGTTCAGACACTCTAAAATCAATGTTGCAAAGTTCCATTTTTAAATCAAAGAAAATAAATATAAAAATATGGGCTCATTAAGAATAACTTAGCAATAGCACTGGCACTTCCACCAATAAGAAGGATTGAACTGATTATGTATCTGTTATTTGACTTAAAAATATTCGTTGGTGGAAACTGCTACTAGTTTTCATCATATGAAATAAAATTGTGGTATCTTAATGTAAAAAGATCAATTTCTAAAGTAAACATCATTAAAATATATTAATTTTCCTCAGATCTCAGTGTGTATAGGAGTGGAGAAGACGACATTAAATTTGTCAGTCACCATTTCATCGTGCCTTTCCATCTATTCAAAGAACAGAAAAATGAAGCACAACTAGATACTACACAGAGTTGGCCTATATAGAATAGATTAAATCAATGACTTCATTCTTGACTTAATTCAAAATGATTATGGAAAGTGATACCCTAAGCCAGAGATGGGTTTAAACAGTGACTGAAAGGTTAAGACAAGATTATCAAATGTATGGAAAAATCTAATGGGAAGTCTCATAAGTCTGCATGACGGAAAATCGTTTCTTTAATGCAAGCCCTTTTCCTGGAATTCCCTCTCTTCCTGAGCCTGACTCTCGGTCAGAAATCCTCACTCATGACTGGGGGTGGAAGAGTAGAAGAGGAGGGAAGAAAACAGCAAAATTTTCTCTTCACTGAAAATTTTCAGGCAAGTATGGAAGATAAAGCTATAAATTAAAGTAAGTGCTCTTATTTTTACATTAGACAAGACTACATTTTACTTAAAGAAACAAGGCACAACTTGTGACTTAATAGATGTATCAAAGCTTCTGAACCTTCAAAGATTTCATCCAGAGGCATTGAAAGGACTAGGCCAAAGAGTAGAACTAAAGAGAAAAGTGAAGGAAAAAATAAAGTGTCTTCACAAATGACTCTATTGAACCCAGTTCATTCAGTCCTTTTACTCATGGAAAAGTTTTTCTCTATTAGGTTACATTTTCCATTTTGACAGTATACAGGTTTAGGAGGGACACTCAAATAGCTGATGGGGATAACAGAGGACATTTGCCATACAAAGCAGTCAATTTAACCTAATCAACCATGTAATAGAACTCATAAGCCACTGTTTTAGTTTCCTACCACATAAACAAGTACCATACAATGGGTTGACTTAAAACCACAATTTTATTGGCTCACAGTTTTAGAGGTTTTAAGACTTGTTTCCTCCATGGGATAGTATCTTCTGATTGGCCAGCATTCTTTGGGGTTCTTGGCTTTCTGTCTCAGGGCAGTACACACAGTGGTATCCCATTGACTTCTAGCTTCTGGTTACTCCCTGTGGCTTCATCCTTGTTTGATTCATTTTGCTTTTAAGGACATCATCCATATTGGATCAAGGCTCACCCTTATTCAGTTTGGACAGATAACTAATTTTTAAGGACATCAGCCATATTGGATCAAGGCTTACCATTATTCAGTTTGAACAAATAACTAATAACATCTACAATGAACCTATTTACAAATGGGTTCATGCACAGAGGACCAGGGAATATAATCTAATCCCCAACAGCCACTTTATAGTCAAATCCAAATTTTACACTTTAGCTGGGATCTTCTGTATGTACTACACTAATTCTTTGATCTTCCAGACCCTGATCAAATGTATCACATTAGTTCAAGACAGAAGGCAAAGGAAGACAGTCTTTAAAGTTGCACATATGAATTAAGAATGATTCTGAGGCTGATATTTGTGTACATTCAAGTTTATGAAGATAAGCAATTTTAATACTTCTACCACCAATCATCTAACCATTAATTAAAGAAGTAAAAGTGAAAAGAGAAATATTAGAGGAGCTGCAGCAAGTTATTTTCTGAAAATTTTGGTCAGTATCATCATGATTGATATTTATTCAATACTTAATACCAGCTAGCATTTTCTACACACTTTGCATTTGTCAGGTAATCCTTGCAATCAGGTAAGAACTATTTGTACCTACATTTTAAGAAACTGAAGTTTAGAAGATTTTCAATATTAGAACTTTCTGTAATAAATCAATTTTATTGATACATAATAAAGCATAAATCCATTATTAGAACTTTAATATTACATTCTAAAAGATATTTTTCAAGCTTGTGACAAAAAATTATTCTGCCTTAATTTTATGTATTTAATTGCTAATTAATGTGATTACTTTATAAGGTTTATTGGCTATTTGTAGCAGTCCATAACACGTAATATTACTTATGTCCAGGTAATTGACTAGAGAAATATTTGCTTTTAAATGTTCAGTATATTGAAAATTATGTAGCAATTGTGACCAATTACAAATAGCAAAAATTATATAAAAATAGTTTTATTGGGTATGTAACTCATTTTTAAAATATTTCATAGTAAAACATAGACACTATAGTATATGTCTGATAAAACACTCTATAAGATCCTCTTAAAGATTTTGTACATTTTCTCCATAGAAAAAGTAGAGTTTTTTTATTGCATCTATAATCATTTTTTTTTCATTTATTTTATAAAATATACTTCTTATTTAAAAGGCTTTTTGCTAATTTAACTCTAGTAACATGTGCTCCTTTTCTCCTCAGTATCTCTTTTAAATATTGGACAAGTAATACTGATTTGTAGCAATTTAGGCAGGTTGTCTGTATTTCTGATTCCTCAGTAGGCCCTGGAAAATAGGCTTTTTCTTAGGAAGTTAATTAGCAATCCATGACAGCATTCATCACATAGTTTTCCTGTGATATATCGAATGTTTAACAGCCATAGGCTTTCAGAATAATTGTGATTAGTATTCACAAATACAGGACTAGGACTATGTATTACTGGACATACTTTAGTATAAAATGCCATGAATTTTAAGACAAACCATTATTTTGTAAGGCTCTACAAAAGAAAAAAAAAAAAAAAACGAAGTTGTCATTACATCCGGGATGCATCCTGATTTCAGAGATGTTACATTTTGAAAACGACATAAGGGAAACAGCAGTGATCCTCATTATTAGTGGATGTAGGAGGGCGTGACTAAAAGCAAGGGAAACTGGCACAAGCGCACAGGGCTGGTCGGAGTAGAAACTAGTAGAATCTTTCTGTAGGTGATTTCGGCAATTCCTATCAAAAGCCTTAAAACTCGCTGTGCGGGTATAGCTCAGTGATTGAGGCCTGTTTCACATGTACCAGTACCTACTAAAAAAAAAGGCCAAAAAACTATATATACATTTTGACTCTGTAATTCCTCTTTCCCAAAAGAAAGAGACTGAAAAATGTAGGAGTAAATCAATTCTTAAAAGTTTCATATAAGATTATAATATAAAATCCAAATATAAATAACTGATTGTGGTGATGAATGCACAATTATGTGATTGTACAGAGAGCCATTGGCTATACATCTTGGATGATTTGTATGGCGTGTGAATAAAATTGTTTTAAAAAATCCAGTCTGCTACATAATCACTTACTGTGGGGTGTTTACAATATTTCCATTTTAAAAAATACGTTTAAAAATTAGAATCACATGGCAAATATTGTTCTATAATTGATTTTCTTCCATAGAACAATATATCACAAGAATTTTTCTGTATTAAGTTCCAAAGGGCAGGAACTTTTGTTCCCTTCATTAACAGATGCTTAGAACATAGGCTCTCACTTAGTACGTGCACAGCAAATAATTGTAAAATATTTCTCAAGCACTCTACCTGTGGCATAACATTCAACCTTGAAAAAGGAGGTTGCAAACAGGACTTGCAGTATGATTTCATATTTAAGTGTGTGAACATTAGAAAAATATTAGTTCCTTTTTTTTTTTTTTTTTTAAAGATTTTATTTATTCATTCATCCCCTCCTTGCTGCTTGGGCTCGTTGGGCCAGCTAACCACGCCACGCGGGCAGGCCCGCCTTCACCAGGAGGCCCCGGGGAACCGAACCCTGGCCCTCCCATATGGCAAACGGGAGCCCCACTGATTGAGCCACAGCTGCTTCCCTTAGTTCCTTTTTAATACAAGAATTATCTGTATTATTATTTTTATTATCTTTCTATAGTATATATCTTCTATATTGAACATGAATTACTTTAATAATGAGAAAAATAAAGGGTCATTTAAAAATAGCTATGATTTCACATGCACATTATTTTATATGACCTTGAGATAACACAATTTGTCTTTTATTGTAAAATGAAAAACACATATATTAAAAAAATATTAGTTTAAACCATAGGAAGAAATATTAGTCAAAATCTGAGTATTTTACATATTACTTTCTTGAATAAATATAGAATCAAAATTATCTCCCCTCTTCCACTTGACCTATAATTTTATCTTTGTCTGCTCACTTCATAAAGGTTCTTTATAGATTACAGAAAAAGAGTTTCTTAGATTGTTATTTGCTTTGAGTTTTGGTTATAATATTTTGGACGTATAGAAGAGCTAAAGTTTCATGTAATAAAATATATAATGGTCTCTGTTTTTGTATCTTAATTAGCATGCTTCTGTGTTAAACAGAATGCCCCTCCACCCCCAAAGATGTCCACATCCATATCCTGGAACCTGCGAATGTTACCTTAAATGACAAAAGGGAATTTGAAGATGTGATTAAGGTTATAAACCTTGAAATAAAAGGGGATTATCCTGGATGATCTGGGTAGACCCAATCTAATCATATCAAAAGCAGAGAACTTCTCTCTGGGGGTTAGACAATGCAGCAGAAAAAAACCTCAGAGAATTCAAAACCCAAGAGGGAATCAATCCCCAGTTTCTGGAGGGTGTTACATGGGAGGTTTGAGAAGTAACGCAGGCAGCCACCAGAGTTAAAGACACACCTTGGCTACCAGACAAGGAAATGGGGCCCAACCACCTACAATGGCAAGGAACTGGATTCAACCAACAATCTGAATGAGTTCAGAAGCACTTTCAATGCCAGACCCTCCAGGAAGAACAAAACCCCTCTGACACCTTCATTTCAGCTTTGTGTAAATATAAGCAGAGGACTAAGTTAAACCATGCTATATCTAAACTTCTGACCCACACAACTATGATATAATAAAAGGGTGCTGTTTTAAACAATCAAATTGGAGGCAATTTGTTATGGCAGAAATAACAATAAAAAGCTAATGCACCATTACATTAATTTTATAAAATATTTAGCTAAATCTTTCTTTAGTATTTTTGGTTTTATTTTCTTATACCTAAAATATTTTAATCTACTTCAAATTTAGTTTTTGTACGCTATTCAATAAGAACTTGAAAATATTTATTCTCAAAATTGTCTAATCATTGTTATAACAATTTTTGTAAAATGATTGAAGAACCATTTTTCCCCATTGATTTGAAATGTACCTTTCAGTTATACAAATTGCTTAAGTTCAGTTAGGGCCCCTTGAATAATTTAGATTCTGCTAAAAGTTGTGTATTTGTGTGTGTATACACATGGGTGAGGCATAGATTATGATATTGCCAAAGAACCCATGGAATATACTGTATTTGTATTTCTTTATCCATGTATGTTCAAATGTCCATATAAATTATGAAAAATGAATTAAGAGCAAAATCCTGGTCTGTACAGTGGGGGTGGTGGGTAGTGTTCAAGGGAAAATCATTTGATAATAATTTTCATTTGACCAAAGACTTTGTTATGGAGCAATCTTCTAACAACAACTCAGGAAAGTTGATGCCCCCTTCCCTACTGCTGTAAGGAAGTATCAATTCTGTGTTACCGACATAGACTTTTCCCCAAAAACACATAAGTGAAGATACACAATATACTTATTTGAAGGATTGCAAATATCAATGTATTATCAATAGCTATGAGAACATACAGTTAAAGAATTAATGATTGAAGTAATGAACGCACAACTATGTGATTATACCAAATACCATTGATGATACACTTTTGGATAAACTGTATGTTTTTTTTTTTTTTTTTTTTTAAAGATTTTATTTATTTATTCATTTATCCCCCCCTTGCTGCCTGCACTCGCTGGATCAGCTAACCACTCTGTGCGGGCGGGCTTGCCTTCACCAGGAGGCCCCGGGAACCAAACCCGGGGCCTCCCATATGGTAAACGGGAGCCCTACTGATTGAGCCACAGCCGCTTCCCTGTATGCTTTTTTAATATGTATCAATAAAATTTGTTTTAAATAAACTAAAAAAATAAAAAAATTCAGATGAAATCTGCGTTAATAATTCAGCTGCCTTTTCACCCTTTTGACAAAGTCCTTTGAGGAACAAAAGTGGTGAATTTTGAGGAGGTCCCATTTACTATTTTTTTTTTCTTTTGTTGCTCATGCTTTGGGTGTAAGGTTTAAGAAATAACTGTCTACCACAAGATCTTGAGGATGTTTTCCTATATTTTCTTCTAGGAGTTTTATGGTTGGTGTTTTTATATTTAGCTCCTTGATCCATTTTGAGTTAATTTTTGTATAAGGTGTCAGATAAGGGTCTTCTTTCTTTTGGATATGGCTATCTAGTTTTCCCAGCACCATTTTTTGAATAGACTGTTCTGGCCCATCTGGGTGGGCTTAACAGCCTTGTCAAAATCACTTGACTCTAGATGTGAGGTTCAATTTCTGAGTTCTCGACTTGGTTCCATTGGTCAATCTGTCTATCCTTATTCCAATACCATGCTGTTTTTACCATTGTACCTAAGTAATATGCTTTAAAGTTAGGAAGTGAGAGTCTTCCAACTTCATTCTTTTTAAAGATGTTTTTGGCTTTTCATGGCTCCTTACCCTTCCAAATAAATTTGATTATTTGCTTTTTGATTTCTGCAAAAAAGGCTGTTGTGATTTTTATTGGGATTGTATTGAATCTGTAAATCAGTTTGGGTAGAAATGACATCTCAACAATATTTAGTTTTCTAATCCATGAACAAGGAATGGCTTTCCATTTATCCTCCCCTCCTCCCCGATGATTTGTAGTTTTCTGAATACAGGTCCTTTTGTGTCCTTGGATAAGTTTACGCCTAAGTATTTGACTCGTTTAGTCGCTATTATAAGTGGATTTTTTTCTGATTTCCTCCTCAGAATGCGTATCCATAGTATATAGAAATAGTATTGATTCTTCATATCCCACCACTTTGCAAGTATCTTTGTTGTAGATTTTTCAGAATTTTCTAGATATAGGATTGTATCATCAGCAAATAGTGAGATTTACTTCTTCCTTTCCTATTTGGGTGCCTTTTGTGTCTTTGGCTTAATTGCTCTAGCTAGAACTTCTGGCACAATATTGAATAATAATGATGACAGCGAACATCCTTGTCTTGTTCCTGATCTCAGTGGGAAAGCTTTCAATCTTTCACTATTGAGTACAATGTTAGCTATAGGTTTTTCAAATATGCACTTTACTATATTGAGAAAGCTTCCTTCTATTCCTATCTTAGAGTGTTTTTATCATGAAAGGGTGCTGTATTTTGTCAACAGACTTTTCTGCATTAATCAACAGAGTCATGTGATTTTTCTTCAATTTATCAGTGTGGTGTATTATACTAATCAAGTTTCTTGTGTTGAACCACCCTTCCATAACTGGGATAAAACTCACTTGATCTTGGTGTATAATTTTTTTAATGTGCTTTTGGATTCTGCAAGTATTGTGTTGAGTATTTTTACATCTATATTTATCAGAGATATTGGTCTAATTTTCTTTTCTCATAGTATCTTTATCTTGTTTTGGTATTAGGGTGCTGTTGGCCTCATAGAATGAGTTTGGTAGCACTTTTCTCCTATTCAATGTTTTGGAAAAGATTGAAGACAGTCTGATATTAGGTAATCTTTGAATGACTGGTAGAATTCACCTGTGAAGCAATCTGGTCCTGGGCTTTTCATCTTTGGGAGGTTTTTGATGACTGTTTCAATCTCTTCACTTGTGATTGTAGAAGAAATAGAAGACCTCAACAAACCAATCAGTGTAGGCAGTTTGTGTGTTTCTAGGAATTTGTCCATCTCATCTACATTTTCTAGTTCTTTGATATACTGTTTTTCATATTATACTGTTATGATCTCTCTTATTTCTGCAGGGTCAGTTGTAATGTCTTCCCTCTCATTTCTGATTTTATAAATTTGTGGCTTTTTTTTCTTTGTCAGTCTAGCTAAGGGTTTGTCAATTTTGTTGATATTTTCAAAGAACTAACTTTTGGTTTTGTTGATTCTCTCTATTGTTTTTTGTTCTTGATTTCATCATTTCTGTTCTGATCTTTACTATTTCTTTTCTTTGGCTATGTTTGGGACTAGTTTGCTGTTATTTTTCATTCCTCCAAGTATGCAGTTAGAACTTCAATTTTAGCTCTTTTTCTTTTTTAATGTAAGCACTGAAAGTGAAAATTTCCCTCTCAGCACTGCCTTTGCAGTGTCCCATAGGTTTTGATATGTTATGTTCTCATTTTCATTCATCTCAAGATATTTGCTGAAAACTCTTGCAATTTCTTCTTTGATCCACTGATTACTTAAGAATGCGTTGTTTAAGCTCCATATATTTATGAATTTCCATTTTTCCTTCAATTATTGATTCCTAGTTTCATTCTGTTATGATCAGAGAAAGTGTTTTGTATAATTTCAAACTTTTAAATTTATTGAGACTTGTCTTATGACCCATCATATAGTCTATCTTGGAGAAGGATCCATGGGCACTTGAAAAGAATGTATATCCTGCTGTTTTCAGAGTGCACTGCTCTATAGATATCTGTTAGGTCTTATATATTTTTCATATTTATCATATTATTTAAGCTGTTTCACCTCTCTCCAGATGTTCTATCCGATATTGAGAGTGGAGTATTGAACTATTATTGTAGCGACACCTATTTCTCCCTTCAGCTTTGCCAGTGTGTGCCTCATGTATCTTGGGGCATTTGGTTAAGCGCATAAATGTTTAGTATAGTTATTTCTTCTTGCCAAATTGCCCCTTTATTGCCTCTATATCCTTATAATAGTTTTGCATTTAAAATCCATTTTGTCCGATATTAGTATCACTACTCTAGCTCTTTTTTGATTACTATTTGCATGGAATATCTTTTTTTTCAACCTTTCACTTTTAACCTGGTTATGTCCTTATGTCCGAGGTGATTCTCTTGTAGACAACATATAGATGACTCATTTTTTTAAATCCATTCTATGTGTCTATGTCTTTTGATTGGGGAGTTCAAGACATTAACATTCAATGTTATTACCGTAAAGGCATTACTTTACTTATTTCATCCATTTTGACTTTGGTTTTCTGTTTGTTATATCGTATTATTGTCTATCTTTTCACCCTTTAATTTACACTTTCTAATAATCTTCATTTCTATACTCTTCTCCAAGTCTTTCACCCTTGTTTTATTCTTTCATTCTGCAGCACTCCCTCTTGTATCTCTTGTAATTCTGGTCTTTCGGTAATATATTCTATCAGTTTTGTTTTTCTGTGAAGAGTTTGAACTCCCCTTTATTTTTGAAGGGTAGCTTTCCAGGATACAGTATTCTTGGCTGGCAATATTTCTCTTTCAGTACCTTAAATACATCATGCCACTTTCTCTTCTCCACGCTTTCTGATGAAAGTTCGACACTTAATCTTATCAATGTTCCCTTGTATGTGATGCTTTGCTTTTTTCTTGCTGCTTTCAGAATCTTTTCCTTATCCCTGATATTTGTTTTGAGGTAGGTCTATTTGGACTTATTCTATTTGTAGTGCATTGTCCTTCTTCAATATTGATAATTATGTGTTTCATAAGGGTAGGGAAGTTTTCAGTCGTTATTTCCTCAAATATTTCTTTCTGTCCCTTTTCCATTTTCTTCTCCTTCTGGGACACTGATAATGTGTATGTTTTTGCATTTCACATTGTTATTCAATTCCCTGAGACTCTGTTCTATTTTTCCATTGTCTTCTTTTTGTTCTCCTATCTTTTCTAGCTCAGATGTTCTGTCTTTGAAATCACTAATTGTCTTCAAGCAATTCAAATCTGCTCCTATGTGCTTCTAATATAATTTTAATCTCATCCATCATATCTATAATTCTCATAAGGTCTGTAAACTTTTCTTTGCAGACTTTCAAATTGTTCTTTATGCTTACCCAGTGTCTTCTTAATATCCTTTTTTTAAGTCATTGTTTCTTTCAATTAGTTTGTTGTTTCAGATTGTCTCTCTGTACCTAACCCTCCTGGGAGTTGTGAAGCATTTCCTGGTCTGTTGACCACCAAAGCAGGTCCCTTGGGCAGCTTTTGGCTCTTTCTCTTGTTTTCGTGAGAGAGCAGAGTCTTGTCTGCCTAATCCAACAACATGTTCCCAAAATCTCATCTGAATTTTTATGAGCTGCTTTTGGAATAGGATTCCCTGTAGTGTAGCTAATTGAACTGTGCAAACTAATTTTGATTGAAACTATATTTTAATGCTTATTTTTCTCTGCTGCAGAAGGGACAAGGAATTCAAAGATGCTGTATATTCCTGTGTATATGTGTATATGTGCACATGCGTGTGCATGTGCCAGGTTTTAAATATTGAGCAATCTTTGAAGAAAGAGAAACTCAGTTTTGTTATTGTTATTTGGATTTCAATTCTCCATGAAGGACTCTTATGAGAACATATGATGTGAATGAGGTTTGAGGAGACAGGGAGTGTCACTGAGGAATGGGTTGATATGTGGGAGGGAGTTCCCCCAGATTACAGGAAAGGATGGAGGACAAGTACCAAGTGATTAAGTGTGGGAGCACTAACAAACAGTACCCCAAAGTCTTAGGGAATTTGTCCAAGAAAGGGGACAATTCTCTGTCTTGAAAGTCAGATTTAGAAAAGAATCAAAGTGAGAGTCATTGAGGAATTTTAGACTTTTTATACCTAATCATTAACTTTCATTGGATTAAGAATCTCCAGTCACTCAACTATCACCTGGAGAAATAGTCCTTTGCTCAGCACAGCACCACACCCACTGACTGTGCACGAGGTGTGACAACCTTCATGACTTAGTTCAGTATCCTTTTCACTTTTCCATGTGAGCATTCTCCTTCCCAAAGACTCAAGACACCTGCAACCTGTGGAAAGGTTGGAACCCTGGCTATCTATTGGAGTAGGGGTGCAAAAAAGTAGCTTTGCATCTGTACTTAAACAACAGATGGTGGTTAATGACAGTGTTATCACACAATCTGATGCACTGAAACTATTATAACACAATATAAGATCATTTAATAATCTGCAAATAGAAAATTTTATATTCTATTATTCACATATAAATGAGTTAGAGACATTTCCTTAGATACCTATGCTAGAGTGTTTTATCAGATCTCTAGATGGGCACAACAGATTTAGTGCAAAGCACCATTCCTGTTAGCATCTATCACAAAGGATCTTGCTTTTTGAGGTGTGTGTGCTCCCATGAGCACATATATTCTTTTATAAGCATTTTTGTTTTACTAGGCAAAAGCATTTACTTAGAACCATAATTTCATATTTATGCATGTGTGAAAAAGGGAACATCTGTGTGTATATTATTTTAAATTATGCTTAAGTTAAATAGGAATTGACTTATATATTTTGTTTATTTTAATGTGTGGGTCAAAATGCCAAATGATTAAAAAGAGATTATATTAAAGGCTTCTTTGGTAATGATTTTCAGGTCAGGGAGTATACACAAAGTAAAGAACATACAAATATAATGATTTCTGAAAAAGAATTCGTTTGAGTTTTCAACCTTCTACACATGCATTATACATAAACACCTTTATACATTCAAAAAAAATATTCAGAGATACTCTGTTTTTCTTTAATGGTTCTTATAAGTATGAAAGCATATGTATTGCTTTCCATTGCTCTCTTTGTAAAAATGTATCTTTTATTTAGAGAGATCAATTGTTATTGTTAATACAGAGAAATATTTGTATTTTTCTGTCACTTCATATAACATTTGTGGTTAGCTTCATTTTTCAAAGACTAGCAAATATAGAAGAAATGATTCATTGCTAGTTTTCTTTCAAAGGATACTGTGAAAAAAGCTGAAATAATGTAGTCTAAGATGTGGTTAAATATTAAGGACTTTATTGTGTGAACCATCCATATCCTTCTAACCTCTATGTAAATTGCCTAAAAGGTTTATGTATGGAAATTGGACAATGAATTGAACAATTATTTGCTCAAATTCATTCTAAAATCTGTGGGTATAAGAAAAAATAAAACATTCTGCCTTCAATTTAAAATGTATTTCAAAATTTTAAATTAATTCATGATAGTCACAAATCATAAAAGTCAATATACAAAGTTAATAACTAATGCAGTTAGAATCCATTGTTTTGGGGAGCTTGTTCTGCTAAGGAAAAATTAGATGGGTCAGAGAGAGAATGTCTCAGGACTGAAGAAGTAAGTAATTAGGAGGAATGGTGCATTGACTTATATCAGGAAGCTGAAGGTGAGAAATTCCCAAAGATCTCTGATAATCTTATTAAATTGACTGAGTAGATACAGAATGAAAACAGTATTAACAATGAAGACCTGTTAGTAAGAATTTCCTGTGGCTCTCTACTTTCTACCCCTTATGAACAACTCCAATGCTGGGGGATCAAAATCATAGCTAAAAGCAAAAAACGATCACAGAGAAAAGGCAACCGCATAATCCTCCCCCACTGCAGGGTATCAATCCATCCAAGGGAGTAAGGGAATGAGCCAAAGTTTGAACAAGGTTAAAAATGTTTATTGCTAAATTTGATACAGGATTTTAGTTATACTGACTGAAGAACACTTTAAAGTGGAAGGTGACGAAAAGTCATAGGAAGTGACTATTTATTTCATCCAAGAATAAAAAAACAAGTCCCACAGGTAAATCATAAAGGGAAATGAAAGAAGGAAAAAAATAAAGTGGCTTTTGGATGATACCCCTTGAGACCTGAATGTTCAATATGATAATCACAGAAATAAAAGAATACATGCATAGGGGGTGGATGTAGCTCAAATGGTTGGGTGTCCGTCTCCCACATGGAGGCACCTGGGTTTGATCCCTGGGACCTCCCGGTAAAAAAAAAAAAAAAAAAAAAGAATACATGCATAGAGAGACAGTTAAGAGCAAAAATACCATAGAGTTGCAGAAAATAAACTGGAAGAGAAATTTATAAAGTTGGGAGAAGTCAACAGTGTCAAATATAGAAGAGAAGTCAAGAAATAAGGATAATGAAGAAGTCACTGGTTTGTGGGAAAAGGATATGTCATTGATGTCTGCGGAGAAAGATTCAGTTCAGTCATGGGAATGGACAGAAGGAGACAGGTGGACAAGAAACAGGCAAGAGAGAGACATCATTTGAGAAATCTGGCAGTAAATTAGGGGAAAATGGGTTGTTACATAGAATTTTGTATTCCAAATACTGAATAAACAGTGTTTATAAAATAAAACAATCTTCCCTAATTTTCCTTTATATCTAAAGTAACATATTTTTAAGTATCTTACATTTTCTTTTTATCATTGCTACTCTTTACATGTAATAAAGGTTAGGTGCAAAAATCATTTATCTATGCTAAAGACTTCTCCTCCTACACACTGCTGTATATTTAGAACTTCGGGATTACAGCAAATCAAAGGGAGTCTCAACTGGCTTTCTTAGAAATCAGATTTAATGAAAGTTCATTTCCTTCATCTACAATAAAATTCAATTTTGGCATGATAACTTACACCTATCCCATATTTGCAAAGCTTTTATTACCACAACAGATGGTTTAAGTGTCCAATATGTCTGGATGCAATTGCAATAATATTGGAACCCACTCTGGGATGCATTTGTTCATATAAATACGTGGTAACATAGCCTAAGTCCATCTGGTATACTACAAGGTTTTTGCCTTCAGAAACATTAAAAATCAAATATTCAAAAGTGTCATAGCAACTTTGACATAGTAAGTGTGTGTATGTATATTTGACTGTTAACCAATATGAATTAATAGGAACTTTGCTTTCCTGTAGTCAAACACTGAATGGTTTAAATATTTTTTGAATTATCTTTCTATATGTAACTTTGTAATTCATTTCTGCATTTATATGAAGAGAAAATGAGGTGAGTGGTGCTCTTAAAATATGCCCACAAATTCTTTGACGATCTTTCCTTCAAAGTTGGAGCTTACTATCCCTTCCCTGGACAGTAGTTTGGGCTTAATGGCATGCTTCTAACCAAAAAAAAAAAAAAGTGATGGTGTATCATTTCCAAAGCTAGGTCACAGAAGACATGGTAGTGCCTGCCGTGCCCTCTCTTGGACCATTGCTCTGGAGGAATCTTTCTGACTTGCTATGATAAAATCCCACTGTAGAAAACTTCTTACATTCAAGGGTAACTACATTCCCTTCTCATAGTTCAGGAATTGCCATTCTAACTACTAAAATATTGCATGTAAAAACCTAACAATCATAACACAGGCCAAGGGTTACCATTCTCCTAAATTTTTTGCACATACCAACTCATTTAAGCTTCATTAAAAGCATGTGGGATAGACACAATTAGTATTCTCACTTTACAGGTGGGAAAACTGAGGGTTAATCCATTTTCCCAGGGTTACCCAGCTAGTGAGTGGTGGGCCTGGCTTTCCCCCAGACAGTCTGACTTCAGGATTTTGCTCTTACCAGAATGTTATACTCCCTCTCCATTACACTGAAATGTCAGCAAAGAACTTCCGACTTTCTGCCATTTTCACAGGTAAATCTCTCTGCTAGACTCAACTTACCCATTTGGGGATAATATATTTTAAACAGTTTCCCAAAATGTGTTTCATGGAATACTAAACCTATGAAATATCTGGTGAGAAATGGGTTCTAAAGTTAAATACATTTGGGAAACCATTTTCTTGGGGGTGCACAACATATGCTAACATCTTTAAAGCTCTGAAAATTCCTAGAAAAACTAAACCTATTGAATTATGTTTAAAAATTATTATGACTTATTTTATTATATTGTCTTATTTTAACTGTTTTCAAACTGATTTTTAGATGCAATGTTTCTAATTGCAAACCCAACACACATGCCCTTACTCATGATGCCTCCTTCCTTCTGGGGCTTCCCTACAGGCCTCCAGAAGAGCCTTGTTCTTTCCTGGGCCAGGTTTGGATACAGCCTCTCCTCCATATCTATACTCTACCCCCCTTCTGGGTCTTCTCTTACCACAGGTCAGTGATCCCCAACCTATTTTCTAAGTATCTCAATTTATTTTTCTACTATTTTTATCTTTATATATACATATGTTTCATCCTGAGTGATTTCTTCAAATTTATCTTTTAATTCATTTTTCTTCTTCCGCATTCTCTAGGACTTAACCCATACTTCAAAATATCAATTGTTATAATCTGCATTTCTGAAAATTCTGTTGAAGAGAATATTAACTTAAATATACCAGCAAATTTCTCTACAATAGCAATAACAAGCTGGAAAATAAAATAGAATATATGTTATACCATTCATAATAGAAATAAATGCTATAAATTATTCAGTAATTAACCAAATGAAGAATATTTGCAGACTTCGTGAAGAAAAGTGTAAAACGGTCAAATCATATGAAATAATGCCCGAATAACTGAAGAGATATATTATCTTAATGGATAGATTATTTCTGTTAATATCTAAATTGCCCCCAAATTAATATATCAATGAATCTCATTTCTAATAAAAATCACAGGAGAGTTGATTCTAAACTCAAAACTGATTCTAAACCTTATTTGAAAAAGAAAAAGTGTAAAAATACTTAAATATATTTTGAAATGATAGCAAACTGGAAGAACTGATCTACCAGAAATCTGACACAGAGTCATGGTAATTAAAATAGTATGATATGCTTGCCAGAACAAACAGACCTCTGGAATGGATAGAGAGCTCTAAAATAGAACCAGGTATATATGGTAGCTTGGCCATATATATGTAGGGAGAAAGGTAGATTATTTAGTAAATGGTCTGGAAAAATGGACTCACTATATGGAAAACAATTAATTTAACTAGCTTCCTTATCTAATAAGAAAGCCAAAGTCTGAATACACTGAAAATGTAAATGTTAAAGGTAAAATGAAATTTAAAGGGAAAAATGTAGAAGAATATCATTGTGAATCTGAAGTTAGGATTTCTTAAATGAGGCCCAAAAGGGGAAAAATGGAACTATTTGCTTCCTTTAAAACGAAGGCTTTCTATTCAAAACAGGTAGATGGGAGCCAGACTGTGAGAAGGTATCTATATAAAACATGAAATTTATATGGTGAATGTGCCAGGAAAACCTGGAAATCAACATGAGAAACACAGGAAACCCAATAGAGTTAGGGTCATTAATAGGAAATTCATAGAACAGGAAACCTGGATGGTTAATATGTATACCAAGAGGTTCGAAATATTTTATCAAAGAAATTCAAAGTAAACTAACAATGAGATACCAATTTATATGGCTCAGACTTAAAATATTGAGAAAATATGACAATATCTAATGAGGGTAAAGAGAGGGAAAATATGAATCCTCATTAAGTGCTGGCAGTGGTGTAGATTGGTGCAGGCGCTGCTTAACCCTGAGCTTTATCCAGGGGGCTCGTTTCTTGTACTCTGCTCTACACCCCTGTGCACCTTCCAGGCTCAGCTGCCACTCACCTTTCTGGCTGTGAGTTCTCCCTGTGCTTCTAATACCTGGAGGTATGGCTTTCTTCCCTTTGTTCTCTGGGCTTGTTTCTTTGATAGTATGTGAAACACATTCAGAATCCAAGCAGATGCATTACAGATGAGTTTGTGAAACACTGCAGTTTGTCAGTTGCAGTGTTATGCTGCATTCACATATATGGGATACACAAACTAATTAAGTGGAAAAAAGGGATACTACAGAAGCACTAGAAAGCAAAGGAATAAGGGGACTTCCTAGTCAAGGCTTTGTGACCCAAATTATTTGAGAATATTATAATGAATTCTTTATTTGGAACTGAATAATAGTGGGAGGGAGAATGCAATTCCTTCTCCAAACTGACAATGAGAAGACACAAGCATAATAAACAATCTTCCTTTTGAGGACACCATTATAGTTCACCATTCATTCATTCATTCATTCATTCATTCATTCCTTATTGGTCAGTCAGTCACTGTTTTAGGGATTAGGCATACCAGAAAGAATAAACCCTTTAGTCTGGCACACTGGCATCTGAAGGAAGTTATTTATTCCAGTGTGAGAAATGTCTACGAGGATCTCTGGCATTGTAGAAGAAGTGATGAATATAGTTTTGACATCTGCCTACTGCAACCAATCTGACAAATGAGAGGCCCTCCCTTAGATAGAGCAAGCTTCATATTCAACTGTTTGATGATCTCCCTTTTACTGCTTTTTTTCTTCGCAGCTTATCCTCAGGCAGAATCTCACAAGATATGTCTAGTAGTCTGTAATGATTATAGCAGAGCTGCTCATTCTTCTGCTTTCATTCACTGGTTGATAACTTAGCTATATAAAAATTTCCCTTTGTACTAAAATTTAATGCATAGTCCCTAAGCATATTTTTTACTTCCTTACAAAATTTAAACTAATTTCCTCCCACATTTTTATCAATCTGTCTTCTAAATGGTATCACGGATATTTTTAGCTAGTGATGTCACAGGCTGTTTTTTTTTTTTTTTTTAATCACTTGTGCATTTCATAATACATTTAGTTGGGATAACTTTTTTTTTTTTTTTTCCTTAAGATCAGGATGTAACTAAACTATCTAACCATCAGTAATAAGAGCAGAGTACTTCAACTGAAGAATGAACTAAAAATAAAGGAGAAAGGGAACAATGTGGGAAAACATAATAAAACAAACAACAATAATCAATCAACCAAGCAAACAAAGAAAAACCATGGGTATCACACAGGGTAAACACATTGAGAAATGAGATTCAATATTGTACATATATTTAATAATTTACTTGTTATAATATTTGAAGTACAATTACTTTTGGTAAAAAAAATCTTTTCATGTGAAGCTTTATGAGGTTATACAACATTCATTGAACCCTGAGAAAATTTCAGTCCAAGCTCACAGTTAATGCTGATAGTTGATAATTCTCTGGGGAATGGTTGTCTTGACCTCCGCACTCTGAAGCTAAATCAGAGAACTGACTGTGGATATAAAAATCAATGCATGGCTCTTATAAGATCAAAGAGTCATTATTTCATCCAAAGAAATGATAAAAAAATTCACAATTACTCTTTTGGAAAGGGTGGGGCTATGTATATTCGGCTCAATAATTTAATGCCAGGCAATTAGCTCAAAATTCATAACCCAACTCCTAATAAATGATGTCTGATCATCATCATAAACCTATTTATTGGTTTGGAAAATATATAGGGCCTAATGTGTGCCAATAACTGTTTTAGGTGATTGGGTCATGTTACTGATTAGAATAGAAAAAGAGCATCATCTTGGTAGAGGCTACATTCTAATAGGTGGAACAGATAATAAATACTAGATATGATACATGAGTAAATTATGTAGTATGTTGGATGGTGAAATGTACTGTGGAAAAAAAATGGTGCAGGGAAAAAAGGATTTGGAGTGTTTGGGGTAAGCATAAGGATTGCAGGATATAAATGATTATCTGTTCCCAGGTTATCATAAATCTGTAGATTCCATATTTCAGTACGTTCAGAAAAGTTATTTTAATTGGCTGAGGATTGGAAGATGAGTATATATACAAACATGAATCTTCTGAGCAGATGGTTATTGCTTTCCTTAGAGTCTTTAAAGGACCATGTCCAAATTAAAAGTCATTTTAAAAGCTGCCATTTTTAATATTCTATTTTTCACAAAACTAGCCAATATTCTTTACTTGTTTCCTTATAACTTTTGCTTTTATGATCAAGGATTGTGGGAGTTAGACTTTTGGAGGTTTGAAGTTTTAGAGTCTTTTTCCTTAGTTTAGGTAATCAAATTTGTGATACTGATCCTGCATTTCTTTTCTCAAATATTCCCTTTTCAATTTTGAGAGAAATTGGACTTAGAAATATTGAACGTGATCATGATTACTGGTCCCACCAACACATTGGCATTCTACTTTTAAACCAATGGTCAATAAAAACAATAACATCTAGAAAGTGTTAAGTACATGGTAAAACAATAATCCTTGATTTATTCTAAACATCCCTAATTTTATTCCATAAAATATTACATTGTTCCAGTTATTTGTAATGAGGAAAATAATTACTGTTTAGAAGATAGCTAAAGGAATTAAAGAAGATAATACAAATGTACTCTCATCCTACTCTTTTTCTTTTTAGATAATATGTACCTGTGATATTTTTAGTATTATTAAAGAATACAAACAAGAATCATTTGCTATGATGGAGTCTTCCTTGACATATGGTTTCTCCAGTGTTACTGAATCTTAATTCTCTCTGGATAATCTTTGCAATATTCCTTTATTAAAGTAAAACTGCTTTCCTTCTGGTCTCTCTCAACTTTTTCATAATGAATCCTGTATTGCCTGTCAACCACTGTCATATCTCCTCAAAGTTATCCGTATGTAAATGACTCAGCAACCCCATATTATAAAGTTACAAATAATTTTAATGACAACCTTGCATATGTGTGAAGAAAATTATTGTTCTAAAAGTTCCCCAACTGGCTGCTAATTTTCAGAAGGTTAGGTCATGTTAAAAAATAAATAAATAAAAAAAAGAAGGGGGAAAATAAAGATGAGTTTCCTCTAAAAACCAATTTCTGATTGCCTTAATCTGTGAGTACAATGATTTAGTAATAGATTCTGCAAATATTTGATTAGAAGGAAATTAGAAAGAGGCAATGAGCAAATGAGAAAATTGCATGGATGGCATACTTCGAAAGGGTAAACATCAAGTTTGGATACACGCTGCAGTCAGAATGCCTTTGGGTTGTCCAGGTTAGGCAGGGAGTAGGTGGTGAGATGAGATTTTCCACCTTTTGCACAGACATGAATAGTTAATATATATGCAGATATATATATATACACACACACACACAGATATATATATATACACACACACACAGATATATATATACACACACACACAGATATATATATATATACACACACAGATATATATATATATACACACACAGATACACACACACACAGGGCCTAAACTAACTGTAAAGCCTGGAGACATTATATACCAATTTCATACCCAGTTCTGTTGACCCAAGTTTCAAAATATGAGAAACAGCAATTAAGAGGTATAAAGCCATCCTAGATTATAAAGAGCATTGAAATATCAGAAGTTTTAGGAAGAGTGAACATTTGTTAGCTACTTTAACACAAATAGGAAATGATACCATGTAGGAAAAAATATAAGTAATTATAAAGCTATTTTATTTATATCTTGCTATAAACAATATTCATTTTAACTTAAAATGTTATAGGATTTGTCTGTTATACATAATTATGCTCTAATTTCTAAAATTTTATTTTTACTGGGAAAAGTAAATTGGGTCATTTGAGAGCTAGTCTCAAGTTGTTAACTGTTAGCACTGAAAGTGAAATACCTGCACTACTTGGTAAATACATGAATATACCACTTTCTCAATGACAAATTCTCAATTATAGGTAAAAGACCCTAATTAAACAATCTAAATGCATCAAGTCAATTTAACACTATTTCAATGACAATGCATATCATAGAAATACCAAATTAATTCAACACATTTAAATAGATTTCTTTTAATTCATTAAAATATGATACAAATAAGCTTGAATAGAAAATTCCATATATCAAAATCAATTAAGATTCACTTTAAACAATGATATAGTCAGTTTGGGAGGTAAATGTTTGCCTGTTTAATCTAAATGATTAATATATAAAATAAGAGTTCTGTGGAATTGTAGGTCTGATTACAAAAAAATAATATATTTGGAGATTTTGGAATCAGTACTTTCTACTTAAAAAGATGCTCCAACTATTAGCATAGTAAGTCATTTCAATTCAAAACAAATTCCAAAAATTTATTATATTCCCAAGTATTATTTGTACTGGAAATTTTACACTTATCCTATCCATAGCCATTATTACCCTTTATTTGGTCAAAATATACCCTCTTTCCCACAACCTATTATATTATGAATTTCAAAACATCTATAAGTATGGTGGCAAAATTTTCAGGAACATGTTTGAAAAAAATCAAATATGATTCATTTCTATGGCAAAACCATTTATATTTTAGTTTTTTAATCATATCATTACTGTTCTTTACTGTTCTACCTAATGAACATAACAAATAGAATACTTAGTGACAAAGAAAATGTATAATTCATAGAAAAATGCAGATTCCAAAGGAAACTAAAGGAACAAAAACAAAAGTCCATGGGGAGGAGTAGAGTAGAACTACTTGCTTATAAATTTCAAAGTATTGTTTCATAAGAATATTCTTCCTGATATTATTTAGGTAAAATCTAATAGGCCAGAACTTATTTTCAATGTTGACACATATGCTCATAAACTCATAGTTTTGTTTTTTTTCTAAAATATATTTGAATTGAACTTGCAAAGCATTTTTTTCATGTAGCAAAACTTTTTCCTTCCCATTTTTCCAATAGTTTCACAGAATGTATACACTGAAACCTTGCTGTACCATTATTCCCTGGGTCTGGCTGGCAATTCTGCATTAGACAGTGTGCTAAAAGTAATGTATTTTACGTATTGAAATAAAGTAAAACTTTGAAAATATTATTGAGTGTCAATTATGTATAAGCACTTTTCTAGGACTGTAATAAAATGTTTCATGTGAACCAATTAAAATTTTGTCTCAGATTTGGATGATCCCTTGCCTGCATTGTTCATCCCACTAGAATCTCAGAACTCCTTACACAAAAATTTAAGCTAGGAGAAAAAGGCTAACAAATATTAGGAGCATCTGCTCCTATGTTGTCATATCATTTAAAACAAAATTTTGGTTTGTGGGTATGTTTGTGTGTATTATGAAAAACTTGTTTCCCCACAACGAATGTTTCCTAGCCAATTCATACCTGATGTCTAAAGCGAGTTCATGATATGAAAGTCCGTCTGAGGTTTGCTAATGAATTTAGACTTTACCGTGTAGGCAACAAGGAGCCAGTGTATGCAGTCTCATGGAAATTATATAGTGAAATTTGTGTTTTAGAGCATCAAATTTAGAGAATGTTCTAGAAAGAGTTAAGACAGTGAGAATAAATAGGAAGTTAGCATAATAATTCAAGGACAGGAACCATATGTGAAATACTGTGTAAACTTCAAGGTTCTTACAAATGTTAGTTATTATTATTGAGATTAACACCCTGGTAATTAAACCTCCTTGGATTAAGTACAAGGATGAGCTGCATTAGACAGTTTTTCTACCATAATGGGGTTTGCCGTAATGAAACTCCTTTATATTGTAAGTAAAGGCCAAAGTGCAAAACCAAGCTGCTGTCTGTTTTGCAGTACAATAGCCCAGATGTCTATTTAAATAACTCTTCTGCTAGAAAAGAATCTTTGATTATATTAATGTTTTTGGTACTACGGAAAGCCATCTATAAGTGTTACACAAGAGTCTCTTTTAAGAGTGGGCTTTCCATGTCGACTAGAATAAATTTTCCTAGACATAACCTAATTTCACTGGCATATAAATCCCCAATTTGCCATTTGCTATGCAGATAACCATAAGCATTCTAATAAGAAATTGTAGGTGTCATTATACTTAGTCAAATCTACTCTTAAACGACTAGCTAATAGACTTGGAAAATTTTACATCCCTTATCAATAAAGATGTCATTAAAAACAGACCCTGGAGCAATTTCCTGAATTTCATTCTAAAATTAAAGCACACTATCATTATCTGGTTCTGTCTCATTATAATTAGTTTGTCTCAATACAACAGCAATTTCTTTAAAGCTTATTGCATATTAGAATGAATTCTAGGGATTTTTGATATTTTAACTATAAATAGCTTTCAGGTATTTCCTCCCTTTATTCCTACCTTTTTAGAAATCTTCTATTAAATTGTTTTAATCACATGGCTAATATGGAGATCTTCCAATATTTAGGAAGTTATGCTTCTGAGAATATCTCACAATCTCGGGAAATGAAGCTAAGAACCCATATTCTAAGGAAAAGAATTCCCTGAGCATAAAAATTTGAGGAATAAAATCCCTAATACTCCTGAATTTTAGCCTGTAGGTAGCACACCCTACTATATATTTCTAATCTCTACTACATGGGGTAATACTGGGATCAAAAAATAAGGGTGTTGATAGCAAAAAATGACTGAAATCCTTATTATAAAGGTAAACAGAGAAAAATAATTTCCTTAAGATACATGAAAATAAGCGATCATCAATGCACACAGAGATGATGTCTGAGTGTCCTCAGAGCCTGGGACCATGGGCTATACTTTTTGACAATAGATTTCTCTTTAATGGTGAAGGCAGGCAGCTATCTGGAAAACTTCATTTTGGTAGAGTATCTGATTCCTTGTTACTGCTATAAAAATGAAGTGGTTCTGTCATATCATAAAACAGCATAATTTTGAGGGATTCACCCTAAAATGGAAAATCTCCAATGCAAAGCACATGACTGCTAACTCCTGTTATACAGGCTGAATATAATGAATTATTTGTTTATGCACATTAAAGCCTTTTGAGGTAAAATTTAGAAGAGTGACAATATAGTTTGAGTGATCTAGAGCATGAATTGAAGAAATCACAAATAATCCAATCATACTGGAATCTATGTTGATTATGAGGCATTTGTTTTACTTATGGGTCTTTAATATGAAAAACAAACTCTTGGTAGAGAAAATACAATAGTTCAAAATTTTAGTTGTTACAATGCACTAGGCACTATGCTTATTTAGTTTAATTCTCAAAAGAAACTTATAAAATAGAAATTATTATTAGCTCTTTTTTTTTATTATTATTATTATTTTTTTTTTTTACACAAATGAGCAAGTTGGCCCAAGGCCACACTGCTATGGTAGAACGGAGATTTAATTGTTTGAAGCCTGGTCACAGTGTCAGGCTTCCTTTAAGAAACAAAAAAAGGTGAAAAGGCTGTATGCTTTTTGCCAGCCACCATCTATCTGAAAGGACAGAAAAAGATGTAAATATGAAATGCTTGGGAGAATAGGGTTAAACCACAGAGGTTCCTGCAAATCCTAGATACACAGAAGAGATTGCTGATGTAGAAATGTCATTGGTAAATGTTCTGAGGAATCTATCTCCTGACAGATTCCAAAGGTTTGCCCCAGAGGAAATGCAAGGTTCAACAAGAAAAGACAGAATGTGGGTAGTAATTTACAAAAAACCTCTAGTGATTCCTCAGACAATGTAGCTCCAAGGAGGAAGTACTACACAAAGAAAGACAGTGTCAAGGGTCTTTTCCTGTGATGGGTGTTTTCCCGCAATATTTTCTAAAGACCTATTAAAGCAGGGTAAATACACACTTCCATTCTAAAGAGAGAGAGAGCTTTCAGAACTTTTAGTCATTAAATATATCCTGCAGAGCTCATATTTGTTTAATGGGCAGCGTGGCAGAATGAAAGAGTTTGGGGTTTGGAGAATTATAGACCTGGGTTAAAATTAGGTTAGAGATGAGTTAGAATCTTGTCTCTGCTTCCTACCAGACAAGGCATTTAACCATAATGGGACTCAGAGGAGGTAAGGTCGTTGGATTCAGAGTAGGACTGAACAGATTCATGTCCCAGCTCTGCTGCTTACTCTGTATTTCCATATCTGAAAAACGGGGGGAATAATAGTCACTACCTCCTAGAATGACACAAGGATTAAATGAGTCAACTCATGTGAGGTATACAATGCATTTCCTGGCACTGTGCTCACATCAAGAGTCAGTTATTATTGTTGTTGCTACCATTACTGTTATTGTTTTGTTAAAATAAAGATTATCTTTTTTGGTGTATTAAATTAGGTAATGCAAGCAATCTGAAAACATCTGGGATATGGTAATTAATGTTAAAGGTTTAATTTAAAGGAAGTATTATCTAAAATATTAAACTAAAAGTTTTTGAATGAAAGCTCAAAAGTAGGGGGCACTTTTCCATTTTTAAGAGCTGGGTAGGGCCTCAAGTCAAACAGTATCTCTCTGAATACTTCCCCCCCACCCCATAAAGTAGCCAGAGATCCTTTGTGCCAGGAGCATCCTGGCTGGAAGAGTAATATTGGCAAAACTTGTATCCCATGTGAATATTCAGTGAACAGAATGTAGACATGTATAAAAATAAAATGTTGCTCTTGAGGCTGCTGAGATGAGAAAACACTTTTTCGCACTGTTAAAGACATGGGATGCTTCTAAATTCTGTGTTTTTGCCTTTGTACCTACTCAGAATTTCACTCTTATACTTGTGTAATAGCTGAAAGTACTTAACCCACTCTATGATTTCTTGCTCAGGGCTTTATCAAGAGTTGTTGATTTATTAAACTTAGCAGAGTCTACTCGATGCCCTGGTAGATTACTCTTTACGTTACTCTCTAAGAATTACCCTCTTCCATTACGCGATGCTTTGTATTTACAGTTACTAGGACCTCGTTATGTTTATTCTTGACTTTTTAAAAAAATAGCTCCCCTTTGTTCTGATTCTTTATTTTCCCTCTCTACTTTCAAAATGCTAGACTATTGTGATAATATTTTGAATTATATTTGAATTTCGAAATTTATTATGCATTGCATTTTCTTTAAAAATTAAATTATAGATCTAAGAGGATACATTCCTTAAGAAGCAAGGGAATTGGATTGTGATTTTTGTGTGTATACTTAATTTTCCCCATACTTTAATAACAATTATTCATGACATTTATAAATCTATGTTGAATATCAAATGAAAATTTTAAAATACCCAATAATTTTTAAAGCAAGCATATGCTTAAAATAATAAACTTGAATATTAAATTGGAATTATATGACTGAACATCAATAAATCAGGCTAGAGTGTATATATAGAGACACAGATATGCATATCTATATATTATATAGAAATTCTGTTGTTTTTTTTCCTTTACCCTCCTCATACACACCACCTTAAAACACAAAAAACAAACAACAAAAAAACCCTATATCAAAAGAGTCTAACAAGTGACAACGTACAAACTTCATAAACTTGAATTTTCCCTGTGGGAGGATGGGAGAACCAAATCACTGTTTGTTGGTGTGGTTAGTTTGGTAAATTCACTGTTTAAACAAGTGGGAAACTTTACATTTCCCAAATAGATTTCTGGTTTACTGAAAAACCAGAACATTTAGCAAAATTAGCTAAAGGTGAATAGTGGATGGACATATTTTCCTAATTGCTGTTATCCCCCTCTTTCTAGCCTTCTCCATTCAATTATGTTAGTAGTCTGGTCTCTGTAGGCATTTGTGTTTGGGACCACTAAAAATGTGATACTAAGGGAAGATGTGTCAAACTCTGATAATCAGAAGTGTATAATACAGTAATGATTGGTTAGGATTCCTTGAAGGGTTTTTATAATGTATGTTATTTCAATATAATAATAGCCATAGATGAAGAAGAGTATAACTACCCACTTAGCACTTGAGCTACAGCATTCTGAAGCCATTAAACATGTTTATGCTATATGCAAATATGAAAATTATTTAGTTCAATAATAAATTCACAGATCAAATAGTTGTGGGTAAATGAGTATTGAGTTAAATTCCAAAGAGAATTTAAGCTAGATATGTACTATAAATTAGTACTGTCAATGGATTGATAATCAATTTTTGTGCTAAATTGTGTGAGGGAAACCATTTCAAGGACCCAAAATCCATTTTTTAATATTAATTGCCACTAATTATATTTTCATTGAAATATTTAAAAAAAAATCAAATCAGACCAGTATGTTCTTTGGAGTATAGGAGAAACATGAAGGAATAGTGTCTGAGTATTGCCTGAAGTTTAATGTCCAAATGTAATATATGAATACTTCAGAAAGGACCAAAGATCATGGTTATCTCAGATTTATGAATGCAGTACTTGTTAAACTACATTTTAAGTGGCATGATTATTTTTATGATTACATTTATATCATATACTATTTCATTTTCATTGTAGGAGATTAAAGCTTAGTGAAAGATAAACATAAGAAAATAAAAATCACTTATACAATCTTATTATCCATATATTTTACTATTAACAGTTTTGAACTATTTGTTTCTACTCTTGTTCCTGCTAAAACATAAGCTACATGATGACCGGAGGCTTCCATTATGCCCGCCAATATATCCTAACTACCTAGAACAGTGCAAGGTAAAAATAAAAAAGTTGGCATATAGTATATATTAATTGACTATGTGAGTTCAAAATTGGGGTTCTATTTTACTTTTACTTTTCCATCTTTATTTTTTTCATTTACATCTCAACTAAGCATTTCTTCTGTCATTAAATATCCAAATAATGTCTTTTAAAATGATTACCTGATGTGTCATAATTCCTATTGTTGAAAATTTAGATCATATCCAAATTATCACTGTCATAAATGCTTAGTGAACATCTTTGTACATAAATTTGGTTAGTATCTGATTATTATATATAATTAACAGTAGGGGAGATAGAGATCAAAACATAAATTTTATCAAGGCTTTTGATTTATATGCTATACATATATCTCTACCAGCAGTGAATAGAGTATAGATGTTAAACATTATTAATTTTGCTTATTTTATAGGAAAAATAACTGGTATATCATTTTCTTGATTTTATTTTTTCTCTTACCAATGATGCTAAGTATTTTTGTATATGTCAATAGCACCATCTGTAACTGGGAAATATTTTTGCTCTAAAAAAGTTAACAGTGAATCTATCATGTCAGATTTTTCATCTCATCTGATTTGTATATATCTGTGTAAACATGGACAATATAGATCTTTTGCTATATACTTGTACTTTTATTCATTTTACATGAGGTCACCTGTGGTTTCACATGCACGTATATTAATTATACATTCATGATGACATATATATTCATTATAATATAGAATTATTTAATCTCAAGATTAAATATATTAATGTTGGTATAGTCATTTGAAGTATAGAAACATTAACTACTTGTCTATCTCACAAATCAAAATATGCTTAACTCAGGTATTAAAATCATGCCCATCCTCACACACTTTCACACACTAAACTGGCAGACAAAATGTACCTTAATAATTCCACATTTGTAAGACTCAAAAAACTTTAAATATTTTTACAAGATTTCTAATACAGCAGATTTTTGTGTAAAAAAATTTAAAAATTTAAAAGATCAGTTTAATATTTCTGTTGTGGTATATTTTCAACTTTCAGTTTTAGGGGAAATAATTTGTCTCTTGGGAAATTACACACACACTGTAGATAATGAAGATAAATATATAAAGAAATATGTTAATGAAATAGAATGCATACTTATTTAAAGTCCCTTTTTCTTTCTTTTTTTTTCCAATGGGAAAAGATATTTAATTATACCTAGTTGCAGGGGAAAAAAATCAGTATTTAAGTTTCTGAAACAAAGTTGAAAATGTGGTTCTGATCACGGGCCCTGATGAAAATAGCATGACCTTTAAGTATCCTCATTGTTCAACGAAACCCTCTGCTCTGACATTATAGGACAGAAATCAAGTTGCTGCTTACTATCTTTCAAATTCAGACCAGTGGCAGATACGTCTGTCTGCAACTGTGACAGGATCCATCTGCAGTTTGCACCTGTTGTTTTGCTGAGGCCAGAGTGGAGGAGTGAATATAAAAACTCAAAGGGCAAGTCAACAGCAAAATTAAGGAAGTGTTTTTTCCTCTCTTAAGAACTGTGTTTCTATTTATCTTTTCCTTCCATCTCAAGAGTCAGAATGCTGATGGGATAATAACCTGTGGTCAGTGTCAGCCAATTATCCTAAGACAGTAATTATAATTTTTCACCACAACATCTGAAAGAAAATGGGAAGATGAGAAGAACAAATTTGAAAGCCAAAAAAAGGAGATAAGTTATGCTTAAAGGGCAGACTCTGGTTGGACAATTTTGATTCATGTTGATCTAAGAAACACTTTGCTGTCAGGAGAAACACTGCTACTGTGTGATTACACATTCAGCATATAATTTTTCACATAACATTTTTGGTTTAACATACTTAAAAAAAAATATCGAGAGATATTTTTCGTGGGCCTTTCAATGTCCAGTCATAGTTTAAAAATAAAACCCTGTTTAGACCAGTGCTTTTCCAATTTTACTGTGCATATGAAGTTACTGATGATATTAAAATGCAGATTTTGATTCAGTAGGTCTAGGATGGGGCCTGAGATTTGATTTCCTAACAAGCTCTCAGAGATGCTGCTGGTCCATGAACCAAAGTTTGAATAGCAAAACTGTAGATTATATGTATCTGGCATGTAAAGTAAATCTGAAAACTGTAAGAAGAAATTATTCAATAAGTATGTAATTTAGCATTAAAATTTTTATAAGTAGATTTACAGAGAAAATGGATGTAACTAATTATATTTAAGGATAACTCAAATATAACATAAGTTTTCCTGTCAGTCATTAAATCATGTTACTATTTTAAAGCATTCACCTACCTTGAGAAAGAAATTGGCTGGAGTTCTAATGAAAATTGCTTTTCCATTTTGCCATAACTTATTGATCCACTCTTACTCTTGTTGTGAGTTATTTCATAATGTTTACAGCAGGATCTTCCAAACTCTCCTTTTTCTTATTTTCAGCTAAGGAATTTTAGATCACTGATCTCTTTAGCCTTTCTATTAATTTGATTGCAAAGCTGGAATTTAAGCATATTTGGTTTCTACTAATATCCCAGTCATATATCAAAATTAGCCCCTCCATCTGGAAAAGCTTGTTAGACTCTGTCCTCACCTCAGACCAGACAAATTCGAGCCAGTATTTTAAGAAGATCCACATATGACGTGAATACATAAAAGTTTGAGGAGCACTGCTCTAAATGACAACACCTGTCTTCATGAAGTATGAATTTCTACTTTGATCCAGAGTTAGAAACATGCTTAAATCAGTGGAAGCTTTGCAGTCAGACAAGGGTTCAAATCCCAGTCCTGATTTGAGATGATGCTCTTGAGCAGGTAAGAACTCCCCTCACTCTCCTTCTGTGAACTGATATTAAAAATATCTTCCTCATATGTTGTTATAATGAAAGTGTGCTAATATACAAAGTACTTAACACAGCCCTGGCATATAACACATGATCAATTGCATTATTATTACCAATAAGGAAATTAGAGAAAGAAAAGTTGTGTTTGCCTGACATTACAAAGTAGTTATTTGGTTAGTCATCGAGCTGTGTGAATCAATTCTGACCTAATAAAAGGGTATTTACATTCTAATACCATGCCACTTTGCCATAATACAGCAATACTCAGCAGATCAACTCATTTTAAATTTGCAAATATTCCTAGTTTTTCCCTGACATCATACTTAGCATAGTATATTCTCTGAGAAATATTTTTGGGCAATGGGGAAAAGTGAGCCCTTTCTTAAAATTTATCAAAGCAATATAAGAGAGTTTAAGATATATTTCTTTGCAAAGCTATTAAATGGGTCATTATTTACATGAGATTTTTAGAAATCAATAAAACCTACTTTGCAATTTTTAACTGACATTGGATACATAAATGTTTAAGCAGTTTCAAAAAACTGGATTTTTGACTCAATGTACCACAGCATTGCTTTGTTGTGCTATTCTTTAATTCATCAAATTATTTTTGCAGCATATACATAACTATCATGATGCTAATGGATATTGATATTTAAATTATGAGCTAACGTTATCCAATACCTATATAAAGCCAATTTGCAGCTGAAAGCACTGTAGAGTAGAACACCGTATTTGAACACTTTTTTTTTATAGCGTTGCGATTTTAAGAACTCTATATGTTAAGTACATCTGCATTGTCAGTTATCAATTTATTTGCCTCCCGGTTCCTTCAGAATGCATCCTTCCACATGCTAAATGACAACATTTGCCTTTTTCCTTCAAAGTGAACACGATGCTAAGCTTTTTCAGTAGAGGGCGCTGGAAGGATACTGCAGGAAGAAGCTGCTTTCAGCCATTTCCTGGGTTTCAGGTTCCCAGATGGTCTCAGGTATGGGTGTGAAGACTGGGTAGGAACTGCCCCAACAGCCACTGGCACAGCATGCACAACCTGTGTGACTTTGCAGTCTTGGCCCGGCCCGGTGATAACCTTTTCATAGTTAGGAGCTCTGGGCAAAACCCCATGCAGCTTGCATGCTACCATCTGTGGTCCGGCGGGCGGACGGGGCGGGTTGGAGTCACACACCAAGCAGTTTTTCCTTCAGCAAGTCACTGGCTCTGAAGCTCTTCTGTGCCCACCTTGCCAGGCCTGGCAATGCATGCTGAGGGGCCAATTGCTGAGCACCTGCTCCCTGCCTGCACTCTGGGAGGTGGTCTATTGTTTGCATACCACCACCAAACCAGCTCCTGCCTGACCAATCTCTCTGCTATATGGTGGCCAACACAAACCTTCTCTGAGAAGGCCTAAATCCCTCCCAAGTTTGTACTCTCCCTCAGCCCTAGGGTACACATAGAATTTACTTATATCTGATAGTTATACTTGTATCATAGTTAATAATTCTGTATATTAAACGTTCCCTCTTTGTATGGCTTCTATCTCCTGACTGGTTTCAGACTACTACATTGGCTTTCTATATTTGGAACTGAAAATTGTTCTAGAGATCACTTTGTTACAATAAAGGCTACTACTTTTTGGGAACTGTCTATGTGTGCCAGGCACTATTTTAAGCTCTTTATAAACAGTTTCTCATTTAATCCTTACAAAAACCCTATGAAGTAGGTGTTGTTAGCCCCTTTTGCAGATGAAGTAGCTAAAGCCTAAAGATTAAAGGACTGACTCTGGCTTTGAAACCAGTTATTTCAATACAAGGATTGTTATTAACTACTATCTTATCAGGTAAATACCGCCAAAACAGCTATGTGTCCAAGAATATGTCACTTTTTTCCTGGAATGATTCATAAACATTAAATAGTTTATATTGGTTTATTATACAAATATAAACTAAAATGTTTTTAGAATGTATTATATACTACTTTCCTGACTTAATAAACAAAGCATCCAGAAAATTATTTAATTATCCCTTTTGACCTAGAATCATTATTATGGGCAATGGTTATTGAATTGAATAGAGCTGTACAGTCTGGTCTTTCAGGGGTTACTGTAGTGTTTACAGAAAATGGTCTCTCCTTTTTTTGCTTCCACAGCTCCCTAACTTGATAGTAATTTTTTATTAAGCGACAGGACATCACCCTGACTCAGAGGAGAATAAGGTTGTCAGATAATATACAGGATGCCTTGTTAAATTTGAATTTCAGATGAGTTTTTTTTTTTTTTTTAGCATTTATGTTTATTATTTCTCAAATATCACATGAGACACATTTACTAAAAAAAAAATGCTGTTTATCTAAAATTCAAATTTAACTGAAAGTCCTGTGTTATTTGCTAAATCTGGCAACCTTAGGGTAAAAGATCCTAGTTGCCTGTTATTGTGCCTAGAAATATCTGTGACTGTTTCTAGATCAAAATGTTCTGCAAACTAGCCAGTTTACTTAGAATCATTTCCATTTCTCCATACATAATGATGCTCATTTTCAAGAAGGCTATTTCATTTCTAAGGTTTCTTTTATATGCACCCAAGTAGAGCCCTAATGGACTTAGTTTTATTCATCATATTCAGACCTGCTAACCCTATCCACTAGGGCTGATAAAACTTAAGAGACCTGAAACTTCTTGTGGATACACTGATCCTTGGTTATATGGAAATTTTGTGAACAGGTGAGAAACCAGACAAGAAGTTTAGTAGACGATTGTCCATCGATGAACTTGTCACTACCACAAAACTTCCTGAAAATTCATAAAGGTCTTGAGAACTATGTCTTATTATACACAACATTAAATTTCTTTTGCTGCATAGCTTTTTCAGATGTCACTCCAACTTCATGGTTCCCAGACATACTAACTATGCACCTGTATTCAAACACACCACATGGAAGAAATTAGTGGTTAATTGACAATATCTATTCTCCTCTTAATTTTTAGCACATATATCTGGGTACAGTGCCACTTGGCTAAAAGACTATGTGTTCAAGCTTCCCTTACAGTTATATATGGTCATATTGCTAAGTTTTGGTCAATGTGATATAAATGAAAGTGTCATTAAATAGAGGGAGAGGTACTTCTTTTTTTCTTCCTACTGGTTGGTATGAGGGTGTGATGGCTGGAGCTTGAGTCATGTTAGGCCATGGATCAGCACACTAAGGGCAGTACAAATGTAAATTAGAAGGAGCCTGGGATCCTGGTGACTATGAAATAGACATAGCCGACTGCCTTTCTTGGATATCTGTTTTGTAAGAGAAAAAAAAATTGTTTTGCTTGGAAGCTGTTATCTTATTGTTCTTGCTATATGAAGCTGAGGTTAATCTTAAAGCATACAACATTTCAGCTGAAAGATTCATAATGTTCATTTTTTGAAATTTATTTAGAGGAAAAAGAGTAGCTAGAGCTAGTCAGCAGAAAAGAGGAACCAGAATGGACAAGCCACTCAATGGAAAGGAGAATTAGACTCCCCTATTACCAATCTGTCTAAAAATTAATTCGTATAGCCTGCATTAAATAATAGTATGCTAGTGGAGGTACAATTATGTATGACAGTATACTGACAGAAGAGGTTCTATGTCTAATTGGATAGGTATATTAGAATACTGGCTATTAGTACAGAGTGTGGAAATTACACTGATTGAGATTTGCACAGGGTGTTATAGAAATAAATAGGAGGTTCCTGAGTACAGACTGGATAATAGAAGGGCAGGGAAAGGTTAGCAAAGACATCTGAGTAAAATCCTGAGGACTGGGCAGATAATTAGTTGAATAGAGGAAAAGAATACTGGATCATCTGAGAGGTCTAGGCAAAGGTAATGGGGCACAATATAGCATTACACTTTAGGTATATAATGTCAGTAAAATCAAAACACAGCATTTAAGGGGTAGAATGGGAAGGATTAGTGGTAAGAGATTTGTATGGTGAGATAGATTTGAAATTCCTGTCTAAGCTTGACAGGATGTTTAGATATTTTCAAAAATGTTATAAAGAAGTGTCACAATCATGTCTATGTTTTAGAAATATGAGTCCATCTTCAAGTTGGAGAAAAGATTGGAGAGAGGCAATATTGGAGATAGAGGGAGTATTTATTAAAATAATAAAAGCTAATATCACACGCATACTCTGTGATAGGCACTGTTCTAAGTTTACTAAATGAATCTTTTCTTTTAATCACAACACCAGCCCTATTGTGAAAGTATTATTATAATTATTAAGTTGAGACTTAGCTAAATTAGGGAATTTACTCAAATAATTAGACATTAGTCACCCAAGTTTTCCTGACTTCATAGCTATGGAATCAGAAAATTCAAGCAATGGCACAAATGCGTTGTTATTAGATACATCAGAAATTAGCTCTGCCAAGTACTCCAGGTAATAGCAGCTGGGAACGTGAACTAGGTAGCAGTGGTGATGCTGCTGATGATAGACAAATGAGGGAGATATTAGGAAGGCAGCATATCAAATGAAATTGATGTGAGGAGGGCGGGGAGAAAGAGAAAAAATATCCTCTTTGGCAACTGAGTTGCTAGAGAGGGAATAGTAGGAAGAAGAAATAAAAAGGAAGTAGGGTTAGTTCTCTTTAGGATATGTTGAGTTTGGGATTTCCCTTTGAATATCCAATGGTTATATCAAGTAGGTATTGAATATACATTTCTGAGACTCAGGAGATTTTAGGTAGGAGATACAGATTTGGAAGTCATCACTTTGCAGGTGATACTTGAAGATGTGAATATAAATGGGATCTCCCAAGGAGATTGTATCAAAACAAAAATGAAGAGGATTGGGAGAAGACTGCAAAACCCTGCCATTTAAGGCACAGATAGAGGGAAAGAAACCTGTAAAGGGAACTGAGAATAAATGGCAAGAGACATGAGGGTGGAAAACAAAACAGAACAAAACAAAACAGGAGAAACAAGTGTCTTAGAGGCAAAGGGTGAGGGCAATTTCAGAAATGAAATGCCATAGAGAAAACTAGAAGAAGAATAGGAAAAAATGTGTGCTTTAGTTTAGCAATATAGAGGTCATTGGTTAGAATGGTAGAACAGTGAAGGGGGGGTGGTGGTAAGTTTCAGATTAGAGTGAGGTGAATACACAAAAAATGAGAAGGTATAAACACTGAGCAAAACAACTCTTTCAAGATGCTTGAATGAAAAGAAAGCAAGAGATGTGGTGACAGCTTTAAAGAGATGTAAGGTCAAGGAGGTATTTTTGGTTATTTGCTTTAAGGTGAAAGAGACTTGAAAATGTTGAAATGCAGTTGGGATATTTTGAGACCAAGGAATTTAAGATAAAGGCAGGCAAAAAATGATGAAACTAAGTTCTCAGGAGACAGGAAGTATAGAGGAGCTCAAACCTCATAGAAAGTGGTTGGAACTGAAAGATTCTTGAAAATTTTTATATCTACTTTGACATCTATTGATATGATACTGATAATATCTGAATCATGAAACTAAATTTTTAAACTATATGTCTTAATATAAAGAGAAAGAATTTTCAATATGAAATATTAGAATAATTAACCTTGTATAGGTTTTTTTTGGCTTTAAAGTCCTTCTAATAGAACATTCCAATTATCTGGGAGACATGCTCATATGTTTGGGATTTTTTATTTCCTACTTAATGTTGTGTTTTCTGAGTCCTTCAGGTGGCAGAAGCTGCTGAATACATAGACATGGTTAGTCTAGCACAGTCCTAGTGGTGACATGGCAGAGAAAGGAAGTTATGCACATTTCAGAACAAACGAGTTAGTGGGAATGTTCAAGTCATATGGAGTTCCTTTTTGGGTTGATAGAAATGTTTTGGCAATGGATGATGGGGATGGAGGCAAAACGTTATATATGTAATTAACACCACTGAATTGTATATTTGGAAAGGGGAATTTTAGATTATGTGTTACCACACACATGCACACAAAACCCCATAGAACTGTACAACACAATGTAAACAGCATGCGAAAGTGAATAACATAATTATAATATTGTTTAATGAATTGTAACAAAGGGCCACACTAATGCCAGATGCTAAAAATAGGGAAAACTTTGTGCATTAGAGTGGTGTGTATGGGAATTCTGTAATTCCTGCATGATGTTTCTGTAAACATACAACTGCTCTAATAATAATAATAATAATAAATAATAATAATAATAATAATAATAATAAATGTTATAGGTACCTAGATTCAATTAGACTGTAAGCCACTTGAAAGCAAGAGCTATATCATGTCACTCTTTTTTCTAATAACTAACCTACTACTCCACTCTGGGTGGGTACTTAACAGTTCGATAACCATATTTATCCTTAGCTGATGTATTGGGAAGATTGGCCCCTATGACATCCTATATATATGAGCTGAATCGATCAAAACTGATTTCCTCCAATTTTAGCATAAAAATATCAAGCCCTATTTTCACTGCAGAGTATTCCAAGTGTCCTTATATTTTTCATGATCTTTTTAGACTTTATTCTTTTTTCAATCAGCTCCTTCCCACCCCCATGCCATTTTCAAATTTGAGCTTGCTACATAAACTTGAAGGCAATGACCTGTGCCCACATTTGGACCACTCTTTTTCATTATTTTGACAGGATTAAAATACGTTCTGGCTATAGAAAAAAAATAACATTATACTCTAGCTCTATTTCCTTCTGTGATGACATAGCAGTTTACCATTAATTACATCAGCAGTTAGCTTTGCAAAGTAAGGTTGCTAGCCTTTCTAAAAACAAATTAAAAGAGAAAAGAAAAAAAAGACCACCACCAAAGCATTAGCAGGCAACATAATGATATTATAGCACATGACCAACAAGGTAATATCCTTTATTGCAAGTCAGTGACCTGGAGAAGTAGAGTTCTCTTATTAATAGTGTTAAACTTAAGAATTGGTTCCCTTGTATTGATGTCTGTGAAGGGTAGGGCTTGGGATGGAAGGGGAGACAAAGAACCCTCTCACTCTACCAGTAATCAGTACTCTTCATTAGCATCACCGGAGAGTACCTTAATACCCTCAGATGACTCACTGCCCAGGCTGTGATAATATCAAGGAGGTGTATAATACTCACTTCTGCTGTGAACACTTTTGGCAACAACAACAACAAATTTGGAGAGCCCTCTTCATTCACAAAGGACAATATGACTATATATTATCCTACAGTGGATAGCAGAAGAACATCTCATCTATTTTTAGAGATTTTTTTCATGTTCATAAAAGCATTCCCATTTTTCTCTTCCTGAAGAGTGCTTCTTGAACTAAACCTGCCAGTGACTTTTCACATTTCTCATCCTATTTCATTACAGAAACATTCATAAAGACACAACTTTCTCCTATCAATAAATATGTTTGATGCTCCATAGAAGTTCTATGTAATACATGCAGAAGAGTGGAGTTAGACTCTGGGATAAATTATTATCAAAACAACTTTAAGCGATAAGCCTGCCTCTGGTCATTCTCCTTTGGATGCCATGTGGATGCTCAGTGTGAAAGTAGGATGAACAATAAAGCCTATGAGTAATAATCATAAATCCCAAACAGGCATTATCCTTTCTTTAGACATTTTAAAATCCCTTGAAAAAGAAGACTGTAAGGTTCAATCTGCTTTTAGAGGCATTATTTTTTTAAAAGTACATTTAGTTAAAGTTTGAAGAGGAGGACACCTGGGCTGGGGTGCCTTTTTTCAGGTAACATGCTCCACCGGCAACTCTGTGTTGATTGTGGCGACATGGTGGAAACAAAGCACATGCTACCAAAGGTGCTTTGGCAAGTACCTTACCATATTTTATTTTTACAACATATTCCTCTTAAAGCCTTCTAAAATCTTTAGCCAAAAATGTGTCTCAAACCATTGAGTCTACATGAAAAGTAATAGGGAACAGAGTAATGTATTTTGTCTTTTTCATAGGTTATGGTTTAAAAAGGGACTGACGTTTTACAGTTTATACTTAAGTCTACTACATTCAACTGAGATTCTACCTGTTTAGTACTCATTAAATACAAAAAATTCAGGATACTGACTGCTAAGATAAATAGTTTTATTTTCTTCTTTTCATATTTTCTCATGGGAAGATACAAATACCATAAAATCTAGTAGTAATTTCAGAACTAGACACTGTGTGAAAAATGTCATGCTGGATATATCTCCATGAGTACAGTCTAGATGAGCCTTTGATCAATATACAGAAGATTAAAGTTTCTTCCTTTTTCTTCCCATGTATTTGTATCATTTACATACTGCACAAATAAAACACTACAACAGCTCAAGGGAAAAAAAAGTACTAAACTATTTGCCAACAAAACTCCCAGCAATTTGTCACTGAATTTCTGATATGCCTCGTTTTTCAAGAAGCATAGTACAAGTTCAATGATATTACTGAAGCCTACTGTCATATGTAGCAAAGCTTGGACATGGCTGGGACTGCAGAACAAGTTCATACTGTCACTTCTGAGTATTGGTAACATATATTCTTAGTGATCAAATAACAAGGATGAAGTGAGGCAATTTTTAGGCATTGCTCCATGGCAGTGTGCATTTTCCTACTGGGTAAAGTGATAAACTCTGCTCAAGGATTTCAGGACAGAGGTCTTTGTGATATCCAGAAGCTCTACCAATTATTTAAGAGCTACTTCATCTAGTAGGGAAACAATTCTATAAGTCCACATAAGAGTGCCATTTTTATATAGCCCGGATGCTACACAGTTCATGCCATAGAGATAGGCAAGATATACCTCCTTTTATGAAAAATAAGATGGAGATATCCAGTTTTCTACACTTTGTGGTAAGGGAGGTGAGCTGAGACTTCCAGTCAATCTACTGGATGGAGGTAGGGACACCTAGCCCTCTCTGTAAATGGAGAAGAGATTCGTAATTATTATTATTTGCATATATGTTGCCTTTCACAATATCCAAATTTGTTTTCACTTAGTTCATATTCTATAATAATCATATATGTAGGCAAGATATTGTTTTTGTATTTTTCATTGTTCTCTTCCATGCTGGCTGTCAGAAATAGAGGCTTAGAATTACGCAGTTCTTTCAGTGTCAAACAAGTAGAATGTTTTGGATCTTGGAATAAGTCACTTCTCTGTGCACTTACTTGTTTAATAACACCAAAATATCATGTGGAAATGATGTTTTCACTTTTTCTAAGTTCTGCACTAGACTTGGTGCTCTTGGGACACATGAGCAATATCCAAAATGTCTTTTTCTTTCTCCAGTATGTGTTATAATGTCTGGTATATGCAGGTACTCATTGAACACTGAAACAATGACTCACCAAGGGGAAGGAATGAGGACCTCACATTACTCCCTTTCTATTTACACTCTTGATTATCCATTCATTTCTTATTAAATACCCAGCACTATACTACACCATTGGACATAAAGGATACAACAATTACAGGGTTTCTCTCAGTGCCAATGACCCACCCACTGCTTTCTGGATGCTTGATAACTTGTTGTGAAAACAACAGATTTTTTTTTTTAAAGTCACATTAATGAAGCAGTGCTTCTTATAGACATTCTACAATCTTTTCCCTGTGTAATTGCCTTTAGTCTCCTCAGAAAATAAAACTTCTGGAAACTGAAAGCTAGGAAAAATAAGTAAATTAATATTTATAACCAAGGTAAATAAGGTAGATTCATGGCTCTGGAACTTCGAAAAGAACAGTATCTCTGGGAATATGTCCTCATGAAAAGCATTGACTATCACTGAAGTTCACACACGGATAAACTGAAAATATATGATCATAAATCAAATAGCAATTTGTGTCCTTACATAACTATGGTTATTTGTAAAGTGAAAATATTTCTAACCAGTAGTGTATAAAGCAAGTTGTAATTATAGGTTGCCATTGGCTTACATTTAATTCTTAAAAATTGCACTATTGAATGTGTTACTCTCCTCTCTGCTGACTGTCCATTTCTATTACTTTATACTCTAGTAATTAGTGTTTTTACTATGGTAACTTTTATAATATTCAGATTTCAGCTTACTGAGAGTAACAGACAGTGATGAAAAGCCCAGTTTACTTACTTCCCAAACATTTCAGTGGGATCTAGTTAGAATTATCAAAAAAAAAAAAAAAAAAAAAAAAAAAAAATCAGACTCTGGGCTCTTCAAGCTCTTTCATCTCTCAGAATTCTGACCATTTTGCTTGAGTATAACTTGTGAAAGAAGAGTCAGAGAGATTAATAGAAAAAGTAGCTATTTTAGGGTCATGTGGACCCAGTTCTGTTGGTTATCAGCAATATATTCTTGTAATATGAAGACAACATTTTAGAGAATATTTCCTTTTCTCTAAAATATTGTCCTGATATAACAGAATTGTTACAAAGAAGAAATGTAAATACTTGTCTAGAGCTTAGAAATTAATAGGGCTTAAAAAAAATCAGAGCCAGAAAAGGAATCATTTTAACTAAATGATTCTCAATCCATACTGATGACTTCTAGGCCTAGAAAGGTAATGTAAATTATTTAAAGTTACCCAGCAGAAGTTGCAGAAGTAGGGTTTGACCTCCCTTTACCCATTCCTTGTCCATTATTCTTCCATTCAACTACATCCCCTTCTAAGACTGCACCCAGGTCTCTGCAGAGCAAAACACTATGGCCAAGACATGCAAGGCTATGGAGAGATATGGAAAGAAGCAGACATAAGAGAAGCAGCACATGTTATAGTTCATAGATCTCTGGTAAAACCAGAGACATCTACTGGCCAGTGTCCAAGACTCTGCTCAAATGTGAATACCCAGAGCTGTCTGGGGGCTGAAGTATGTAGCCAGAAATGCCAGTAGTGGGCCATTGCACCACAGTACCGGTGCCTGTCAGAGAGCTTCTGCCATTTTTAAAATTTAGGCAGCTCAGCTTCCTGCCTAGATCTTACCACCACAGCAATTCTGCAATCAGAATGAGGACATTTTCTGGCCAAATACTGTTTCTCTGCATTCTTTTTTAACCAATTAATAATAACTAAAAAAAACAAACAAGAATTTCAGAGTCTGGGGTGGTTGGCATTTCATGTGACCACAAGAAGTCTCTTAGGTTTGTGTAAATGGTGTGGGCCATAACTCAGAGAGATAAAGGACTAAAAAGCCATTTGGGGACACTTCTTTACGTGTATGGTAAATAGATGTTATTTGACAAACCAGCAGTGCAAAGAAGAATAGTTAATTAGAGAGAGAACAGAGCCAATAGTAGCATATCACTGGCTTGTGTAGAGAGCCAACACTCTGATGGAAATCTGTGGAGAGAATTCTCTAGAATAGAAATAAGCAAACTTTTTCTGTAAAGGGCTAGAAAGTCAATATAGTCAGCCTTGCAGGCCATAGGTTTTTGCTACAATTACCTATTTTTGCCTTTGTAGCTCAAAAGCAGCCAAACACAATAGGTAAACGAATAAGTATATTTAGGCTAACTTAACTAATGAATGCATTTATTTGTTCCAATAATATGTTATTTGCCAAAACAGATGGAGAGCCTGTTTGGGCCTACAAGCCATAGTTTGCCAATCCTGCTCTAGAATAAAGAAAGTTCAAAATAAAGCAATCATGATTTTTCTAGACTACCTGCTCCCCCTCAAGGTGGGGATACCTGTATAACTCATGAAACAAAACACTGCAGAAATAACTGCATGTGTTGCTGCTATGCTTTTGGTGGGGGTATGTGCTGTATACTTTTATTTAAAAACTTCCAAAGCAGAATAAAAGCTAAGGCTGCGTATGATTTTACACCTGTTTTTCAGCACCTAACAAAAAGCCTAACAAGTCATATGATTTAGTAAATTTCAAATAAAAGAAAGCCATACACATACATGCAAATACTTCATAACTATTGGGAAAGAATTTACCTCAGATGGTTTCAAATATTGAAATTTGTATTTATACTTGTAACTGAATGAATTGATTAAAAAGTAAGAAAAAAAAACACTAAGAAAGCAAAAATTTGATTTTTCTTAAAATTTTTATATAGACTCCTCTGTGTTTAAAACTGCTTGATTAGATCCAAATTTTTATGATATTTAAATCTTTGAATATGCTAATTTGAGAGTAAAAAGCTCTCTGAGGTAGGGACCTCTATTCCCATTGTAGAGACAATAGATTTTGAGATAGAAAGGAATGACTCCCCATGACCACCTACTCCGTAAGTGTTCCTATGGACACAAATTCAGGCATTCTTATTTCAAATTCATTTTTTTTCTTTATCATATGAAATCTGCATTGTGTTGGATAAAAGCATAGGGGAATCAATGAAAGAAACAAATGGAATGATATAAACTTTTAACATTAAATAGTAATTTAATATGGATTTAAGGATAATTTGGGAATAATTTAAGACAGACTAAGAGCTTTCCAGAGATCAAGGATAATTAAAATCTTTGCAGAAGCAATGACAGAGCTTGTTGTAGATTCCTATCAATTCTTCTGCCTGATTTGTGTTCAATTTATTTGCCATTTATGTTAATAATGCATTAGTTTATTGCTGTGTTGAGAGAGGTAGAGATAAATGAATCCTTTTGAATTAATTTGATGGAATTCCTCTCTAAAGTTAAGCACTATTTCACAATAGAAGAATTTCCACAGCTCATTCATCTCTTCTCAGTAATATGGGGTTTGAAGGTGAGGTATCTATTAATGAAGTGAAAGAAAATTTATTTTAACAATTAACACATAAATTGTTTTGTATAGTTGTTAGATAACTGAACTTTTATTTCTTCCAAGAGAATGTAGAGTGGGAAGAGGGAGGAGAGTGGGAAAGGCTTCCAAGAGAGTTTAGAGGGTAAAAGGAATATGTTAGGGAGAGGGAAACAATAAAAATTTTTATTTAAAAACATGTGATTAAAAAATAGCATATTAATTTTTTCAAGGAAGTTGGATACTCTTCAACTACTTAAGAATAACGGAAATTAAAATAATAAGCTACAGTAAAAAGGAATGATAAAATACTAGAAGAATATATTATCCAAAGAGGTAAAAGTAGATTTCCCTGCCAGTTTCCCCAGTTATATCATTCCTCACTGGTTTGCCTGGGGGAGCTAGGCAGCCCTCATTATATTATAAGTGCAGGCCTTAGCTGAGACTATCTCTTTAGTTGATCTCCTCAGTCACCTCAAGGATTTTACATGTGACACATGTGTGGAAACTCCTATTGTCCATGGTCATCCCTGACATCTCTCTCATTTGTTTGCTTTTGCAATGGCCTACTCCATGTTCCACAGGCAGCTCTAAATCCGCATGTCCAAAACCACAATAATCTCCCAGCTTCCCCCCTTTTGTTTCCCATTTCTGTTGAACATCTCTGATTTCTTCCTGCTTATCTTATAATCAATACCCACGATTTCTCAGCCGCCACATTTCTCTCACTCCTCAGCCCGCTTCAGTCTTTAGGGTCTGACAAAGCTATCAGTAAATGTTCCTAAAGCATAGCTGGAGTCCTTTCAATCCTCTTAGGAAAACAAAAACAAAAACAAACAACTTTATTATTTCAAAGATATTTTAGTTTGAAAAGTTCTTAAAGGTAGACAAAGCAAAATTTATGATCTTCCTTTAGAATACTGAAAGAAACAAAAGTCCCCAAACAATACCTTCTTTTTATCTAGTCAGGTAAGTGCTAATAACAGTTTAGTAATTATCTTTCCAGACTTCCCAGATTATTTCTATGATTATATAATTTCAATAGCTCTATGAAATTTATATGCATTTTTACAGGAAAAAAACTATTTCTGTGTGTGTATATTTAAAATTTATTTACCTTTAATTTTATTATATACTATATATTAGTTCCTTGTACTGCCATTACATGAGGGATCTACAAGTTAAAATTAAGGAAGATATTCATTCACTATTATGAAAGGTAAGGAGTACTTGACCTTTTCTCAAGGAGAAAAAGTCCCTCATCTGAACTTGGTTTATGTGACTTTGTTATATGTGTTCTTTAAAAAAAAGTCATTGAAAATACTTCCTGAAGATTGTAGATTATCCTACATATAAAGAGTAAAGTTCAATGAACATAGACCAGGAGGAAATCTCTTACATGATTCACAGACACATTTTTAGGTAATACCATCTGCTTGAAATTTAGGAAGCTCATTTCCCTGAAGAATATTTTCAGGATAATTTGTGATGTCTTCTTCAGTGCAAGTCATTAACATTGATAGACTGTATACACACACAAACATCTCTAACCCAAACAATCATGCACTCACACATCACTAAACCAGAATTCAGAGTCTATATGGTTGTTAACTTTCCCCCTTCATTAACTGCCATTGAAGAAGAAAACATGTTAAAAGATAAACCTTTATGAGAGAGTGTAATCAGATCTTAACATTTTAAAAAAATTATTTAAAGTATGGCATGCATGGTCTGTCAGCCAGCAATATGTTCACCTCGACCAAAACTGCTTTAACTGTATGGCAAAAAGTCTAGATTATAGTAGAAGGATAATGTCCCTTGTCAGATTAACATGTGCTCAAACTCTAGAACAGAGATTGGTACTTAGTTACACAATATATATTTATTGAGAGAATGAAAGAATAGCTTTAGGAACAAGAGTTGCTTCCTGCTCTTGTAATCCCAAACTGCTTCCTAGAGCATTAATTACAAGGGTTCAAAGAGGGGAGAAAGAAAAGGAAAAGGGTGAAAAATAGTCTAAAACTCAGTATGGCTCCAGGGTTGAGAGAGGATACTGCTATTTGGTTTTGAAAGATTTCCCAACTCTTTAAGTATGGTTATTCTTACTTATTTTTGTGACTTAGTACATCTTTGCTGTTCTTAAAAGAAATGAGATATTAAGTTCAAAGATGGACATTTCTGATGAATTCAAGAATTGAAGCAATATATAATGACAACGTCAATAAGGAAATACTAATTGTGATTATTTATTACATCAAATGAGAGTGTGTTGATGTATATGTGAATGATTTCTGCTACAGCTACTGGGACAATAAAATTGCTAAATAATTACATTCATGCAATGGTCTCTACCTTATGAGAAAGTTAATAAATGCTGATCAGGTCTATACCAGGTAAAATTCATGCTTGATAAGAGGTAAAATTCATGTCAAAATATGAATAAAATATCTTTCACAGCAGTGATTTCTATCTTATCAAAAAACACAATGTAAGAAGTAGTAAATTCTAAAACTCAATAATCATGATATCTGATTTAAAAGTGGATTTCTTTGCACACTGCATCTATATTCTCATTTGAATGGGGGTAGAGTTAAGAGTATACATTCCCACTGTGTTAATGGCAACTCTAAGTAGCAGTTCCCACAGAGTGAGGATTACAAGTTACTTTTATGTTGACTGCTTATGCTAATTTGAATTTTCAGTACATTGTGGGACAACCAGTTAGAGAAGGTAAGAGCACGTTAAGCTATGGGATGCAAAGAAAAGATTTAAGATGAAATGAGGAAATGTGAAACCAGATGGATGGATGATTAAATGGCACTTGATGTTTAACAATGTATTGAGTGGATAATATTTAGTACCTGAATAAGGGAACACATGCTTACAAGTTTTTTTAGAAATCTGGATTAAATTGACTGAGTGTTCAATTATCTATGGCTAAGGAGAGCATTTGTAATCTATAGCCACACAAATTTGAATAAAGCTTTTTTTTTTTTTTTTTTTTTTACTTCAACCTAGATCATCAATAGAAAATGAAGAAAAAAATTATATACAAGATATATTTGGGGAATATATGCTTTCAAATTGTGTTGAGGCCCTGCTACATGTTTTTTTTGTGTACCTTTTACCAGTTTGCTAACAGAAGATTCTACCGAATGATGAAATGTCATGCACCCTACTAGGAAATGTTTTGACTGAGGGTAACTTGGGGTAGCATTTTCCTCCTTCACTGACTCTCTTCCAAATTGAATGGTAAGGTCTTGTGCTTTGCATGGAAACAGCTTCTGCATGGGCCAGGAGTGAGTCACCCAAATTCATTCAATTTGGGGCAATGTGATGGGCTGCTTGGGTTATATTTTCGCAGCTGAGGGAAGACATTCACCAGGCATTGGATACACAAAAGAGTCAGGGTGCACCAATGTGGTACCTCTGTAAGCAGCTAGCCTTGGTTGCCATTCCCTTTCTGATACCCTATTAGCTTCTTATTGTTCAGTCTTAACATGGATCACTTCCCTTGAAAACCAGTTATTTCAGCAAGCCATAAACTCAGAAGTCACTGTTGACAGTGCTCAGTTCCTTGCTCCTGTATCATTGTACCCAGCCAATCCAGCCATTAGTCCTGCCACATTTCCCCCTAAACAGAACTCATATCTTTCCAATTCTCTTCATTTTCACCAATACCTATATCAAAAGTACCATCATTCATGTGTTTGGAACACCTGAATAACCTCTTAACTTTTCTCTCGTTACTTATTTTGGGTCCCATTCAGAGTAGAAATTGCAATATTTCTAAGAGTCTCCATTGTTCTTGGGAAAAAGATATAAAACTCCTCAACATAACATACAAGGCTTTCTCCAGCCTCATCCAGTGTATGTTCTTCCTTACACTCTCAGATCCAGCTTTACCAACCGTTTTCCAGTTCTTGATTTTTTCCATTCTCTCAAGATACAGGACATTTTGTACATGCTCTTCTGACTAAAACATTTTCATGCTCACTCCTTGCTCCTTTGTCATTTGAATCCTACTCATTTTCTTGGTCTCTGTTTAAGCTTCTTCAAGAAAATCTTTCTAGATTCCACATCTTCCTTGTAGGGGCTTTCATAACATAGTGCAGGTCCCCATCACATTTAAAATTTTACATGTATTTCTGTGATTTATGGATTACTGCTTGTAGCAGACAATGTGGTGGACTTTCAACCTCCATGTAATCTCATAATTAGTTTAGGTCAAGCATAGAATCAGGGATAGATGGCTGGATGGATACATAGATCCTCAATCTGGCCAATGATATTTAAGAAGAAATCTGATAGAGGATTTTTAAAAAAATCTTGTCTTTACTATTATGGAAGAAACAAAGACAATATTCATTTTCATTTTCTTCTGGACATTTTGCATTGAGATATAATCTCAGAAAGTGCAGCAGACAGATTGCAACAAGTTTGAGAATGAAGCTAACACCAAAGGTAGAAGAGTTGAGAGGCAGAAATATTCTCTATATTTAGTGATATCACTAAGCAATTGATTCATTTGACTTCAAATCCATTTCTATGTCTATGTTAAGTGTTATTTGAGATAATTAATTTCCTTTCATGCCAATTTGGTTTGGGTTAGGCAGCCTAACTTTATGTACTGTCTCAGAGACTATAAGCTCTGTAAAAATAGAGGTCATGACTGTTTTGACTCATCATTTTAATATTCAGTGCCTGGTGTATAGTTTGTGTTCATTAAATATTTCTTGAATGAATGGATAGAGAGATGAATACAGAGAATACTTCTCTGAAATATCTCCTTGGATACTGATTTTTTTTTTTCCTCTCTAGTCTCTGTCTATTCTTATTTTCCATTGTGGTCAGTTACTTCTTCTGTTTCTCAAAAGGTATAATTTCACACTGATCATTTCCCTATGAGCATGCTATGGTTTATCTCTTTCCCTCTAAAATATGACATTCAACACAAAGCAAAATCCTTTGAGTATTCTTTGGCCAGCTAAAGAATGATAGGTGTATCATTTCCCTCGCTCCAGATTAGTATTTTATAACTAAGGTTGTATATGAGAATTCTGTTGTGACAGTATGAAATTTTGTGAATCCCAGAAAGGATCATGTTCTTTGAACTAATCCATTCCTGTGGGTATGAGACCCTTTGATTGCATTAAATGTAGTTAAAGGACCTTGATTAGATTATTTTAGGGCCTTTGATTGGACTATGTCAGTGAGGTGTGACCAAGGTTGGGTCTCCACACTCTTGTTGGGGTCTTCCATAAACTGAGAACTGGAAGCAGAAACAGAAAAAGACAGCTGCCATTTTGGCCCTGCCATGTGAGAAAGAGGTTCGCTGGCAGTCACAAAGAGATAAAGAAGCCCTGAAAGGCTGAGAGAGGTCCCAGAAGCTGAGTATGTTCTAAATCAGCAGGGTACAGAGGCATGGAAGGAGGCCCCTGAAACGCTAGGTCCATGGAGCAGCTCGAAGCAGAAGAGACTACACCTGCCATGTGCCAGATTGACCACAGCTGAGATCTGAGAGAAAACAGCCTGATGAGACGGCAGAAACCCAGTTGGAAAGCTGCCATTTTGCCTTGCCATGTGGCAGAAGCCCAGGATCCAACCAGCAGCCAACCTTTGGTGAGAAGGCATTTCTGATGATGCCTTGATTTGGACATTTTTGCAGACTTAGAACTGTAAGCTTTTACCCTAATAAATTCCCTTTATAGAAGCCAACACGTTTCTGGTATTATGCATTAGCAGCATGAAGCAAACTAAAGCACCTGTGAAGCTTTTGAAAAATATAAATACATGTGAAGTATACTCCCAAATTCTGGAGTGGAATACCTGGGGTGGTTGACACACAGGAATATTTAGTTTTTCATTGCTCTATTAAGTAATTCTGATATGCTTCCAGGAATTTTATCCATTGTTTTAGATGCTAAACTTCTATTAATTCAGCTAAATTCTCATTAATACTTTGGTGATCTTTTTGCACTATCTACTCATTCTAAAATTATTATCACCTGAAGAAGGATCAGCATTGTTTAAGAATGTATATGCTTCTGAAAAAGAGAAATAAACTTTGTTCAGTAGAGTGTGAGGATTCAATTGCAGATTTAGAGAAGACTCTAAGGTTTTTTTTTTTCCCCCTTTCCTATAACTAAGACATGCGCAGCACTTATTTCCTCTTCTCCTGGTACTCGAACCTTGATTTGTTCCTGGAGATGGGTCCCAACACTCTCAAACCATATGGTATCGGTGGGACTGAACTCAGCTTTGATATAAAGGTGTTGTGGTGCTGCCCAAAATTAATAAGAGCACCTCATTCCTCTCCCTTGATAAATGGGATCAGGGAGACACCTGAGACCTAAGTAGACTACATTGGGTGATGAGATCTTTGCCAGGAATGCTCAAACAGTGGCTGGCACTCTTTCTGGCAATTTCTGAATTTCAGTGGATTGGAGATCCTGGGGCTGGTGCAACCATTTTAAGAATTTAGGGAGAAAGCCTGTCTGAAAGCAATGAAGCAGCACTGAGAGACCATGAGAGAGGAACAAGGGATCAGTGACATTGTTTATTTCTATATTCTCCCATGCCTGAAGCCTCTGTACTTTTCATTTAGTTGAGGCAATAAATCACCATTTCCTTTAAGACAGTTGGGCTTGGGTTTTCTGTCACTTGGAGCAGAGTCATAACTGATACAATGAGGAAGAACTTTTCAATTATTAAACATTCACACAGAACATAATTACTTAAGAAGTAGCAAGTTTCTAATCACAAAAACAAGTTGTATATAGGCAATAAACTATTATTTGATAGGGACGTTTTAACAGAGACCAGATATCAGAATGGCTATCTGTCTTGAGGACTTCGATGAGGCTCGAAGGCCTAAGGGTGATGCCCTGGGAGCAACAGGTCAAATAGAAGGAAGAAGGAAATCTTAAGAGGTGTCCTTTGGTTTTGGGCTACCTAGGATTCGGCTACTCCTGAGAAGCTGTTGTAAATAAAAGATACTTAAGGCAGGCATATTATATGCCAGGGAATGCTGGCACTCAGTGATTTGAATTGATTCATCACATCTGAGTCAATTTAAGATCAAACCCACCTGACTTACAGCCAAAATAGCACTAACTGCCTAACAGGTTGTGATGCTTTATGCAGCAATGCTGTATCAGTAGAAATTATTAATGATTTCGGTAGCCAACAAGTTCTGTGAATTAATAAGGAGAACTATGGTTTTAAATAACTTGGTGGAAAATGCAATGGGGCAGACGGGAATTGCAATGGACTCCCTGAACTGTTCTGTCGATGTTACTGAGCAAATATAGCTCCTTGAGTTGTTTTCATTTCATCAGAATCATGATACTCTTGAGTGTTGGCAAGGAAATATCAGGTAATGAGAATGCAGTGAACATGCCTTTCATTAGCTGAAAATCTTTAATTGTAATTGCAGCATGTAATGGTGTAATTAGTTGTCTAAGTGACAGGATAGGCTCAAAACTTTCCCAGTGTTTTGCAAAAAGGACCATTAAGTTTCCGGAAACCTTTCTTCAAATGAGAAGACTGGCAGCCAAAGATGGGAAAGAAATTCATTTTTAACCCTATGAACTGAGCAGACTCACTAGAAAAGAAAAGAGGCTACATGAAAGCAAAGAGATTAGATTATGTTGCTACTCAGATAAGTTTTGGTTCTAAAGAAATCACAGAGGTAAATAAGCAGCATGTTTTAAACTACTCAAGGCACTATACATACTTCATGAATCATAGACACAAGCTTACAAGAGCTATTATCCTTATTTACAGATAAGGAAACTGGGGCTCAGAGACGTTGAGTAATTTAGGGTCACACAGATAAAATATTGCAGAGGCAGGGCTGTCATTTGCACCTAGGACAAAATCTGAGTCTATTAGTCTTCAGAATCCATTATCTTGTCCCGAGAACAAGCTGCCTTCAACTCTCTTCAAACCTTTAGAATGTTGGTTCTCAAATTTCTATATGTATAACAATTATATAAAAGTTGATAAAATGCCTGTTCCCAAGCTAGAGAGGTTATGGTTGAGGTTAAGAAATATGCAATTTAATCTTGTTCCTCAAGAAATTTTGAGGTAGGTATTCTTCAGACCACATGACCTACAATGACTTTTGCAGAAACTTGTGCACTTAATTCTTGAGATTTTTATACAAGGAAATCACACAACGAGGATTCTAATGCTATTTTGGTGTCAAAGTGCCACATATAAAAATCATAGACTTATACATTAATCAGAATCAGTTACATAGAAAGCCCTAGGCTTTACAGAGTTACACAAAAAATGAACATGGGACCTCAATCACCAAACTCAAATTGGATCTGTAACTCCAGGACTGTTAGGACAACAATATTTTCATTCTACCAGTAACAGTGAAGATAATTCTAGAATGAGTAGGTTGAATTCAAGAAAGCATTTTTTTTTTCATGAAGGAAACAAATAGTGCTCTGGGCAATTATGGTTAATGGATGTGATAATGGATCTTTCTTTTGTGTCCTCACCTTAAAAAATTAATTCCATACTCCCTCTTTTAGAAAAGATGAAAAGGATAAAATAAACTAAAAGAATACAAGAGAAAAGAGAATAAAACTCTAACAAAAAAATCTATTTCCCTAAGTTAAAAAGCTTCAAAAAGCTTCACTTCCTTTGTCATAATGGTACCATTGGATCGCTGCCAATCAGAAGCTACATAAATGATTGTTCTTAGATAATAGTTCCTTTTTACAGATAAAAAGTAAACTATAAAGCTGCATTTCCCAAAACTCATGAGTTCCCAAACAAAATAAATCCTCATTTTCTAAAATTAATAGTTTATTTTGGAACTATTTTTGCTGTAATTTCAACCATTTTTCTGCTAAAGAATTATATCAGTGAGACACATATATTTCAACATTCTACAACAATTACCATTGTGTAAATTTTATTGTCTGCATAGCAATTCTGCCAAAGCCATTAATTTTAACAGGAATATTTATGTATTGCAAGAGTGTTGTTGTTTTTTTTTTTCCAAAATGCTGGTCCCTTGTAGTTTTTTTTATGAATAAATGCCAGTATTGCATTCAAGAAATGCAAAAGTATTATTGATAATTACATTTATTCATAAAGTAAATGTTTGTATAGATTTGTTTGGAACTTAAAGTAGTTATTTTTGTAGCTTTATATACTCCTCTTCACATTTCAATTTACTTTGTTTTAAGTGGATGAGGGCTGGCTGGAGTTGGAAGAGGACTAAGAGAAAGGCTGGGAATAGAAAAGTGTTTTGCTTGTCTGGGCTTATTTGTTAGATGACTTAATGCAGCAGAAATCAGATAATCAGTATGCTCATTTCTAATATTAACAAAATCTATGCTTTCATTATTAGGTTGGTCCACTCTCAAAACAATCATTTTAAAACTATTTTCTCTGAATAAAGATTTCCATGTCAGATATTAAAATAGCCCTCTATATCTCAATTTTCATTTATGGGGTAATGAAAATAATGACTAAAGCCTTCAGAAAGAAGAATTAGGTTTGATCTTGACTCTTCCACTGGAGAAACTTGGGTGAATTACTTAATTTCATAGATATTCACTTTCCTCACCTGTGAAATAAGGTTAATGATACCTATTTCTAGTTATTCTAGAGATAAAACATTTTTGAGAATATCTGGTTCATATTAAACTCCTTTTTGGGGGGTGGGGGAAGTCTAATATAGCTATTACTTTGAATTTTTTTCATTATAGAAATTAGGTTCATCTATATATTTTTCCTATTTAATGAAATATCAAGTAATCTAAAACATTTAATAATTTCTATCAGCATTCTAGCTTGAGAATCTAAACTATAATTTACCCCAAGAGTTTGGGTGCTGTCTTAATTTGCTGGATTAATATCATATAATGGGTGGTCTTAAACAACAAACATTTGTCTCACAGTTTGGAAGTCCAGAAGTCCAAAATCAAGACATTGGCAAGGTCATACTTTCTCCCAGAGTCGGTGAGGTTCTGGTGAGGGCAGTCTGCTGACACGTGGCGACTTCTGGCCTCTAAGCCTCTTGCTTCTTCCAGCTTTTGGTTTTTACTGACAGGCTGAATTTCCTCTCTTTATAAAACCTCCGGTAATGCTTATTAGACCCACCTTGATTCAATTTGGCCACACATTAACTAAGTATAACATCTTTAAAAGGTCCCGCTTACAAATGGATCCACACCAACAGAAACAAAGATTGAGTTTAAGAACAATGTCTTTTGTAGGAACACATGATTCAATCTACCACACGTGCTTTTGAAGACTGCTTCAAAGAGCATAAACTATGGAATCAGATCCATCTGTCTATTTCCCCTTGCCCTTTTTTGGTTGATATTTTTCTTTTCCTTTTCTTGTTCTATTTCCTCTCTATTTCTTTGGAAATTTTATTCTTTATGTCTAATATTTTAGTGCTTACCCTAGTTATTTTAATATGCATGCATTTACCCTTTCTACTGAACAATATAATTTATTAAAGTATATTACAGTATTTAACTGCCAACACTTTCTGTAAAACGACATGAAAATTTTGTGCAACATAATTACTTTTACTATTCCCCCATAAACGAGGCCTTGTTGTTGCTCTTGTTGTGCTATTACTTGGTGATGGTTTAGAATACAGTTCATGTTTATTTATATCTACCTACATAGTCACAATTACCTTTCCTTATCAAGGTGTTTTGCATCTCAGATCATCCCTCTGAGATGATATTCATTCTGCCTAAATTACATATGTAGAATTTTCTTTCCTGAGAGTCTGTTGGTGGTAAACTTAATTTATTTTTGTCTGTAAATATCTTTATTTTGCCTCTGCTCTTGAAAAAAAGCTTTGCTGGATATCATTAGGATATAGAGATCTAGGCTGACAGTTTTGAGTATGTGTACATATGCATGTACCTGTGTATGCTTTTGTTGTGCTCAGAATATTGAAGATATTATCTCACTCCTTCCACTATCCATTATTGCCATTGAAAATTTACCTAATAGGATAATATTAGTCCTTTGAAGAAAAGCTTCCTGTTTTATCTGTGCTTTTTTAAGATTTTCTCTTATTTATGCAGATTTATTAAATTGTGTCTGAATATCAATGTTATTTATGTGTTTATCTGAGATTCACTGTCCATTGTCTTCCAAAAATTCTCTAACATATCAGCCACTATTTCTGTGAATATTTCCTCTTTCCCATTTATTCTATTCTTATGGAAATATGTTTATACAGTTTTTAGACTACCCTCTGACGTTGGCTTCTCAATCTCTCATAGCTGATACCTTTGCTTCTCTGAGCTGCTTTCTGGGTATCTTCTTCACATGCATCATCTGTGCCCTGGCTCATCTGCTTTGATTCAACACTAGCTTTTCTTATCCAATTATTTTATCTTTTTTTCCCTCTATTTCTTCAGATCCATTTCTTTTTCAAATACATTGTTTTATAGTCTCTATAAAAATAATATCATTCCCATTTTCAAATTTCTCTTTTCTCTAAACCTATTAAATTTGTTTTTTTATTTGAGGAGTACAAATTTCAAAATCTGAAGGATTTTGCATATGATTCTGTTTCCTTATTTCTGCTGACTTTATCACAGCGTGCCTTGTTTACCTTGTTGCCTTGAATTCTTTTGGAATCTTTGATAAGAAGCTAATAATTTCTCTTAGAAATATGGCTTTTGGAATTCTTTGAAACCTGGGTTGTTCAAATATTTCTACCAAGAACATTTGTGTTTCCTTTTGCCCATCTCATGTACATACTACCATTCTGAGACCTCTTTATTTTTTTTCCATACAGATAGTATGAATATGAACCCCAAAACAAATTTGGCTTTTGGTCATTGACTCTTAATGGAGAACTATTTTCCTCTTCACCCAATAACAAGGTCAAGACATTCAAGTTTCCCTTCTGGAGTTCTCTGCACAATAGATTCCTTTCTTGTTCACACTCACTGTGGGACTAGCCTTTTCATTTTGGCTTTATACAAGGATTCTCCTACTAGTCTCCACAATGTCAGCATAGCCTAGACTTTAAATCTTGTCTCCTGGTCCCTGAGAGAAATTTAAGCAGAAGCTCAAAATAATGGCACCCAGAATCCTATGATCAAATGGTTCCCCTGATACCCAATTAGTTCCCAAGGTTCCTACTTTCATTTCATGTGGCCTCTGAATATTCCTTCCTTTGTTGCAGTACAAAATATCTTTAAAACTATTTTTTAAGTATTTTAAACATGATATTTTAAATTCTTCAAGTTTTGTTTTGTTTATTACCCCTGTTATGACTAGCTGTCCAGGAACTCAGTTTGTTGTATTACTGGATGGAAGTGCCTCATTTTCCTTTTTAAAATTTAGGATTCATTTAAGTTTTCCATGATAAGATTTTTTTTCCTTGTTGTCATTACATTGATTCTGAGAGAAGCATTTTGAGCTAATTACATATTTACGTTCAGCAAAAGCTTTTTGACTTATTAAAGTCTATGTTTAATTTCTTATAGAGATTTATTGTTGGAAGAAACACTGAAGCAATGTGGATACAACATTTTCATCAAAAAAATCAAAGAAATGCAAATAAAATAAGTTGCAATTGTTTTGCCATAATATTAGCAACATTATAAACAATAGTAGACAGGAGGTATTAAAACAGATGCTCTTATTAATTCTTCCAAGCGTTATGCTTCCTAAGATATATGCTCTGAGCCGTCTTCTTTCATAAATCCTCCGTGGAATATAATTTCATACATACACACAGAATTCATGTATTAGTTTTATATCTCTTTTCTGGAACTTACTTCTAAAATCTAAACTTGTATTTCCAATCCTGAGATGTAACTAGAGAAGACAATACCTCTGGTAGGTCGCACAGATATCTCCATTCACTTGACCTCAAAGGAACATTCATGTTACCCACAAACTCTTGTTTTCTATCTTTCCTTCAACTTTTATGTCGAATTTATCAAGTCCTATCATTTGCTTTTTCTATCTTACTATCAGCTTAGTCTGGTTCAACCTCTTAATTTTCTTCTCTACCTCTCTTGCTTCCTTCCATTCTGCCTTTCACATAGCATAAGAGTGATGTGCCTAAATATCAGTTGAATCAAGTTGATACCTTACTAAAAATCATTCATTACTTGTCCATTGCCTGAATAATAAAATCCAAACTCTTTACCATGGCCTACAGGATCTTTCTTCTTATTTCCATTGTTTTCTTTTTTGCTTGCTCTATTCCAATGAAACTGTTGTCATTCTGTGTCTTGATTAAAAAGATTTTTATACCTCCTCTCATTGGAAATGCTCCTCTGCCTCTCTTTTCATGACCACCTCTTTCTCATACTTTATGTTTCAGCTTAAACTACACCTCATCAGAGAGGCTTTCCCTTTGAAACCATTGTTTCTCTGATAAACACATCACAACTTGTACTTAAATACATTTGCTTTTTTACATATTTTATATAGTTCATCTCCCTCACTAGGAGCTGGAAGGGACCATGTCTATCTTGTTTGGCAGTGAATCCTCAGCCTTGAACATATTAGGGACTCAATAAATATTTGTTGAGTGAATTACAATGTTTAAATGTAATTTGATATAACTCTCTTAAATGGCATACAACAATCCATGAGAAAAAAGCTTTTTAAAGAGTCACAAATCAAGGCCTGGGAGAAAATCCTACCTGCAGATTTATGTTCTTTGTTTGTTCCTTTTCTAACGTGAATACATGTTTTTGTTTTTTTTTTCCACAAAATTTTGAATTTTAATAGCAACTTTAGGAAGGGAACATGCAACTCATTTGAACACCAGCCATAGTACTCTTCACGTTCTTATTTCCTGCTTTTACTTTACACTTTATGTTACTTGTCTAGAAGAGTATCATACTTCTGTATGTAATTAGTACCCTTTCATCTTGCTATTCTAAGAATCTAATCCAAAAATATTCCCATGTACTGAAAAAAAATGCAAACATGAAGATGTGCCTCATGGCATTTTTTATGTTAGTCAAAAATATTTAAATCTATATTTACAAATATTAAAAATTTGATCACATTAAAATTACATGAAAATGCTCTACGAATGTAATAGAAAGGAAAATTATAAAAATCAGTATAATTACAACTAGTTTTCCAAAATACTCCCCAAAGAAAACTATTTTATGGGGAGAAGTTTGGAATACAACATGGCAAAATAATATTAGCCTAACTACATGTGGTGGTTCTATGGGTCCTATTCTTTGAAACACTTTTAAAGAATGATATTTACTTATTTACCAAGTAATTTGAGTATTTGACTATAGTGCTATACCTTTTAGATAATGAAACCTTAATACATTTTTTAACCTAGCTTGAGTTGGTCCTGAAGAATAAATAGGAATTTTCCAGGTAGAGAATGAGGAAAAAGATTTTTCCAGCATTGTGTATTTCCCATGAAAAAGCACAATGCACTTAGCTACTATAGGTGTATTTTTATGTGATATAAATTATGTTGAGGCAGTAATTTCCTAAAACTGGAGAACTATTTTTCAAACTGCTACTTACCTGGGACTGGAATTAGAACTAGACTTGAGTCCTGGTTCTGTTGTCTATCAGTTGAATGAACATATAGTTGTTATTGAGGCCCTCTATTAACTTCCTCCCTCCCCATCATTTGTTAATCATGGATAACAATAGTGGATCTTCACTATAAGAATTTGATAAATATATAATAATATAAATTTCTTTAGTGTGTCACAGTTTTCGAAATGCTGTCATATATGTAGTCACATGTTTTTTCACATGATTTATTAGAATGAGATAAAGGAAGAATTTGCTACTTGTGAGTGCTTAATATTTCTTAATATTATTTAATATTATTTCTTAATATTATTTCTTAATATTTCTTTGCTTAATTATATTCCTAGTCACAACTTCTGCTGAATGGAGAGATGTTCAATATGGACTTGATCAAAGTTCATACCTTATTTTGTGCCTTAAGACAAAATAATGATTTGTAGTTAGCAGTTACATAGCTCTTAATAAAATGTTTTTAGAAAATCTATATAACATATATTTCAAAATGTCAATGAATACACTGCACCTTTACTTGTAGAGAAGCATAAATTAAAAGAAATGAAAAGAGTCAACAGATTCAGGCTTTCACCATAAACTGGATTTCTAGGAGGCTACTGCCTGGTTTTGCAGTTAGAAATTGCACTGAACGGTATGGAAAAATGATTCCTCAGCTACTTGTTATAACTTAGTGGCTGCAAGGTGCTATCCAAATAAACCTTTGAAATGCTATACTTATCAAAACCAAGACAAGTGATGAAAATTTGTGTTTTGGGCATTATCAACATTTTACTCTTTGATATACTCACTGGGCTATTTCCCCTAAAGGGATTTTGTTTTGATGTACTATAAACTAAGAACACATGATATTTAAAGTGATAAAAACAAATTAGACTTCTCTTCTTGCACCTCTATGAAAGCCTTGAAAACTATCATTATTTTCAAAAGAAGACTTATTTAAATAGTGGTTTTGGTAATTTTTGTTATATGTGAACATTTTATTTTTGCTTTGATGTAGCTAGAATATTACATAACTCACTTAGAATATGATGAAAGGAAGGTTAAGGTTACAAAATTGAAATCTCACAAGGCCACTGTCTTAGATCAAAGACTTCAGCAGAAAATAACGGGCTGGTTTCTGATAATTCATTCTTACAAAGGATACACTTTTATCTAATCACAGGCTACATTATAATGTTTCTTTGCAATATCATGTAACCAGGAAGGTAATAGCACTGAAATATTTTTTAATCACAGTTAGTCTCTTAAACTTAATAGCTTCAGTAAGAGTGAGAATTTGTAGAAATTCTAAAATTGTGCATGTATAATTTCATGAGGTACAGTATCATGCTTAATACTCCTTAGCAAAAATTTTAATACTTGAGATAACTAATGATTTTAATACAAACAATATGTAACATATTTATACATATGTCTTTGTATATAGTCATATATATATATAGTACAGATCTGTGTACATTAAGCATAAGCATTCATCATAACAGCTCACTTAAGAATCATAACTTAATTCATTCTGAACCTGTCTCTCATTGACTGATTTCCCTAATCTTTAAATGGGGATAACACCTACTCTATAACCTGGTGTGACAGTTTGAAGTTATTTTATGAATCCCCAAAAGAAAAAGATCATATTTTTAACTAATCCATTCCTGTGGATGTGAGGTCCTTTTGATTGGACTATGTCAGTAAGGCTTGACTCAAGTTGAGTCTCCGCCCTCTTGCTGGGTCTTATATAAACTGCGACAGAGAGAAAGAGTCTCAGAAAGAAAGGAGCTGCCAAATGAGAGCGAGGACTGCAGGTAAACAGAGAAGCCCTGAGAGTGCTGAGAGCGGTCCTGGAGTCTGGAAGTAGCAGAGCACAAAAGCATGGAAAGAAGCCCCCAAGGGGCTGGGCCCACAGAGCATTTCAAGGCTGAGGAGAAGAGCCCTGCCATATGCCTGATCACCACGTGGCAGGACACTAGAATCAACAGTAGCAGACAGCTCAGAACTGTAAGTTTTTACCCCAGTTAAATCCCCTTTGTAAAAGCCAACACATTTCTGGTTCTTTGCATCAGCAGCCCTGTGGCAAACTAAGACATACGGTTAGAAAATATTAAATAAGAAAAGTAGCTAAGAGCCTAGCATTGTGTCTGCCCAGCATGTACACAATAAATGGCAACTATGTTGAATAATTAATGTTATATCTAAACACTTAGCAGAGAAACTCAAGCATAATATGTACTTGAACAATATTTTCAATATATGGAAAAGGAACATTTCAAAACATTTTCAAAATATTTTTCAAAAGAAAATATAAAATAAAATGAATCAAAGTATGCATTATTTTAAAATGAGGCAAATTGTTTATAGTTTCAAATTTGGGTTCTCTAGGATATAAATATCCAAGGTTATATATTACTGATAACTTCATCATTTTGTTGTTATTGTTGTTTCATTGGAAGGATTTTTTCTTCTAACAATCCAACATAGGAGAAATACAGAGCATGCATTAACCTAGGACCATAAGGCTTGCCACACTGCAACAAACCAATGGACCATCACCCTCCCTTTGATAGTGGCTGATATAGTATGCTTTAGAGATGGCAAATCCATAAACCCTCCATAAAGCACTTAACTGGGCAGTGCAATATAATATTGTAGGACCTTTCTCCCTGACCTAAGGAGAGAATGGGACCAGATTGCCCTTACGTATTTAATTCAGGCAAGTGGAACCCATTTGACTTTTATGCTTAATTTCCTTTTGAAATTTGCCAAATTATTTCCTTCCAGAGGAACTTACAGCAATACTTTCTGCAAGATAGCAGTGTTATAGATGCTGCTGTGTTTTCTTTCATTGACAATAACTTCAGCATTATGTAAAATGAAATATGAATATGAGTTTTATCATTGGGATGAAAAGGTGGTGAGAGGCTATTTAACCAGATTTTCCAGGATACTAAACCCCAGATATTAAAATGATTTTATTATTCAATTGGTCTAGAAGAATAAAGAGGCTAAATTAGGTTAATTTTATGGTAAAAGTTTAAATATCACCTCTTTCCTTATGCCTTAGCCTCTTAATCCGCTCCCTCAAGCTGGGGTTGATGTCTCTTTAACACTGTAATGACTTCAGTTTTAGGACTTAAAAGGTATTTAAACTGACGCTTCATTTTCTTTCTTCTATATATAATTGTATATTACCTAAAAGAAAAGATTTTCCTCTTGATTGTTCATTTTTCCCAGCATATAACACATCGAATGACATGTAATAGGAATTTGATAATTTTTTGTGGAACTAGAGTTCCCAATTGGGAAGCAGCCTAAATCCCTCCTGGAAGCTTGCATATCAAGTTTCTTAATTCTTCTGATAGAACTCATCTTCTTATTGGCAGAAATGGTAAAATGCTGTGAATATTCTGATCACATCTCTCTCCAATGAGAGAAAATGCCACCATTTAAGAGTCATTCTTTGGCTTAAGAATTTTGGTCTCCCCATAGTATGACTGATTCCCTTACTATTCCTATAATTGCTATGTGACCTTTACTGAGAACTTACTCCATGCTAGGCACTGTGATTTATAAGCATTATCTCATTTAATCTTGCAACAACTCTTGGTGTTTTTAATTTTTACCTATATTTTATAGGAGGAAATTGAAGTCAAAGTATACTCAGGTGTAGCAGTTTGGCAGTGTGATGTAATTATGAATTCCAAAAATAGATCACGCTTGTAAACTGGTCTGCTAATCTGGGCATGATTAACTTATGATTAGGGTGTTAACTGGGCCACGTCAATAGGGTATTGAGGCCCACCCCTTGGTAAAGGGTGGGGGATCAGATATAAAAGGCAAGGCAAAGAACAGTTTTGAGTTGGAGTTTTGAATCTGCAGCCCAGGGGGGGCGAGCAGATGGAGGAGCTTGGTCGTGAGGAAGGAGAGTAGGCCCCAGGATAGGGACAAGCCATTTGCCTGATAGTCTACAGCTGGCCTTGTGGAGAGAGGTAAAGCCTAGAGAGCCTCACAGTCTACAGGTGACCTTGTGGAGGAAACAGAGGAGCTAACCCCAGAGAGAAACGCAGCCCTGGGAAGAGAGGAACCCAAGAAGGCTGAACCCTGGCAAACGTTGGCAGCTGTCTTGCTCCAAAACATGGCAATGGATGTTGGTGAGGGAAGAAACTTACACTTTATGGCCTGGTAACTGTGGACTTCTACCACAAATAAATGCCCTTTATAACGACCAACCGACTTCTGGTATTTTGCATCAGCACACCTTTGGCTGACTAATACACCAGGTAATAAGAGTTACATCCTGTATTTAACCCTAGGAGACAGCATAGTTAAGAGTCATTAAGCAGTAACATTTGAATTGGAAAGCAACTACATTTGAGAGAGAAGTGGAATATCAGCTATCAAAACTTTCTGTTTGCATGAATGTGATTGTCATTACTTATCATAAAAGCTTGGATGGGATTTATGGGTAAAGGAGCTGGAAGAAAAGACCTGAAGATAGAATAACATGACACTGAAAAAGATTTGCTTATGTGCTAACTTGCTTACCAAACTCATGCTTCAGGTGTTTTAATTTACTTTTCAAATTTCCATCAAGGTTTTACATATGCATAGTTTAACAAGATTTGTTTCCAAAAGCAGATGTCTTGTGTCCCCTCTAATTCTCTATCTGAATATATGAGAGAAAAAATATATATCAACCAAGAGATAAGCTACAGTAATTTCAAGGTACAATTATAGAATAGTGGACCTTAACATTTGCTGCACATTTCAATTGTAATTTCTTGTTTTGTCTAGGAGATGATAATCAATTTATCAAGATCTTGAAGAAATACACAAATTCTTGGGCTTAAGATATTCAAGTACATCATAAACAAAATAGTGTCTAGTGTGCTACCTTGTACCTATTCCAACACATAAGCTGATAATGCATATGAAACTAATAAACTTGGAACAACTCAATAACCTTATAGGCTCTATCTTCTTCCTATTTAAATAAACTCAGAGCCTGAACAAAGGGAAGTTATGATTTCACCAATGTCAGGACTCATTACCCTTTCATTATAATTGTCATGATTAAATGGTGACTTTCAGTAACTAAGAATTTTTAAAGGCTTTTAGGCTGCTTTACAGGGAAAGAGCATTTTATTCAAGGAATTATCTAGTGTCCAGATTTGTGACTAATGAATTGCCACATAACTTTCCCAAAAGAAATGTAGCTCCCTATTTTACAAAGAAAATGCCAAGACACTATTGTATTAAACAACTTCCGTGTAGGTGAGGATCTAAACTGTATATAACATTAATGATAAATATTTTCAATGGGAGGGTATTTGGATGTTTTATTAAATAATTGGATAGACATGTTGCTGACTCACTTCTCCACACACCATTTTCTAATAAAGAACCCAACTTACTAAATGATACATACCTAAAGCTAATTACATAAAAATATTGGTGGAAAATCAAACTATAAGAGTTTAGCCACCAGGACTTCAAATAAATTAAACTAACTGTAGATTTTTAAAATTGATACTTTATGTTCAGTTTTATCTCACACTTTTCAAAAATTTTAATCCTGTCTTTTTAATGCTTCAACCTGAAGCAACTTTATTTTCCATGGAAAAATAATGGCTACCATTTAACAATTATTGTAATTTATGATTTCATTAGATCAATGTAGAGCAATATAAATCACTTAGATCAATGTAGAATACTTACAATATTCTACTTATAGAAATACTTATATATGGGTTTACATGCTTATGATCGTCTTTCCAGCACTTCAAGGCCCACGAAAACAAAGAAAACATGGTTTACTTTTTATCATTGCTCATCTAGGTTTTTCCACATAGCACCAGGCATACAATAGGTTTTCAAGAGGAGTGGCATGTGATTATTTAATCATCTGAGGAAAGAAGAAAGGAAAAAAGGGAAGCAGGAAAGGAGAAAGGGAGGGAGGATGAAGGAATGGAAAGATTTTGTGAAAATAAGACGATCTGAATATTTCAGTCTGGATATTAAACAGCTAAGTTATTTCGAGGCAAGAGCTGTAGTAGTGCAATGGTGAATTTAACTATTTAAACTCGCAAGTTCTTTACGAGCTTTTAGCGCTTGTAATCCTAATTTGAAATATTTATATATACATATATAGCATCTATATAGTTGTGCATGTGTGTATATATATTTGCATGTCTGTACATATATACACATAACACAAATATAATATCTGTAATGTTGATATAATTTATAGTATACTGATGTCCAATTTACAAAAGTGGTCAAATATTCCCATTCTACATAAGAAATTATAAAATTTCATTCTTCCATTTGAGAGTTAAGAGCTATAGCAGTCTTAATACTTCATAAAGCTATAAAATATCTTAAGAAGCTGGGAAGGAAAGTTCTCAGTTCCAGTGTTTACATATGTTATTACTGAACCTCCTACAATAGAGGGTCATAACAAATCTGTTATCTAATTGCTGTGAAAGTGACATTCAACTCTATATGTTGTAGAAAAGAAAACTGTTCAAATATATACCTTAAGTAGTTAAATTAGAAAACCGCAGTTGCATTTCCTGAAGGAATGTAATCATAATCATTTTATTTACACCACATAACTGCTACAATAGGCTTCTCCTTAAGAGAAAACATTTTGAGCCATAAATAAGCAATTAAGTATGGAGAAAACCATCAACAAATATGTGAGAGCTGAGTTTCACTATAGTATTCCTTATTATGTTACGCCATATGAAGCAATAGTGTTTTCTTCTTCTGTTAAGATATCTCAATAGTATCAGCATGAAAAGGCTGGGAAAACATTTTCAATAACCACTTCAATAGATTCTTTATGCAGGGAAACTGTGCTCCATACAGAGTAAGGTTCCTGAAAGACAAAATATAATGTCCAAAAATGACTAGGTAAGGAGTACCTACTAAAGGTTTTTCCTATTTTAGAATTCCATACAATAATCCATGGATAGATTGATCTAAGACATTAAAAGCACTTGGCTGTTGATGTCTTTTGCAAGATGTTCATTTTTTTTAAAATTCTACCTTGTTTCATAGTTTGTTGTGTACTTGTTTTATCTTCTTTTAAATATGAGTACTTCAGAGCAAGAAATTTAAGTTGTGTTTGTTTCCACTGCAGTAGATATCATAAAGATAATAAATCCTCATCCAGTTTAACTGAGGCATCATTGGGACTTAGTTTTCTATTTATGAGTTATTTAAAAATATATTTTGCATACAAGCTCACACATTTTGATTCCTATCTATTTGGAGAATATATAAATGGCAATATTTAATTTGATATGCATAAACGAGAAGTTAGCTTGTGTGTATATGCATGTAGATATTACAACTAGCAATTTTATGATAATCAAAAGCCCAGAATTGAAATGAAATGTTGGAGTGTGTTGATATCGTAAGCTCACTTCTCTCTTTCCATCACTGCAGTATTCAGCAATATCATGGAAGGGAAATGCTTATTTGTAAACAGGATTAGATAATTATGCTGAATAATATATGGTAATAAAATCCATCCATTATGAACTATTTTAGGTATATTAATAAACTTCATTTCACAGTAAACTTAGTAAAGACACATAATTCAATTTAACGGAAAAAGTAATTAAGCATTTCAATAAGATAGTTTTAAGATAGAAATTCAGTCCAGACTTGTAGAAATAATTATTTACTTAACCTCTCTAATTTTCTTCTCATAAGCATCTCAAACTTTATATGACAAGTGGAATTATGTTTCGAACCCTAACAATTTCCTACTCCAAGCTGTCCCTTTTTAATAAATGATATCACCATCCAACCACAGTTTTTACTCAAGTCAAAAACATGGGCATAATTGACATATCTCTCTTTTCATCCTCTTTCATATCCAAATGTCTATGGCAATTTGAGCTTTAATTTATTCATTGTTAAAAATCACATATAAATGTGTGCTTCACACACCTGTAAGGAATTAACGAGTGTGTGTGTATGGATGGGTGGATGTACATATGTATATGTGTGTATATATATAGCCTAGAATTCCCTTCTAATGGTTGTAATGAACAGCTTATTATTATTGAATTCATACTTTAGATGTTTAAAGCTAAGTATCGTGTAAAAATTTAATTAATTTTGTTATTAGTATGGCAGCAGAGTTTGGGTAATTTTAACAATGAAGTTTTAGAAACTCTTTCTTGCAGAAACTCATTCTTTATGATACTAGATTGTGTATTTCAGTGAAAAAGAGCTATTAATTAAGTTACTTCAAGCTATGCCAACTAATAAATAATTTATATTTTAACTATTCTATATATATACATATGCATATGAACATTTATATACATGCGTGTAAGAAAAGGCAAGCTATGCATCTAGAGAAGAAGAAAAGCTATGGATTGTTTTTAAGAGTCTCCTACATGGCCTATGTTTAAAATTAAAATTAAAAAATTTAAAAAGCAGGTATGAGTCCAGGCCTTTAATATTTTCAATAATTATTATTGATAGTGATAATAATCATCTATAAGCTTTATAATTGTTTTTAAAAACGTAACTCGATACAAATGTAAGAAAGTAAGAATGGTTTTCTAAAGGTTGTGTGAGGGGAATCTATGACTAATATTTTTTCAGCCTTTGAAAAGAATCACTTCTCATATATTAACTACGTTCATGAGCTGTGCTAGAATTCATTGCTGGTAAGAAACCAGATTTGACATATCTGCTTGGACATGCAATTAGATCAGCTCTTTTTCTATTTTAATCCTAATACAAGGTTTCTAATTTAAGTATTCAGACTAAACTGAACCCTATAAGGTCTGTCAATTTCATCCACAAAGCTCTTTTGTTAGACAGTTTCATCAAAAGTTAGACAATTCATTTTACTAAGAAAAGAACTGATCAGAAGAAGAATAAATTGTATCCTTAATGCATGGGCAGATCACTGGATTACTGCTAATGTATTATTAGTCAAGCAGAATCTCCTTTTGAAGGAGTCTTGCAGTCCATGTCATAAACTGATTAAAAATCAGTGAACAAGTAATTTCTACCTTTCTTGTATATTAATGAGAAACCAATCACAGAAAGTTTTCTAAACTAGTAACCTTTAGCTTCCTGAAACTAGAGTATATTGAAGTTGTATAAGCTCCCCCCAAATAAAAAAAAAAAGTTTTTCCCATCAGTCCCTAGTATAGAATATATATTTTAAAATTACATTTATTTCAATTACTTAAAACTTTCTATATTTGTCAACATTCCTACCTATATTCTTATGCATGTGTAAATAATGAAATAGTATAACTTTCCTTTTTAGTGTGTATATTTGTTTATATTGATCAGAATGTTATACATTTTGGGCATCATGTTTGTGTGTGTGTGTGTGTGTGTGTGTGTGTATAGGGAGAGAGAGACAGAGAGAATGGGAGAGAGAGAATTGGAGAGGAAGAGAGGAGGAATTACTCAGAAAGTGAAAACCATAGAAAGTAGTGCTCTGACTCTAAAAGATGAATACACAACTTTCCCATAATGGAGAAAAGCCTTAGAATGTGTTATTTTAAAACCATAAATAATTTATGGATTTAAACACAAGGCATAAACTTACAATGTTTATTCATATTTCCATCCATCTGGTTTTTTGAGCTGTAGAGACTCAAAACAGAGTTGCTAAAAGAAAAGTTGTGCAGGAGTAGAACAATTTTTAGAGGAGAAATCGATTGTTTTCCATCAAAATAAATCTAAAAAAGCTCAGAGTTATAGAACATGGGTCAAAGGAAACTTATATTATTTTGTTGTTTACCAAATATTGGCCTTCTGATCTTCTGATACATGTACGTTTAGCTGAGAAAACTGAGTATCCATGATCAATTTTCTTACCCAGAGTCCCTCAGATATTAAGTGATAGGACTAGGAATTAAACGTAGGTTAGATCCATTCTCTTTGAGCTAAATTCCTGCCTCACATTTGTAAGATACCAAGAATAATTCAATTTGAATTCATTTTTTCCTTATTTACCTAGATCACATTAATGATATGAATAGAAAAGGAAAATCTTAAAAAACATACTGACACTTTAACTAAACTCTCATCTTACAGTACTGAGGTACACTAAGAACTTTCTCCAAATTCTGCAGAACATATTACCAGGAATTTGACTGAGATTTTGATTGAAGTAACATGCCATATCTAAAATTTTTTTTTGTTTTACCTGTTTGGATAACCAAAGAATCGGTTTGGAGTCCACAAAGGGGAAAGTGATAAAATATGAAGGAATTTTTCATATCATCTCAAGTCTAATAGAAACAGATTTTTTGTATACAAGTAAAATGTTATCAATAAGCTGGTATAAACTTTCTAGAAAGGGGTTCTTCAATAAATATCCAGATGTCAAAAGTATATAGCTTTTAGCCCCAAAATTCAAAATCTAGACATTTGTACCAAAGAAATAAATGTGTATGGGAATGATAGGTGAAGTTCTATTAAAAAAACATCAAATAACATTGGCAACAACCAAATGTTCATTGATAAAGAACTGGTTAATTAAAATATTGTACATTTATAAAATGGTGTATTGTGCAGCCATTCTAAAAGATAATATAGTTTCATACTTATTGACCTCCAAAGATGTCTATGACAAATTGTTGAACAGAAAAGCAATTTCAAAAACAAATTAATTAATGATCTCATCTGTATAATTTGTGCATTTTGCCTATCTATCATAGAAATAGTTTTCCTTCTAGGATGTAATCTCCAGTGAGAGCTTGTATGACTTTTACATTCTTCTGTACATTTAAAATGTATGCATAGCTCAATGTTACAAAAATAATAGCCATCTTAAAACAGTTACAAAGGATAATAATAATTATGCCATAGACGTCTTACATCATTGGCCATGCACTTAATCATTTGGCAAATTTTGTTGATCCAAAATCTGTGTCTCATGTATTTGCTTCTACTATTCCAGTTAAGACTTTTATTTTCTTTCAACTATGCTGCTGCAGTACAATCCCTCTCCACATCTACTTGCTTTTCTCTTTAATTTATATCATACTTAGTGATTCCAAAACCGAGATATGACTGAGTTAATATCAGAAAAATCTAAGTAGAAATTCCAGATAAATATCAAATTCCTTCCTTCATCCCTCTTTTTCCTTAATACTTCCCCTCCTTTTCCCTGGATATATCCTTGCATTTGAATGACCAGAAAAAGGTCTTAATATAGGTAGTTTTAACTACTGATGAATGCATTTATTAACATTTTAATATTATCAAAAATGGAATAAACCCATAAATTCTCTTTAAATATATTTTGTGGTTGCCCACAAAGTACAGATGCAATGAGATACAAATTTCTTAGCCTTGGCCTTTAATATAATTCATAATCTGACTCCTCTATAACTTTTATATCTACTTCACTTCTTTTTATTCTGTGTGCTTTACTGACATCTGATAACTCATTTTGGTGAAACCCAATCTGCCTTCTCTAACATCCATACTTTTTCTTATGTGAATTCTCTTCTTGCAGCAGAGAAGAATTAGTTCCTCAACCACTTCCATCTGTATCAAAGCTCCAAATATTTCAATATCATGCACAGATTCTACTTGTCCAAGTATTTTGAGATTCTTACATTCAGTATTAGCCTCTTTCTTCCTTGCTTTGCAAATGAATGCTTTACTCCTTTTATATTGCTTAGGAGTATCTTTATAAAGTACTGAATTACTCCATGACTATTGTGACCAGAGCTAGCAAAACTGCTTCTCCTTCCCTCATTGGTTTTCTTGAATGTCAATGAGCTAGTATATGTCCATGCATTTCATAAATTATATAGCGGTATACATGTAAGGAATTATATTCTAATTATTGATAGTATTATTATTCTCTGTTCTTTAGAAACTGGCTCTAGTTCCTAAAAGTGAATTCATCTAATATCCCAGGGATTTATAGAGGTGATTCTATGGCTGACCATGAAGGTCAAGTCACCTAGAAGCAACAGCCTGTTTGAGTAGCTGGCAAATCCTGACAAACACTAAGAGGGCTGGTGGTCAAACTTTAGTATGCATCTGAATCACCTGTGTTGCTTATTGAAATGCAAAATTCCAGACTGTCAGTCAGAAATATTTATTCAGAGGTCCATGGGATCAACAGGAGAAGATGGTAGTCTACATTTTAGGAATTATCCCAGATGACTCTACTCCAGTAGTCTGGGGATCCCATTTTGAAAAACATTCTCTTTTAAAGTGGCATTTGCAAATATTTCTAAAAAAGACATTATGGCCTGCAGAGATGATTGAAACGATCTGCAGTGAAACAAAGTTCCTATGAAAACGGGCAGATTATTGTCCATTTAGAGTTAATTCAGAGCTAAAATTGTAGAACTCTAACTCAAATGCTAGTTTCCTTTGTCAAGGCTAAAACAAAATTATCTCCATCTATCTTTTGAATAATACACCCCTAGGTCTCACTCATGGAAAGCAGAAGAAGCTGTTATTACAAGAACTGATTATAAACACTACTGATAAAAGGAAATGAATCCCAGTGTCAGATTTTTCCTTATGCAGCACTATTGAATAACCATCTGGACCTGGCAATTTATTTCCTGAATGGTCTTCAGCAAGACTTCACATTTTCTCTCCAAGAATTTAAAAAGAAAAAAAAAATCATAGGATTTTGCTTATTAGTGGAAATTTTTGGTAACTGTGCAGTCTTTAAAGCCTAAATTAAGTCTGATTTAGTTGCCCTGAGACACCCAATATTAGAGTATATTGTATTAGTCCTTAAATGCCTTCTTAATTACTACTGCCTTTTTAGTACATTGTTTATCTTTTTTCTTCCAAATGGATCCAATTAAGTTTTGATTGGCCATTTTCCCCCTGAAATTATAAAATAAGTCTTATCTTCTTTGCTTATAATAGATTTGTTCATTCAGCATAAAGAGAAATTCATTTGTATTAATCATTTCAACCATAAACTTTCCCCTGGCATTTAACACTCTAAAGGTATTTTTACCTATTTACTTTTTATTATTATTTTTAAGCTTTTAATTAGTTTAGCTAGCTGATTTTCTTTCCCTCTTAGATTGATAACATTTTTAAAATTCAAGACACCAGCATAAATAATGGTGCCTACAAACTGCCTTCACTATCCCCTGCATCTCACACTTCAATATGATAAAAATCCACTGTGGGAAGCAATATCACTTTTGGGACCAATTCTGAACCTGAATTTTGAAAGACATTTCTGTTTCCATGTTCCTTTTACATCAAATCTTTATTAACTGCTCTAATAGAAAAGAACAGAGAAATGGTGAATAAGTAACAGATTTGCTCTCTTTCCTTATTTTCTATAATAATAACAAGGAGAATTTTAACCTTCACAGATTCTGAGATGGGTAAGGAACACAATAAATAGAAATTCTCTTAGCAACATTGATAGTTCCCATTGTTTATGATTGGTATGGAATTGGTTCTGGAACAAACACAGCAATCTTTCTCTCACTGAGGAACTGATTATCAAAAGAAGAACTCCAAAAGATCAAAGCTGTAAATCAAATAGAGTTCTTAAAACCATATTTGAAAGCCTTAGAAAGAATGGATGAATATCATTTTTAAGGTACAATTTTAAACAAATTTTGAAAATTTATTTAATTCTAATATGTGTTTGAAGTATGAAAAATGGGGTTTTTTTCCACCATACTTTATAAATATTCTATTGATCGTATCATTTTATTTTGCTTCTTCTTTAGCATTTCGTCAGACAAATTGAGAGAGATCTAAAAACTTGATTAGCTGATTGTATATTAGAGTAATTTTGGCAGAGAATTAGAAATAATTTGTATTGAACTAAAAATAAATACAAGACATCATAAAAAATGTGTTTAATGTGGGAAGAAATAAAAGCAGTAAGGCCAAAGGAGCTGGGGGGACAGACATAGTTGCCACAAAAATGCCTGCACTAAACATCCAAGCCAAAGGAAACTATTCTTAGGTAGTATTAATGAGAGGTGATGAGAAGAATAAAAATTGCCACAGTGCATTAAACAATCAGGACTTATCAGGGACACATATGAAAAGGAGAACCAACATTTACAGGCCATATAACTACAGTGAAAAATAAATCCCTTTGAAATGATCACTATTGGGAGAAGGAATGTTGTTATTAAGAAGGTTATAGGTAAAGCAAGAAGAATATTACTTATTTCAATATCTAATTACAAGAAAACAAAAAGAAAATAGAAGGTAGAAAGGATGATTCTTTTTTCAAAGATCTATAAGAATTTTGGAATCCACCTGGACAAATGTCAGATTTTTCCTATTTTAGGCTTTGATATCTGAGAATATTTTCTGGCTCTCAGTTCCACCTTCTGAGTCATCCTTCTTTATTCAAGAAATGTAGCATGTATTTTCAGCTGAGTAGTTTTATCAGCCTGTTTCCTTTCAATAGAATTTTGGGGATCCAACAACCTCCTTTAATTTCGTACTGTTCCTGACATTTTCAGTGGAAGTTGGCAGCATTTCTCCTGATATAAATTTCTCAAATACATTGAAAAACTTTCAAGAATGTCCCTGCATTTACTCTATTAGGTAAAAACCATACCCGCAGATAATCTGTTCTCTACTTTTAGCTTCTGCTGAGATGGCTGAAGGACAATGTTCCTCAGCTTTCCAGTAGTCCTTTCATTTGATTTTGAGGAACAACCTCAATCTCTTGGAAGAATCTTTTGTGTGACTAATACTCTGATCTTTCTGAGGTTTCATCAAAGGCTTGTACAGTCTCATACAGAGGCTGTTCTTTAAGCTGTACTTTCAGCAACTATTTCTGACTTTTAGCATCTTTTGGCCCCTGAAGAGGCTAAGAATTTTCAAAAATCACCCAGTCCTGATTTCTTTTTATTTAACAGCCCCTCCTTGACTTTATCTTTTTTTCTCATATTACTGTATTCAATAATAAATCAATACATAGTTTTAAAAAGCAGTCAACATCTTTAACACCTTTCTTGGAAATTTCATTAGCTATATACCCAAATTTATCACATTCACACAATTTCACTAAGCATTCTGCCACTAACTAATCAAAATCCCCCTTCCTTCAGTTTTCAGTAACTTGTTCCTCACTTCCTTCTGAGCTCTTTCTACCAGCATTCTTAAAAACCAGCTTTCTATTAACAGTCTCTTAAAGACGATTCTGGCTTTCTATAAGGTGATTTGAGATTTTTAAAATAATTCTCCTCACTTCCTTCTGAGACCTCACCGGCAATGCCTTTGTGCTGCTATTTCTACTAACAGTCTATTCAAGGCAATATAAGCTGTTTCTATCACGCTTCTCAAAATTCTTCCAGTCTCTTCCCAGTACCAAAGATATTCCCACAGTTTAGATATTTCTTACAGCAGCACACACTTCCACATACCAAATATTTGTATTAGTTTCCTAAGGTTTTGTAACATATTACTACACATATAGTGGCTTAAAATAATTCCTATTTATTACCTCACAGTTCTGTAGGTCAGAGGCATGGGCAGACTTGTCTAGCTTCTCTGTTTAAGGTCTCAACAGGCTTAAATCAAGGTGCTGCCCAAGCTTCTCTCGTAACTGGAGGATCTGGGGGAAAATACACTTCCAACTTCATTCAGGTTGTTAAGAGATTTCACTTCCTTGTTGTTATATGACTGAGGACTTCATTTCCTCGATGGCTGTGAGTAGGAAGCCAGTCTCCTCTCCCAGAGGCTGCCTGTATGCCTTGTCATCTAGGCCTCACCATCTTCAAAACTAGCAATTGTGTGTTGAATCCTTCTATACTTTGAATCTCTTTGACTTCCTCTTCTGTCACCAGCTGGAGAAAACTCTCTGCATTTAAAGGCTCACATGATTAGAGAAGGCCCACACTAAAAATCACAGTATCTTAAATTCAACTGAATAGTAGCCTAAATTATATCTGAAAAATTAATTTTGCCATATAATGTAACATAATCACATGAGTAATATCGGAGACCAGAAATCATGGGGCCATCTTCGAATTCTGCCTACCATAACCTCTTTCTCAGCAACTGATAAAACTACAAGACTGAAAAATCAGCAAAATACAACATCTAGTCATGATAGTTTAACAACAAAGAGCAATAACAAAACTCTCAACAAACTAAGAATAGAAATGGACATCCTCAACTTGATAAAGAACATCTACAAAAATCCTACAGCGAACATCAAATTTGATAATGAAAGGCAGAATTTTTTCTCCTAAGATTGGGAAAAACAACGCTGTCTATTCTCACCCCTTATTCAACATATTACTGTAAATTCCAGCCCATGCAATAATGAAAGAAGGGGAAATAAAAGATAAACGATTTGGAAAGGAAGCAATGAAACTATTTCTATGTGCAGAAGACATGATTACTTATGTAGAAAATCCCAAGGAATCTGCAAAAGACTAGAAATAATAAGTGAGTTAAGAAAGGTCACAGGATACAATGTAAACATAGAAAAATCCAAATGTATTTCTATATACAGAATGAACACATGAAAACCAAACTTAAAAACAAAATACTACATAAACTTGCTCAAAAAATTTAGGGACACATACAGGTATTAATATAAGTACAGGAGTTATATGCTAAAAGCTAAAATGTTGATGAAAGAAATCAAAGAATACCTAAATAAATGGAGAAATTTACCATGTTCTTAGATTGGAAGACTCAACATAGTAAAGCTATCAATTCTCTCCAGATTTATTTATAGGTGCAATAAAATTCCTGTCACAATCCCAACAAGATATTTTTGTAAACATACGATATTTATATGGAAAGACAAAGGGCCTAGAATAGCTAAAACAATTAGGATAAAGAATGATAAAGGGGGGGCAAGATGGCGTTAGTGTAGGAGGGCGCACACTGCAAGCTCCCAGAGCAAGGCGGATTGGGGACGGGGTCCTGCCCGGGGGTCTGTGCTGTGCACGCGTGGAGTGAGAAGCTTGGGACATCTATCTGCGCGGATCAGCGGCATGGACCGAACGGTGGAGATTCGTGAGTTTTGAGGCTGCCGGTGGAGGTTGGCACAGGCGGCTGAGCCCCGCGGTTACGGAAATAAAAAATAAAACGGCCATTTGGAGCCGCGGGCGGGGGCGAAAAAGTTTTATTTTCTGGGGAGCTGGCTGCCTGGCGCCCCTTGGAACTTGTGTGAGCAGAGCAAACAAGCTAGTCAGCACCCGGTGAACCGGAGGGGGGATTTTGGTCAGGCAAAGCAGCTGATCTCCCTAGCCACCCAGGGATAAGACCCGGGCCGCTGCGGAGCCAGGAGGAAGGGACACTTCCCAAAGAAGGGAGGGTTCGGTTGGAAGACAGGGAAGGGTATTTTATATTTTTAGACATCGATCTGGCTGCCTGCACCGCCCCATAGCTTTGGGGAGCAGATAAGCCGAACTGAAGCAGCACCAGGCTGAGAGCAGACGCGAATCTGCACTCAAACTGATTTACTGAGCAGCCCGGTGACGCTGGAGCTCGGCGCCAGAAGGGGCGGAATCCGCCGTCTTTAGCACTCCTCACTGACTAACATCAGATTTTCAGCTAACCTGGGGAGTCCGGAAAGAGGAACGTGCTTGATTAATTTCCACGGGCCCAGCTAGGGTCCCTTCCGTAAGGGGGTTGGTCTAGAAGAGGAATTATTTTGGGTCCTGCATTTGGCTTTAAAAAAAAAAAAAAAAAAGTGAGGTCACCTCCACAAATGAAAAATAAATTCTTTTTAATTTAGTTTAATAGCTAAAAGCTGCTTCAGGACCTGCATATAGAACCCTGTGGGGAAATTCATTGATAAACACAAGTAGGCAGGAAGGATCCACGTGGACCCTAGGGGTATCATTGACCCCCCTTGTTTCCTTCTTCTTTTTTCTTTTCTTTTCTTTTTTTTTTTATTAGTATTAACTTTTTCCTTTCAGACCTTTCTCTACTATTTCTCTACCTCCTCATAATTCTAGCCTTCTAAATCACTATATATATATATTCCTCCATTTGTTTTCCCAGTCCATTATAGGAACTCCATATTTTTTCCTAGTACTCTACACTGCCTACACAAGTTAAATATTCATCTCATTGAGTCTCATTTTGCCCCTCTTCTAACTTTTATCAACATTTCTATTATCCTTCTGCCTTCCTTACATCTTTTGATTCCTCTGGCCCTAACCTTTTGCCTTCAAGGGAACATAGAAAGAAGTAAGGAAATAAAATAAGAAGAAAAACTGCCAAAGAGAAAACTTAACTCACACGCAGAACCAACAGCTAAATAAAATTCTAGAGCATAGAGAAAAGCTAATCAACTGAACAAACCCATCAAGATAATATGATGACCAGAGGGCAACAGAAAAATACAAATGACTCTGAAAAACTGGAAAACATGGACCAGTCCAGTGCACAAAATAAAAACCAGGAAGCAATGCAGTACATCGAACAACTAATAAAAGCTATCCAAACAAATATCATGGACCAACTTAAAGAACTGAAGGAAGAGATTAAGGATATAAAGAAGACACTGGGAGAACATACTGAAAAAATAACTAACACACCTAAAAAGGTAATGGATATGATGGCGAACAAAGACACAAGTCAAGAAATGAAAAAGACGCTGGACTCACATGGCAGCAGAATTGAACAGGCAGAGGAAAGAATTAGTGATATGGAAGACAATACAGTTGAAATCAAAGAGATTGTAGAAAAGATAGACAAAAAGATAGAAAAAATCCAGTATGGTCTCAGGGAATTAACCGATAATGCAAGACGCACAAACATACGCATTATGGGCATCCCAGAAGGAGAAGAGAAGGGAAAGGGAACAGAAGGAGTGTTGAAGGAAGTTATGGCTGAAAACTTCCCAACTCTATTGAGAGAGATGGATGTGCAGATCCAGGAAGCACAGCGCACCCCAAATAGTATAAATCCCAACAGGCCAACTCCAAGACATATACTTGTCAAACTGTCCAATGCTCAAGACAAAGAGAAAATACTCAAGGCAGCAAGAGAAAAGAGAACCATCACATACAAGGGAAGCACAATAAGATTAAGTGCTGATTTCTCAGCTGAAACCATGGAGGCAAGAAGACAGTGGTATGACATAGTCAAAACACTAAAAGAAAAAAACTTCCAGCCACGAATTCTCTACCCAGCAAAATTGGCATTCAAAAATGATGGAGAGTTCAAAATATTCACAGATAAACAGCAATTAAGAGAGTATGTCAAGAAGAAACCAGCACTTCAAGAAATACTAAAGGAATCTCTACAAATTGAAAGGAAAAAACAAAGGAGAGAGAGTTGGAGGAGAGTTTAAAAACAACTGAAAACTCAAAAAGAGAAACAAAACAACATATGACATACATTAACCCAAAGAAAAAATGACTGAAGTAAGAAATTCATTACGAGTAATAACACTGAATGTTAATGGATTAAATTCACCAATCAAAAGACACAGATTGGCAGAATGGATAAGAAAATATGATCCATCTATATGCTGTCTACAAGAAACCCACCTTCGGCCCAGGGATTCAAGGAGGCTGAAAGTGAATGGCTGGAAAACCATTTTACAAGCTAACAATAGCCAAAAAAGGGCAGGAGTAGCTATTCTAATATCAGACAAAATAGACTTTAAATGCAAAACTATTGTAAGAGACAAAGATGGACACTACATATTAGTAAAAGGAGTAATCTCTCAAGAAGAGAGAACAATCATCAACATTTATGCACCTAATCGAGGTGCCTCAAAATACGTGCGGCAAACTCTGGAAAAACTAAGAGGAGAAATAAATTCCTCTACAATTATAGCAGGGGACTTCAACACACCACTATCATCATTAGACAGAACATCTAGGCAGAGAATCAATAAAGAAACGAAGGCACTCAACAATACATTAGAAGATTTGGACTTAATAGACATATACAGAACACTTCACCCAAATACAGCGGGATTTACATTCTTCTCCAGTGCACATGGAACATACTCCAAAATAGACCACATGCTAGGCCACAAAACAACACTCAATGAATTCAGAAAGATTGAGATTATACAAAGTAATTTCTCTGACCAAAACGGAATGAAGTTGGAAATCAATAAGGGCCAGAGAAACAGGTTAGGCACAAGGATATGGAAGTTAAACAACACACTCTTAGACAAACAGTGGGTCAAAGAGGAAATTTCAAAAGAAATCAGTAACTACCTTGAAACTAATGAAAACAACAACACAACATATCAAAACCTATGGGATGCAGCGAAAGCAGTCCTGAGAGGGAAGTTCATAGCCATAAATTCATATATTAAAAAAGAAGAAAGAGCTAAAATTGAAGACCTAACT